>CM075198.1:1492500-1805000 GCA_037577475.1 Chaunax sp. Z400
AAGTATTAATTAATTAATTAATTAATTAATTAATATATAAAAATAAAAAGACTGTTGTCAACTTATAGATTATTTCTTAATGAGGTTTGATTATGTCAGAGAAGCCAACCGATTAAAATATTAATAATCTGTCTATTTTCAGGTAGTGGTACTGTATATTGTCAGGTACATAATAATAATAATAATAATAATAATAATAATAATAATAATAATAATAATAATAATAATCACATGAAATGATTAAATATATTTCTAAATGAAAATGTGTATTGAATAAAAGTTGACTCCACTTTTTGAGGTTTGAAGCTCAGCGGTCTGAACTGCTGCTTCCACGTCTCCTTGTAGATAAAAAAACAAGCGTCATAATCTCAAGAGTCAAGTTGCAGCAAATTTATTAAGCAATCAATAAACCAACAGGAAACAACCCAGATAGTGACAAAATCCTGATGGGACAGCCAAGACGATGGGACGGGCACTAAGCCTCTACCCAGACACGTTAACACATTAACCGATCCCAAACCAGCAGTTGTTCGTGTTGATTGCAAGTCTGAGAAAAAGTTCAATTTTCAAATTCAAAAAATAAATTCAAAAAACTTAAACTCTCGCGAAAAAACAGGATTACCAAACCCATCAGAGAGCAAACACAGGAAGAATGTCAGCACCAAAAATCTCTGTCACCCAATAAGAACCCAGTTATGGTTTTCATGACTTCACCAAAGAGTGAAGGACAGGAGAAGAAGAGATGTGTGGCGTCAGGCCATCCACAGAGAGGATGGTAAAGCTGTGAGACCATCTATGACATCATCGCAGGTTAGTTAATGATGTCACTGAGTAAATGACACGTGAGCCGATTGTCTTACTGATGGTGAATTAAAGTTTTTACTGGTAAAAAATCTGGTCCTACCATGAAACAGCTACTGTTAGGGTCTGGATTAACAGGAAGTCAGGCTATATTTCAATGAAAGTGTCTCAGGTCTCACCCGGGTCCAAAACATTTCCACAGATGTGAGTCTGTCATGTCAACAGAGATGTTACAGTGGAGATATAAAAAAAAGTGTCTCTGCAGATTTCCTGAAACAAAGTTGGAAAGGTTTTAGCAGATGAAATTTTTTGGCTATTATAAACATTACCTCGTTGGTTCCATCATCTCTCCCTCCAGATGTTGTCGAGGCTGCTCCGACTCCTTGTCCTCTGCTCCCTCTGCCCGGGCCTGATGGGATTACACTCCAATAATACAAAGCACTCCAACAAAGGGACAACCGAGGACACGCATATTCAAGAGGCGCGAATGCTCAGTTCCTCTGACCCCTCCACATCCGGCCTTCCTGATATGGCGATCTGTGACATGCTGCTTAATGGAGACGTCCCAACAACAGTCGACCGGATTCCTCTTTACTGCTTCTGTTCACACTGTAAGGACACCGTAGGACCCAAAGGAGACCAAGGAGACCGGGGCCCTGCAGGTTTGTACAACTACTGCTTGTTTGAAAGCTGACAGTGTGGATGACTCCTCTTACTGAGGGTGTTTGTGTTTATCTCCTCTTAAATTCACCTGTGATGTTCTAGAATATAACATAACTGTTTTCTATCAACATTTACAATCTCAGCTTTCTGAAGATGAGGCATCATTTGTCCCAGAGCAACGTGGAAAAAGATCATTAGACTCAAATTATTCATTCATATTTATTCCACATTTATACGTTAAGTCTGTATAATGTCAAACAAATGTGAGAAATGATCATCACACTTTACCCGAGCATAAAGTCACATCTTTAATTTGCCTCCAACCAGAAATCCAAAATCCAGACTTTTCATTTACTGACATGAATGACAAAGAAAAGCAGAAAATCCTGACATTCAAGAAACTGGAACCGGAAAATGGCATTTTTACTGAAACAATAAATCAATAGTTAAAATGATCAACAACTAGTTTTTTTCCCTATAATCGGACTAATCTTAGCGGCTCCAAGAAATTGAGGACTGATATTAAAGGTCTGACTGACCTGAATGTAACCTCTGATCAGGTGTCCCTGGGAGTCCTGGGAGACGAGGAATGACGGGATTCAAAGGTCGTCGAGGATTCACAGGCCCTCAGGGCATCAAGGGTGAGTTGAAGTTTTGGCCTCTTATTCCTACAGAGTTTAACACACTGTCAACAACAAGGGTATATCACTTCATGTGAACCGCCTTCCATCGATAAGTGACGCAACATTACAATAACAGATGACATCACGGATATCAGTTTGATCTCTGGGCGCTGACAAAGGTCTTGGCTTATGATGGCGGGAATCTGTGAACAAGACCACAACATTACGGCATTCCGAAAGTATTTTATTTGGAATGAGGGTTAATGGGATGTGGGTGTTGTTTGATTAGATAAGGGTCGTATTTGATAGATCTGGTAGATCTGCCTTCAAATAGATCTTCAAAACATGCCAATTAATTCCACCTGGGACTTTTCATCGATAAAACATGAACTTGTCACGTTGTCCTGCCACCTGTAGTAATTTCTATCTTTGTCTTTTCCAGGTCAGAAAGGAGATCTGGGGGAGGAAGGGCAGCCTGGAACAGCTGGTTTCACTGGGACGAAGGGTGGACGAGGCTTTAAAGGTCTGCTGAGATCGCTCCATCTATGTCAAGGGTCATTAGTGTTACTCAGACATCATGATGCTACAACAGATTTGTGATGTGAGATGGTGAAGGTTTGGTTGGATTTATGAATAAAAATGACAATGGGGGATCTTTATTAATGTGACAGGACTTTAAGAAAATCACAGTAATAAGAACTGGGTCAAGTTTAGAGTCAAAAACAACCAGTGATATCAGTGCATAAGTAAAGTAAAGTTATCCATGACAGTTATGTCCAACAACAATTTATCCAACTAGCTAATTAATTACATGATGTCAGGAAGTTGTCGACGCCTCACATAAAGTTTGTCATTCATGGAGGCCTCAACTCTCCATATGTAACCAAGTTCAGTACTCAACCCCAGTAGATCTGAGGGACCTTGCAAAGACACCTGTACAGTAAGTTTGTTAAATTTGAGGGGCAATCCAAAATAAGAGGTGAAGATGTTCAATGGTTTAATGCTCTGCTGCTCGACTTCATAAGAAAATGTAATGAAAATATTCTCCATGTGTTTCCAGGAGACAAAGGAGACATAGGACTGATAGGAACTTCAGGTGCAGAGGGCCCACAGGGAGAAGCTGGGACATGCCCTGCCTCCTGCGGCAATGTGGAGGGTCCACCAGGTCCACAAGGCCCCCCTGGATTAGCTGGAGCTCGCGGTCTGCCTGGGGTCAAGGGAACTATGGGATCCGGAGGTTACAAGGGTGATAACGGTGACCTAGGTAGCACCGGCGAACCCGGGATGAGGGGCCAGAAAGGTGATGAAGGTGAACAGGGGGTGTGTGAGTGCACAGATGGGGCAGATGGGAATGATGGGACACCAGGAGTAGAGGGGCCTAAAGGGGTCAACGGTGACACTGGTGAACATGGTGTTCAGGGCGTCATGGGGCTTAAAGGTGGCAAGGGTGACACAGGTCTCTTTGGTTTGCCCGGGCCCTGCTCCCCGGCCATCCAATCAGCATTCTCTGCATGTGTCATTGACTCATATCCAGTTAGAAACTATCCTGTTCCTTTCCCACATGTCCTTACCAACCAGCAGGGGCACTTCGATCCATTCAGGGGCATCTACACAGCCCCAGTCAACGGCACTTACGTCTTCAGCTTCCACCTGGCGGTCGCTAATCTGGTTCTTAAGGTTGGCCTGTTCCGCAACTTCTACCCTATAGTCAAAAACACTGAAGCAACCGACCGGTCCACCACCAGCCAGACTGTAATACTCCACCTAAACATGGGAGACCGACTGTGGCTGCAGGTTAAGGATGCCGAAAACAACGGCTTGTACACTGACAAGGAGAGCAGCAGCACATTCTCTGGCTATCTTTTGTTCCCCGACACCTGTGATTTACGTATGGGACGAGGAAGCATAGGCACATCGTCCATAGGAAATGAGGAAGATTTTAATTGGGATGGTCCCGAAATGGCCACCGCCTCACCATAGTAGAGTCCAATCAGTTATAGACAACACATCCACACAATCAAACACACAACAGGGTTTTTAGAACTGCAAGTTTTGAAGTGGTTTTCTAGAAGACCAGAATTTATTAGATGAGGTTTACAAGTCATGTAGCTGCTCACTGTTGGTATCTAACGAAATATGTTTTTTGAAACAAACCAATCACAAATAGAGTGAAGCCTGCAAGCTAGTTCAGGCAGTCCACTCAAGCTGCACTGCTGTATAACCCTGTATGCCTTAACAATCACCTCAGTCATCCCCAACCAGTCAGGCGTTTCCTGATATTAACAGAGTTACTGAATGAAGATGGCGTCATTTTGTTTGGTGAAGTTATTGCTACATTTTGTGCTGCTAGAATATAGCAGATCATCGAAGACAAGGGAATCACAGCCATCCCGTGTTGAAAATTACTCAGATATTGTTGCACCACAGTACCGGGTCTTAAAATTCAAGTCCCATTTTCCAGTGAGTTGATCTAAGTTTCAGGCTTTTTTCTGATTCAGAGACTTATTGACATTTGACGTCACCTGTAGTGGTGCCTCAGGAGTTTTCAGGAGGACAGCTGCTTTACTCCAAACTATTTCACTGTATAAACCTGGACTGTTTAACCGTATGAACCTGGACTGTTTAACCGTATGAACCTGGACTGTTTAACCGTATGAACCTGGACTGTTTAACCGTATGAACCTGGACTGTTTAACCGTATGAACCTGGACTGTTTAACCGTATGAACCTGGACTGTTTAACCGTATGAACCTGGACTGTTTAACCGTATGAACCTGGACTGTTTCACTGAATGAACCTGGACTGTTTCACTGGGTGAACCTGGACTGTGTTGGACCTTTAGGATGTGTAGAAGAACACAGAACATTCATTAACATTAGATCCTGTCGGAGATTTAAATCATTAATGAAGTTAAGCTGCTGTGCATTGTGAGTAAATGTCACAGACGACGGAAACACACTTATGGTTTCTGCTGCTGGGGTATCACTGCAGGTGATGTCATCAACATTTCATCTTAATGATGGATTATTTCAGCCACCTGCATTTCATACAGTGGTCAGTGTGCATCACTAGCCCTATTACACACACAGGGGTGTATCTCGCACATTACTTTACGCCCAGATTATGTGCTGTTGAACAAGCAAAAGAGATTTGGACACGCCCTAAATGAACTTTAGAACATGAGCTATAGATTAGTGAAATCATTCAAAGTCAGTCTGGAAGAGGCAGAGCTAGCAGAACTACTAGCCAGTGAGAGGGCTGTTATTATCCTTCTTATCAATTCCTGTTTTAATGGTCATGCTAGCGATCAATAACTTGAGTCTGACATCTGTTGGATGGATTTTCAGACATTCATGTTCCCCTCAGGATTGATTTTATAACTTTTCATTTAGCGCCACCAGTTTGGTCAGTTTTATATATATATATATATATATATTTATATAAGCTAGGAACCCCTCCCCCCATTTAAATGTGGAGAAAAATTAATGGGCTATCTTTATAAATAGATCCGATTGTTCACTTGATCACTGGTTAGATCACTGAGCTAGCTGCAGACTTAAAACCTTGAGATCAGTTAATTTTGGAGCCTGTTCAAATGTTGATGATGCAAAAAGTTTGATGCGTGAGAAAAATATGATTCTATTTAATTTAATCTTTGATAGTGAGTCCTCGGACATTTTATTTCAGACAAAAGCACTTTCTCTTTCTATACAAAGAATACTATTAGCATTTCTGTTTCATTTGAGATGGTGAAAGCTGGAGAGAGATAGAGGTGATGATATGTAGCAAAGAGTCTTGGGCCGCCATCAAAGCCGGGCTGCTGTTACAAAGATGTGTTGTAAGTGAGTTACCAGGTGAGCTACCATGGCGCCTCAGAAACGTCCTTTACCTTGTTGATACTTGTGGATGTACATATTAAACAATGAATAAATGTTCAGTTTTACATCCTGGATTTTGTGGAGTTAATCTTCAAACCTCTTGTTGAGCCGAATTAGCTGGCTTCATGGATTCTAGGTATTCTAGCCCAAACCACAAACAACACTCTTATTGTAAAACTCAATGTTGAATGGAGATTATCAGTGCACAAATACCACAATTAGATACATAAGTACCAATTCTAGTTTTGCTCTATTGTTGAATAAAAATGTTAACTATGTTTTTAACAACACACTCCAATGAAATGCTCTGGTCTAGATTTAAACTTCACAGAAGAACTTTTATTCTTCTGCTTTCAGTCAGAAAAACTGCAAAAATGCAGTGACAGCGTTTCATCTGTTCTGAATAAACATTAACGTTTTATGAACCATGTCTGTCTGTCTGTCAGCAGGATCACTCAAACCACTCTGAACTGATTCAGATAAATGTTCTGTGGAGGTAGGGTGTGGTCTAAAGAACAATCCATCACATTTTGGTGTTGATCTGGATCATTATCTGGATCCAGAATGTTTTTAAAGGATCGTTACCAATGTGGAACAATGACCAGATTTTATCTTCTAACTTCCTGGATAATGTCTGCAATGATTGGACAAAAATGATATGATGACATCATCATTAGATCTAGCACACATCATAGTCTGATCTGGATCCAGGTCATAATCTGGACCTGGTGATCCTGAATGTTTACTTTCACTAATGTGAGATAACAAATAATAATAATGATCCCAACTGACCTGAGATCAGATTGTAGCTGAAACTGTACTGATTCAGTTTGGGGTCTAATTTACCTTCAACAGTTCCTGATCTAGATCCTGAAGAAAACCACCATCAGTGAAATCTAGTTTTTCTAGAATAACTAATAATGATACCAATGTGATCCTAGGGGCAGGTTTTCATGGTCCAGGAGTCACATGATGAGTGTCAGCCTATCAGGGGACTGGTGGTTTGAGGGGACATCATGGGGAAACTGAGCTGAGTGATGTCTACTTTCAGATAACCAATGAGACTACATATACAAGGCACAAGAGGAATAATTTATATTTTCTTAATTTAGATGAAATTTCTTCTCTCAGATCCATTATATTTGGATCATATGTCATCTAAAACATAAAACCAATAGCAACACCAGAATGTTCATTAAAACCAATCATTGTAAAACTTCTGGATAAGTGATTGAACAACGATTGTCTGACATTAAACGGTATATGTTGTACATGACTGTATATGTTTAGAATTCAGGCCACATCAGTTCAGCAGTGATATTAATGTTTCAAAGTTTCAAAGGACGCGGGTTTTAGACAATTAACTTCTCTGACCTCAGCATGACATCATAGAAAAATGGCTGTTGTGTGATGGTCAATGAGGCACAGACAGGAAGACATAAAGCACTGAGAGACAAGCTGTTGGTTTGTTGGTAAAAAATTGTAATATAGATTAACCTCTGAACATCTGAACCAAAGAAACAGCAGCTGATGCAGGAATGGATCGATCTGCGTTTATTCAATGTGCAGTCGCACAGAGCATCACATGTTGTTAGCCTTCTACAGTAATGTTGCAACACTAGGTTAGAAAACAAACACAACTAATAATTTTATTATTCACCACAGCTTGAAAATCACAACATTCAATCATGATTAAACTTCTTCTCCTGTAGCTGTGTTACTGAAAAAGCACAAAAATTAAATTAGTTTACCACAATTTATCGTCAGGACCATATGAGTGTTTTAACATGTTAGCTAGCAAGTATTAGCTAAAAGAAATCATACCTAAATCAGATTTAACTATGTTGTAGCTTCCAGTCACAATATTATTAGTTAAGACATTCAGTTTGGGGTCGATCGCTTTTGTTGCACCACATGTTGTGTTTTTCTGGAGCTTTAAAATAATTTTGTGAACCACCTGAATTGTTACCTTAGAATGAGCCTTTATATCTACAGATGAGCTGGTTCTCTTCCACAGAGTCCACCCTAAAACCAAACCAAACACCGGCTCTAGAGAGGACTTTCTGTAGTGGAGGCTGAGAAACCAAATGGAGACTAACATGGGTCAATAACTCTCTGCAGTAATGTCTATTCTTCAAAGAGAACTGGAGTTGAGAATACCAGATAATCCGACCCACCAACATCCCAGACCAGACCATAATCTGGACCCAGCATCGGAACCGACCAAAGACCAAGACTAAATAATCTGGACCCAACATCGGTACCGACCAAGGACCAAAACCAGATAATCTGGAACCAACATCTGTTCCGGCTACAATTGGGCGAGAGGCCCAACACCCAACCTGTCTGGGTTCAGGACTCTTGGTGCTATCCAGGGAACCAGCCCACCTTTCCACCAGTTTAAACAGAGTCATTGTAATATAGGATGTGTCATTAGTTCAACCTTTTGAAGGAAGTGGAATCCGTTAGCATAACTGGTCCACTACTTCTAAGTGGTGCTAAAACATGCAGAATCACACACATGGCCCTTTAATTAAGTTGTAACCAGCTAAAACTGCTTGACTCAAACTCCCAGCTGTCTTTGCTCACTCTGACTCTCATCTACTTCTCTTTGGGCCCCATGTCGTCACCACCCGACACGTTTCCATCTTCATCCTCATTATCGATCATGCCCCTCAGGTAGGAGCGCTTGAACTCCTGGAACTCCATCTCGTCCTCCATCTCACTGCAGACGACACAGACACACAATGGCAGCGTTATTAGCTGTTGGCATTTATTATTTCATTAATTCATTCAAAACTCCACAGAACTGGTTCCACCAATATTAAACATTCAAATTATTTTATTTATTTAAGACCTAGAAAAGCACCGTACCTCTCCTTTACTGTTGGAAGCAATAAAACATGAAAAAGAGGAAAATAAAGTTTTAGATTTTAGTGTTCATTGTGACCAACCCTCCCACCAGAATCACTGTTGATACTGTATGTTTCTGGAAATCTCAGATATGTTGAAACTTTTTTTTACCTTTCAATTTTATGTTCTAGTTAAGGTCTGGTTAGGTTTTAGCCATTTATCCTAAAAAAATTTCAGCTGGAAAGTGTCCAAATGTTTCCTTAGAACTACAAAAAAATATAATTTTTGGCTAGAACAACAAAATGACCTAACAGTCCTAAAATAATCTGGTTACGTTTGATATATTGATACATACAGATATGACGTAACCATGGTTTGCAGAAACAATCAGTGCCAACATTTTATTCTGTCTGACTCTTGGACAATCTATCGTTTATACACATGAGTAAATATAGATATATTTATTACATGTAGATAATTTCGGATAAATGAAAACACACAGTGAAACATCTGTTTACCTGCATCAGGTTTAGGATGCATCAGTTTGAACGGAACCTCCAGACCAACCTCACTGCAACACAAAACCAACTCACTGCAAATACGTTCATTCATGCTCAGGAAAATGTTATATAATAATGTATGTTCAATAATGATTATATTGATAAATAAGCGTTAACTGTTTAAAAACATATTATCATTTCAGATGTGGACTACTCAGTCCGGTACTGAACCACAGCTGTAAGAAGGATTTATGGTATGGAGATAAAAATGTAGTTTTCACTAACTCTCATTTCAAAACAACATTATCTTGGAGTTTAATACTGTCTGTTGTCAACCATGTTTGTTTTCTATTCAAACACCACAACCAGTCAGACGGTTTTTATTGCTCCCTCTAAAAGAATCATGAAATATATTCTGTAAGTGTTTAACTCTCATCTTACAAAATAGTCATAAAGTGACGTGTATATATATCATACATATATACAGTATGTAGATACTTCAAAGTGATCTACTGTTATTATTTAAAACAAGTAGAAATCAACCTACCTGGATCCCATCATCCTGTGAGCGTGCCGGAGAAGAAAATCAGAACAAATCAATTTTATTGTGAATATTTTGTTGTTAACATAACTATGGAAGATTAAATGAATAGAATAAATAAGATTTAGCCATGATGATAATTATATTATCATAGTAACAATCTAACAATCAGAAAGTTTCAGGCACAGTTTCCTGAGCTGATCCAATACTCTGTGGAGAACCACAAGGCTCATTCCTGGGTCCCATACTTTTCCCTTCATACATGATACCTCCTGGTCCTCTGGTCATCTCTCACCACCGTACGCAGACAACATGCAACTCTATCTTTCTGTTATTGATTCCATCCACATCTGTTTGATTAATGAATGGATGTCACTCAGTGTCCTCAAACTAAATCCAGACAAAATTGAGTGTCTCCTAATTGGTCCAAACAAATTAGTTTCAGTTTTATCTCTGAAAACGATGCTGTGAGAATGCTGAGAATGAACTGGAACCATTGGACAGAAAAACAATGAGCTGAAAGTCACAATAAAACTCAGTAGAGCTGCAGATTCAACTGACAGAAACACAGAATATATGATCTTATTTAAAGGCTGTGACCAAGACACGACTGACCCTCCAACGATGAGCTTCACCATGATTCTGTATGAAACCATGATGCCCATGACTTCCTTCAGGACACCCTCTTTGATACTGAAACAGAAGAAAACAGATGATCCGGTTTGACACCAGGAACTACTGGATCCATCCAACGTGTTTTAAGAGGTCGATGGTGTCTCAGAGTGTTTGCTCACATGCTTGATGAGGCCAAGTTGGTGTCCTCATGCTTCAGTTTGCCGTCCAGAGCGATGCCTCGCCTCTCGTTGTTGTTGGCCAGCAGAGGCAGCAGCGTGTAGACCTTATGCAGGGTCGCTCCAGGAGACACCGAATCCCTGAGACGGAAGACATGGAGACACTTTAAACACAAGTAAAGATGTAGAACACAGAAATCAAGAGGGATGCCAAAATCTGCTGAAATCAGATACACTCAGTGATTTTATTACAGAGATAGAGATAGAGATAGAGTCACATCACAGAGGCATATTGCATTCACTTGAGAAAAAAATTAATTAATTATTAATCATTAATTCAGAAAAAAAGAGCATCCTTTTTCTGAATTAATTACATAATTATCTCATTAATTAAAAAAAACAGGTCAAAATTTTTTTCTTAACTGAATGCAATACGCTTCCGTATCACACAAATCTCCACACACACTTACAAAAAGCTTTGCTATAATAACGATTAGATTTTAATTATGATTTTATTATTGTTTTTATTTAGTCATTTAGATTAGACAGACAAAACAAAAAAATCAGCTACCAAGGCAGATGAAAGGGGTACATGATGTTAAAAACAAGGCTCGGCTACCAGTGATGGCGAGTGCTGAGGTAGATTTTATTATGGTCTGCGTTACTGTTTGAAGTGATGACAGAAATTCGCCTTATATGGTTCTATCCTGTTGCTGTTGGAGATGACAATTGTTTCCATATGATACTGAAAAACTGTTTCACGCTAACTTTGACAAACTTCATCATTTTTATACCAACCAGTTTTATATTATACTTTGTTGACAGGTTCTATTTTTTTATCTGGCATGCTGCTTTTAAAACTTAAGATATTTTAAATATGTTGTAATATTAACAATCATAACCTCCATACATGAACCGTGGACACAGTAAACTGCTCCGCCTGTTTTATGAAGATACATCCATGGTTCACACCGTTGTTTATCGTTCATGATTCATTCACGGAACAAAAGGTCGGTGGTTCGATCCCCAGCGCCTGCAAGTCTACAAGTCGAAGTATCCTTGAGCAAAATACTGAACCCCAATTTGCTCCCCGGGTGCCACTGCTCCTCAGGGATGGGTCAAATGCAGAGAAAGAATTTCCCCCTGTGGGATTAATACAGTATCTAAAAAATTTTAAAAACAAACATTAGAGGTGTTTGACGGTGTCTTACCCGGGTTCCTCGATGGCGACACATTTGACGTAGCTGTCGTTGGAGTACAACACCACAGTGGCGACCTGATCCACTGAGGACGACATGAAGAAAGAAGAATTTAGACCAGTTTTGATGTCACGTAGAACAAATCAAACACTGAGACGCTCTGCAGGCTTCATGCAGATATGTCTCCATGCTACAGCGTGACAGTCCTTCCTCCTATTAAAGAGCAGCTGGCATCACGTTTACCAGACACGATGATGTTCTTGATGGTTTTGCTGGAGCTGTTTGTGACGCAGACGTGGACTTTGATTGGTTCGCCATGGTAGTACACCTGGAGACAGCACCGAAGGTCAGAGTCAACTTTATCTGACAATGTATAATTCATGTTTACAAATTAACCAACAGATAATTAATGGACTGATTAAAATAGAGACACAGAGAAATGAATAAATTCACACTTGTAAACTGATAAATGTCTTTAAAGGAAACATTCGCCCAATGATGTAGCGTCACTCATCAAACACTAAATAAAGTCCTGTACAAGTGTTTGAGGTAGTTCCCCTTCCTCAGACAGGTGGATGCTAACACTTTTAGCTTAGAGGCTACAGTAAAAGTTTCATCTTAAAGGGTGTAAATAACGTCTTTTAAATCAGTCTGGAATCTTCTGCTAACGTGAAGCGCCATACGAGCTATATGGAGTCGTTTGCTTTTTGAACTAGTGTCTTCTTCTTCAGGTGTTTAGGAAAACGCTGCAACGCTGTTTTACTGTGAAGCTCCAGAAATGATTGTGGACTCAGAAACCTCACCCGACTCTCCATTGGGACAGGGGTGAGGAGATAATGACTGAAGTCTTCATTTTTGGGTGAACTGTTCGTTTAAGTTAAAAGTGAAGACCCCACCTCTTTGCTGAGATTGGCCTTGACGTGAAGCGGTTTATCCGACATGACAAAGTCTCTGCTGGTTTCAACAGAGGGCGCCATTCCTTGACTTTCTGGAGCGTACTGGACCTTCCTGAGCATCAGCTTCACTGAGCTCCTGTCGGACAAAGACAAACAGAAAATAATTAATGATAATAAGTCATAATTAATTCCAGCTCTGTATCCTTCATACTCCTACAGTCAGATGAGGTCAGACCCACCGTTTGCGGATTTTAGCGTCCTGACTCTCGGCGCTGAACGCCTTGATCTCAAACTCCACAGCACATTGCTGCAGGACAAAGAAGAGACGTCAGCGTCTGGTGACACGTTCATGTCACAGGTCGATGACCTGAACGTGTTATCATTCTAACTCCTTAGGTAGGTTCTTACCTTGCCGACGTCATGAGGCGCTGGCTGCAGAGCCACCGAGCAAGGAAGGTTGTCTGGAAACTGAGAAAACGTAAACACCTACTCAGTCAGTGAATGCATCACTCTTTGTGTACATAGTGCTGCTTGTGTCCATCATTTCACAGAAAGATAAACACAAACAACTTCAGAGCATTTGAAATCTAAAAGTTAAATTTGGGGATTTACACCAGGGCGGAGTTAGTACACAGCTGGGGACCAATTATCTTCCTGCTCTCCTGGTTCTAGATGCAATGACCAATCAAATAAACAAATAAACCAAAATAATAAATAAAGTTTGTGTCTGGACGGAACACTGGACCCCATTCATGAATCTTATTTAGGCCCCGAGCACTGAGGGCGTCAGGTCCAGAACGGTCCCTGGCACCAGAGAGGGACCTCTTCTATTTGTTATTATTATTTTTCTGCTTGTTTAATAATTATCACCAGACGTCATGAATATTATGATCTGATCCTGGATACAGGACTGGTGTGACAACATGACTCTGTCCATTAACTAACCCCTCTTGGAGAATTTTATATATATATATATATTATATATAGATATATAGATATAGATATATATTTTATATTTAAGACCTTAATGATGAAAAATTATCAAATATTTCCAGAAACAAAAAAACGTGGCCAGCAACTTCGCCACGAAACAGGAAGTTGTTACTGATCATCCAGGGATGCTGGAAAACTCATGTAAGATGTCGTATAAATCCAAACCGATATTCAGGACTGGGTGTTGAAATGGCTCCACAGCACCCCCCCTAGAAACATTGGAAAGAAGTAGCCCCTTCCATGTGTTTCACCAAGAGGTTTGTATCATGTCAAGATCTAGAAAAAAGCCTCTTGAAACCATGACGGAAAGGATTTCACCTCAAAGAAGAATGGGTAGGCGTTGTCTCCCAGCTTGCGCAGCAGCTTGGCCTGGATCTTGGAGTGGATCCCCTTCTCACGGTCCTGAAGAGGCGGGTACACCTGGCGGGTCGACAGGTACAGCTCCCTCCGGAAGGCGATTCCTATCACGTCCATGTCGTCTCTGCCATACCGGAAGGTGCACGACAGGGTGACGAACACTGGGGGACAGACGACAGACGGCGTTGACAGGTAGGACATGTAGATCTGAACAGGAATCAGGTGAGGTAAACTCAGGTCATGAATGAAACTTCTTTCTCACCTTTCCTCCCCTGTAGAGCTGCTGGATCAACAATGATGACGCCATCTAGTGGTAAAAAGAGGTTAAAGCTTCAACTCTTGGTTACCATAATATTCAAAACATTAACGTTGAAGAACTCGATTGTGATCTCTGCAGATGTTTCATAATGAACGTCTGCCTCATATTCTTGTTGGAGTGTACAGCAGCCTCCTCTTCCTCCTCCTCCTCCTCCTCCTCCTCCTCCTCAGTTAAATATGGCTGACTTTGCTCATATGCAGTCAGATAGTTGTTGATGGGACAGAGGATTGGGAGACGGTGGAGGCAGAGGGTCCACCAGGACCACATACCTGTCCCTCAGTGAAGACCAGTGATGCTGGTTAAACAGCGATGCTCCAGGTGAGACACACCTGGCTTTTATAAAGAATGGAAGATGAACTCTAATTGGTTGAATTCATGTGAAAACACACCTATGAATAATTAGGAAACTAAATATGACCCCTTTGTGTTTGCCGCCTCACTCTGAGCCCAGATTATGAACCGTTAAACCACCTGAAGGGAGTCGGACAAGCTTAAATGAAGTTTAGAGCTATAGATCGATTACAAGAGCTTGGATGTATCAGGAAGCAGATCAGTCGGACTCCAGATATAAATGATATTAATAATGACATCAGACTGGTTGTTTACCATCCTGATGGTGGACGTTCTTCAAACTCACCCACTGGGTCCACAGAGTCAATGTGGTCCACAAAGTCTCGTTTCCCCATGTAGACTCCAACCTGCAGCAGGAGAACACTGAGAATCAGACCCTGATGGTGTTTAACTGTGAGCTGCATCTGACTGATGGAGATCTGTTCAGCTCTGTAGCTTCCATCATTAAACCTGAAAAAAGTTCGTTAGATTGGAACTATTTTGATCATTGACCATCTTTTAAGTAAACACTTATTGGTTCCAGCTTCTTACATGTCAGTATTTTTCTTTGTCGTGTCAGGAGGAACTTTCTTTGGACTGTTGGTTGGTTTGAAGACGTTTACTTTGAGCTCTCAGACTGTGATCAGCTTTTCCATGATCAAGAATTAATCAAAACAGTAAGCAGAATAATAATATAACTATAATTAAAATAACCATCAGCTGTCTGATTCATGGAGTCATGAAACCATTAAGTGCCCACAGTCCCTTGTAATTAAATTAAAGCCTTTTTGACTGTTAAAGACTGTGGGAGGAAAACCAAGAACCTCTGCACTGCCATCCCTTCTAGATGATATTATTATTATTATTATTATTATTATTATTATTATTATTATTATTATTCAGACTAACAGTCAGCTTAAAATAATAATTAGAAAAAATCATATCCAAATATGTTAAAATGTACAGAAGAGATTACAGTTTTATTTGGCAGATGTATAATAAATATGGAGTAAATACGGAATAGATACTAATACTGATGAAATACTAAATAAATCCTGAATATATACTAAATAAACACTGAATAAATACTGAATGTATTATAATGTATAATAATAATAATATATAATAATGTATAACAATGTATAATAGTGTATTATAATGTATATTAGTAACAGCACTGGAGAGCTCCTTCAGCGACAGGTTGCTTCACCCAAAGTGCGTGAAGGAGCGCTTTCACAAGTCTTTCCTTCCTGCAGCTGTTAGACTGTACAATCAGCACTGCTCCCAGTAGACCAAACAATTAGTAGTACTTGTGTGAATTACTGAGACACTTTTGTAATAGTACTGTGAAATACTTTTGAGACACTTTACCCCCCTCCTTTATTGTATTGTATTTTTAAAAATGTTACTTCCCCTCCTCCTGCTGTGTTTTTTGTACACTGTGCTGCTACAATATTGTAAATTTCCCCACTGTGGGACTAATAAAGGGATATCTTATCTTATCTTATCTTATCTTATATTAACGAATGAATGTGTAATAATGTAAAATAATGTAGAATATTATATAATAACTTATAATAACATATACCAACGTATAATAGTGTATTATAATGTATAATTATGAATGACTAATGTGTCATAATGTATAATAATATATAATAATGTATTATAATGTAAAATAATGTATGGAATAATCATGTATAATAATATATAAATCATGTAGAATAATGTAGTTAAGGAATGGCCAATGTGTAATAATGTAATATAAAGCATAAAAAATATATTATAATGTATTATAATGCATTATAATGTATATAATAATGTATATAATAATAATGTATAATGTATGACTCGTGTAATAATGTAATATAATGCATAAAAAATATATTATAATGTATTATAATGCATTATAATGTATAATAATGTACATAATAATAATGTGTAATGTATGAATCATGTGTAATAATGTAGAATAATAAATGCTGCCTCTGCTCCAGACTCATTAAACACAGCACATTGTTAAACAGTCATTCTACGTTTGCTTCATCTCTCCATCAGAATACCTCAGCCTTTAGTCGTTTCACAGAGATGCAGTCGCCTGTAATATGACATACAGCTGTTAATCACACGTGTCTCACGATCAGCTCACGTTGTCATGATGACCTCCAGAGGATCAGTCAGACGAGCAGCTTTACAGAATTAAATGCAGGAGACAGAAAATCTCACCAAAAGATCAACATGAACTGATCTGCTGAGTCTGAGGGCGTTAACCCTTCAGCTGGGACGAATAATGAAAAACATTTCGTAAAGGAGGTCACACAATAACAGGTGGGTCATCAGTACCTTCCCTAAAACCACTGAGGCATCGATCGACCTGACTGGTTATCAGGGGTGATGTTAATCAATAACTTTAGGAATAAATCCCGACTCTAAGTGGACATAAACCAACAGCTTCAACCTAAAACTAGATTACTAATTACAATAAAATACAACCATGGACTATCTCATGCTAATGTTAACATGCTAATGTAACAATGCTAAAGTGCTCATACAACATGCCAGCATGAACATGCTAAATTTTAATGGTGCATTCATGTAGTTTCTGAAAAATGAGTTTATAAGGCGTAAAAGTCACCGCCTCAAGTCGGATGTCAAGGTTAGCGACTCGTGAAACAAACTTTTCAGTTTCTGACTTGTTCAGACTTGGCATGGTGTTCGCACAAATCTCCCCAGTTGTGAACTGATTTTTCTGATCATGCGACACGAATAATTAAATAAATGTGAAGAATTCCTTGAGAATTCTTGAGTAATAAAAGTTGAGACACTGGTTTTAATAGCAGTTAGGTCACGTTTGAGCTCTCGCATTAGCTAAACCAGCTGACTGCTGCTACCTGGTTAGCTAACAGGATACATCATGATAGTGGAGTTTCTGGAAGGCGACGACCAGCAGCCACAGAGATGAAACTGGTGGCATTAAACTTATTAAACTTTAATGAAAGTCAAACTGAAGTCATTGTGTTTGGACCTAGAGGTGCCTGCGACGCCCCTTCTTTGGACCTAGGTTCTCTACAACCATATGTGAAACCAACCGTGACAAATCTTGGCGTCAAAATGGACAGTGATTTTAAGAATCAATTTTACAATTTTAATGTTTGTTTTAAATCTTTAAATGGATCGGCACCTCCTTACATGTCTGACCTTCTGCATCCCTATGCCCCCTCAAGGTCTTTAAGGTCTGATGAACAGGTTCTTCTCGTCGTCCCAAAAACGAGGCTAAAGACCAGGAGCGACCGAGCGTTCTCAGCTGCAGCACCTAAGTTGTGGAATGAACTACCCCTCCATGTTAGGACGGCCCCAACTCTGCCTGTTTTTAAATCACGGCTTAAAACTCATTTATGCTCATTTGCTTTTAACTCAGTTTGAGAGTTATGTGGTTGCTGTCTGTTTATCTTCTATTTATCTCCTTAGCTGTAGTTTTTAAGTTGTGCTCGTATGTGTTTTCACTTAATTAGTTTAATTGATGTTTTAAAATTGTGTTTTGTTTATTTGATTTGATTGTACAGCACTTTGGTCAACCTGTTGTTTTTAAATGTGCTGTATCAATAAAGTGGATTGGATTGGATTGGTGTCCATATTCACCTCTAACTGGTTTAGATCATTAACATGAAAACTTCCATAGTCGATATGTTAAAGTGTGATACTTCAATAATTCTGTCTCTTGAAAATTAAAATGAATTTCAGATGTTGTGCTCCTTCAATGAACAGTGAAGTGGACATTGATTCAGATCTTGAAGGTGACGTTTCACTCACCGACTTGTCCTTACAAATCTTCTTGAAGACGACATTTTTTGAACTCATGTTGAAGAAACAGCTGGAAACTGACACACGAGAAAAAAGACCAGCTGGAAATACAAACGCAAATGTTTATTAGATATAAAAGTACAGGAAAATATCAGATATATACTTCAGTCATATTCACATCTGTTCCAGTTTAATAAAAAATAAACCTGGAATGAAGTCATGTTAATTTTTTTCAGATTTATTATCAGCTTTACAATCATTTGATAATATTTATCATTTGATCTGGATTAGAGTATTTCTGTCATCGAGTCCCAGACATCACACTTTTTCATCTGTGGATTAAGGTAAATCACAGTTCAACACATCACACAGAATCATGTACAATTACACACAATCTCATACAATCACCAACAATCACATACAGTCACATGCAATCACATAAAATCGCATACAGTCACAAAGGTGCTGATTCCACACTGAAACTATGTGACGATGACGGTGCGTTCAAGGACTCACCTGTGTTGTAGAAGTGTGTTGCTGGACTGTAGGAGGAGACGGCCGTCAGTTGGAGAAGCCCTATATATAAACTGTCTGTCACAGCGTCCTCAGGCCTGTCAGCCTATCAGGAGTTCTGGCTGTGAAGTCTGACCAGCCCTCAGTATTCTGCCCCGCCTCCACCAGACAGACGGACAGGTGGACAGGTAGACAGACGCAGACTCCTTTGAATGAGCCGACTGAGAGGATTGAAGCTGGTTCTCCTCTGTCAGCACATCCTGCTCAGATTAGAGACAGAGAGAAAACACTCGACTGCTGTAAATCTAAACGAATATATTAATAATATATGGAATAATATAAATACTTCCTTTAGAACCCAGCTGAAGTTTACAATGTTGTTGTTTTTATTTATTTTTCTTTCATCAGGAAGTTGTTTGAATTTGTTGACCAACAACTGTCTGTGAATATGACAAACAGGATCGGAGACAAAGAGCCACCCCCCACCCCCGAGTCTGACTTTGTGCCAACACAACTCTTGGTTCTCTAGGGACCAGCTGGCTTGTAGGTACAGCCCCAGGACCCCATACTTCCTCAGTACCCCCACAGGACCCCCACAGGACCCCAGTGTAACACTGTCAGATTCAGCAGCATCACTTACTACTACTGCAGGACCACATTAGACTAGGACCACATCTGACTACTGCAGGACTACATTAGACTACTACAGGACCACATTAGACTAGGACCACATCTGACTACTGCAGGACCACATTAGACTAGGACCACATCTGACTACTGCAGGACCACATTAGACTAGGACCACATCTGACTACAGAAGGACCACATCTGAATGAATGTGTTGAACATATCAGTCCATTATTGGAATTCTTCAGGAATTGAGTTGAAACCAGGAGAAATGAGAACAGAAGCAGAAACATGAGGACGTGTTCAGACATCCAAAGTCGATCCGGAGACAGTCTGAAGGTTGAGCAGCAGGTTTGATCCGGTCTGCAGAGTGTGTGTGTGTGTGTGTGTGTGTGTGTGTGTGTGTGTGTGTGTGTGTGTGTGTGTGTGTGTGTGTGTGTGTGTAATCCATCGTTCTGCATGTCAGCAGGTCGACAGACACAGGTGGATTACTGCTACGCAGTCATCATCATTATTACACAAGAGATTACACACACACATATACAACACACACACACAATTATATACAAACATATACATACACACATATACTGTATATACACACATATACAACACTCACACATAAACAACACACACACACAATTATATACACACATATATGAAATCCATGCCCCAGCCTCACTTATAAAAAATAAAATTAAAAAAGGGACATAAGACAATAGAAAAACACAAAAAATGACATAGAGACAAACAAAAGTCGACAGAGACGAATAAAAGGTCTTGCGTATCATAACATTTACCTTTAAAAAAAGACAAGCAGTTGTCTCATCTGTCATATAATACAAACTTTATTAAGATAACGACCAAACAGAATGACATCATCATTCACAATCATCTACAAATCTTTATTCCAAGATTAAGATTAAAACTCGCCTCCAAAACTTAAAAAAAGAAAACATTTCATGTGTGGCTACAGTACATGTGAAGGTGTTTTTGGAATTAGGGTTTCTTCTCATCCTGCACAAAAACAACTTATTTGTGGGCTTAAAACTTTATTAGTCAACAAAAATCAGGACGAGGTTCCTGTGAGCCTCAGGAGTGTAGGCCTGATGTTCGTACGAGTGCACAGATAACACGTGTGTTTAGACGTAAGCTCTGGCTGTATCTGGATCAGACTTGGCTGTAGCTGTGTAGACCTTTGTTGGTGGGTTTCCATAGTAACCGCTGCAAAACAGGAAAACGGAGATAAAGTTACAAAGTTGTCGTGGGACGTGAAACAATTGGTTTTAGTCAGAGTAGACTTGCTATTGCCATACAAGAGATGTAGCTCAGTGAAACATGAAGCAATAAAATTAGACAATAAAGGGTCAGTAGATGACAATATATATCAAATAGAGTTAAAAACAGAGATCAGTAAGAATGAAAAAATATTGGACAATAACATTAATTAAAAGAGAGGCTAAATAAATAGTTTTAAGATGCATCTTTTATATGTTTCATAGTTTTAGAGTGTCTTAAAAAAATGTTAATTAATTTTTTTAAATCATTATATACATACATATATATATATGTATATATATATATATATATATGTACATATGTGTGTGTATATATATATATACATTTTTTTTTTTTTCTTGTGAGAATTTTGTGTATTTAAAAACCTGATTTAATCTCAGGAACCAGAGACCAGAGTTAGCCAGACTGAAGATCTGTTTTAGCTTCAGGCTCAACTAGAATTATTTCACTTTTAGAAAAGGTGATGATTTAGATGTTCAGGTGTACACCAGGACACTGTGACATCACTGGAGGGAGTGGTTACAGGTGTAACAGAGCACACGTCCTATGAGTTTTCATTCTTTTAAAGGTTTTATCAGTAAAATCAGCGAAGGTGTGAAGCACGTACCCCTTCTTCCCTCCAGTCGACGCTCTCCTACAGGCAGTGCAGAGGCAAGCTCCACCCATCACAGCCAGACAGGCTCCACCCCACCCCAGGTAGAGGCCGGTACCCAGCTCGAACCTGCAAACAAACTCTCTGGGTCATTTTTGGTTTATGATGGGAACAGATCACACTGACGGCTGTTATGATATCATTACATATGAGAGTCGCCTTATTAGTCACCTCAGAATCAATGAACGAATGATTATGTTTTTCCTTGGATCGGTATGAGAGGATCGGTCTATACTCACTTCATGCCGCCGTAGAACGGGTCGTAGAAGTCCTGAACAACCCTGTAGGCGTACCAGGAAACTGCGATGATGCAGCACAGACCTGAAACCACAGAGCAAGAGTTAATCTTCCTCCACAGGTAGAAACCCCGCCTCCACTGTATGACTGACATCTGTTAAAGTTGTTTAAGTACCAGATGTAGTTTAAGTATCAATGTAGTTTACATATCAGATGTAGTTTACGTACCAGACGTAGTTTACGTATCAGATGTAGTTTAAGTATCAGATGTAGTTTACGTATCAGATGTAGTTTACGTATCAGATGTAGTTTACGTATCAGATGTAGTTTACATATCAGATGTAGTTTACGTATCAGATGTAGTTTACATATCAGATGTAGTTTAAGTATCAGATGAAGTTTACGTGTCAAATGTAGTTTACGTACCAGATGTAGTTTAAGTATCAATGTAGTTTTTACATATCAGACGTAGTTTACGTATCAGATGTAGTTTAAGTATCAGATGAAGTTTACGTGTCAAATGTAGTTTACGTACCAGATGTAGTTTACATATCAGATGTAGTTTAAGTATCAGATGAAGTTTACGTGTCAAATGTAGTTTACGTACCAGATGTAGTTTACGTATCAGATGTAGTTTACGTATCAGATGTAGTTTACGTATCAGATGTAGTTTAAGTATCAGATGTAGTTTAGGAGACTAGTGGACTAATATCAATTATTACAGATGTCTTTATAAAAACTGTAACGCTGGCAGCTTCACTAACATATTAAGAATGTAAACATATCACATCCAACAGGAAATGACTGGTTAAAATTAAATAGTGTTTGTATTATTAATAACACCAGTCACAGCGGAGGACACATGATGATAACGTCAGTCGGGGAACTTCGGGAACTGACTCTCCTTCTTTTGGTCATTGGTTGAATTAAACAACTCATAAAATCACGTGACCTCAGTTTGTTCCCGTGTCAACTGACCAGCGAGGATGTTCAGGATTCCTCCGGTGACGGCGATCTTGGCCTTTGATTGGTCGGTGGCCGAGCCGATCTTGATGCACTTGAGTCCCAACAGAGATATGATGATGGAGGCGAGGCCGAGCAGCAGGGAGATGATCATCAGAGCGCGACATGCCTGCACATGACCTGCACACGCAGAAAGATGTGTTAATGATTACATCATGAACAGATTCTCTTTCACGTCCAGCCTCCGTGTTGTTTCAGTATCAGACCTAACCCGAACCCCCGAACCCATCTGTGTGTCCATGTTAGTGTTACTGTTAAAATGAGGTGTGGTCAGGTGTCTATCTATCTATCTATCTATCTATCTATCTATCTATCTATCTATCTATCTATCATATATTGCAGTATCGTCATCTTAAGTCTAATAATTTATGTAATTTATCTTTTTGGCTGTGTGTGTTATAGAAGATACATGAGGCTGTAGTACTATTTGGGTTAATTACTGACTAGATGGTCTGATCATAAAAACCTGCCACGCCTCTCTACGAGGTTTCAGCAGACACCATCAGTGAGCTGCTCACTAAGGGATCAATACTCAGTAATAAATAACAAAGACTTATCTATAAATCTCTGCTCCGGTGCATCAAATAAAACACTCCCCATTACCAATCATACACCTTCAAAGACCATTCCTCTGTTTACATTCTCACCATCAATAGGAACGCTGAAGTGATGTCAGCTGGCCAGTGGTTGCTATAGCAATGTAGCTTCAGTGCGACATACAACAATTTTTAAGGCTACCGTATTTAAAAACGTGCTACATAAATTAAGTTTCGTGACTGCTACAGTTTTTCCCCATTGTATACACAAAAAACAGGAACTATGCACACAATTCTGAAAACTTGAAGTTCATGTATCAACAACATGACTCTAAGCTGCTGAACTCTAAGCACAATTCCATTGTTCTCACTCAAATAGCATTCTGAATCACAGTTTTGCAAATCTCTGAACACAAACTGCATCATTTAACACACTTGGTTCACTCCAGAAACTCTGGCCTCCAGAATGCATCACCCTGGTTACCAGTTAGTCTCACTCATGTTGCACCAGTGCAAACTCAACTGGAAGAACACTTCAGTCATGTGTCAGAGTATGAAAGAGGCCTCAGGTGACTTATACAGGTGTTAGCAAGAAGATGGAGCAGCAAGAACACAGAGGAAGAGGAAGTGGAGGCCTATGTGGATGAGGTCCTCTGACCAGGATCAGAGGCAGGATGCAGAGTTGTTGTTTTTTTTATAAGTTCAGCTGAACATTTTGTGTTGCAGTAAAGAATAAATATTTCTTTTGTTACCGTTTTGTATCTGTGCTCTGATTTTCTTTGTCGTGTTTCTCATTTGACTTACATGGTGAAATTACTGAGTTTTACTACATACTACTTAAAATAGGTAACATTTGTGTTGTATATATACATGTAGTACTGTAAATGTTATGTCAGGACAAAAAAACCCTACACTTCACCAAAAGGAGAAAAAGGAAACATTTCCACACATTTGTATGTATTTGAATAAGTAGCATGGCCTCATGAAGCCAAAACATATGTGAACACTTTTGATGGTAGTGTTTTGAATTTATTACATCAGTGTTTATTTGATGCTCGGTATGACTTATGATAGCTGTGTGTTGTTTTGGTGGAAAGAATCAGTTTTGAGGAGAGAGAACATGGTTCTGAGGCCTGTGTTTCATTTTGCAAGAGATTTGTGTAGTTTTGACAAAGTAGTGAACTCTTTTACAGTTTGTGTTTAGAGTTCTGAGAAATTGAGCCACAGTTTCTGGAAATGTGTTTAAACATTTGGGAAAAACTGTAATTAATATTATATATATATATATATATATATATATATATATATATATATATATATATATATATATTATAGAAATGTTACTTGATTCAAACAGCCTGATTTTCTCTGATTTGTTTTGTTCCAGTGTAAATCTGTAATGCAGCACATCAAACGAAAGTTAAACTTATTTTTGTGATATTTTTAAAAAATAAAATCGTCGTTTTCCACCCATGTGAAATAAAAACTTTAATTTTATCATGTGTTTTAACAGTTTTTGCTAAATGTTATATTAAATTTAATAAATATTGATTATATATATTCATATAATATACAGCTTTAAACCTGCGTCCATCTAAAGCTGGTGAACGCGGATGTAAATATAATCCAGATCAACGACAGGCTGGTGTTTCCCTCCATTTTACTGTTGGAGGAGGACGACGTGCAAAATGGCGTCTCATAGATAGATTTATGGCGCCTGACGCATCATGAGGGAAGAAAAGATGAAATGAATGAGTTACCCTCACCGTTATGAACTTATGAACATCATGGTGATGTTGACTCCGACACTGTCTGAGCTTCGTTTTTGGTTTGTTGGCGGGAAATTTTCAACCTTTGGACGAGTAATGGTGACACGGTGCCACACGGCACGATGACCTATTTCTGTGGTCTGATTACATTTCTACAGGTTTTATGACAGAGTGAAGTTAAAAAGATTTTTAAAAAACCTGAAACCTTTGGCCTCTCATATATGAGGAAATTCAAAGTAAAATTCTTCTGGACTCGCCTTCAACGATCTCTGTTCCACTAAGAATTGAATAAAACCTTCCAAATGTTTCATAAAATGTCATTTCCTCTTTATTGCAGACCTTCTAGAGGTTCTTTGGAGGTTCTCTTTGAAACGGTGACTTTAAATTTAGTTTCTTCCTGATGACTCTTAAAAACCTGAGAAGTCAAAAAGCCTCGAGTATCTTTGCTTTATCGCCGATCCCTCGACTGAAAACGTTCCAAACCTCAGTGTGTCGGTCGTCTGGTCTTACCAGGAAGGGCGAGAAGCGATTCAAAGTCTCTACACTCTGCAATTCCGGCGCTGTTTTCGGCACAGGAGTGCCACAAGTTTTCAAACTGCCTCAGGGAGATGATGACGCTGCCAGACACGGTAGAAATCTTCCAGTAGTCGTTAATCAGCGAGGCTCCAGTGATCAGCCAGCTCAGTAAGCACATGATGAAGCCAGTCGCTTCCACAGCCGTCGACATGATGGCAACGTTTCCAGAAACCTCCGACGAGCTCTGAGAAGAGTGAATCCTTCAGACTGTCAGGATCAGGGTTTGTGATCTCTGTCCTTCAGTTAGTTCTGGTTCATCTGACGTCTGTGGCTCCAACAGGAGGACTTTACTCTCTACAGGGGCCATAAACTGCTGGGAGCCACTCCCTGTAGGTCCCCACCACCTCCTCCTCCTCACCGATGATAGTGATGATGATGATGATGACAGTGTTCAGCCTCACCTTAAATTACCTTGAAAACTATCCACAGGACTGCATGATGTCATCCAGCTGCCTACTGTGGAACTCCAGCTATAAATAACATATGTGCAAGAAACAGCATGTAAATGAAATAAAACTCATCATAATGTGTTTGCTGGTGGTTCTTCACGTTTTTATCACATTATTGTGTCTATTGTGTCACTATTGTGTATAGGGTGACATTTTTATTACTTACCTTAGCATTGCAAGATTTTTCTACATTTTCCCAGTTTCCCAGTTTCTCAGGAGATTAGAATGTCCCTTAGTAGAGCACACAACTCCACCAAGGCCTGTTAGCTTAACTGACCTATGCCCCACCCCTCTACTAAGTTTAGCTCAATGGATTTTGCATAATCGGCCAAAATGTCGAAAAACATGCATGTTTTAATTGACTCTCTCTCCTGACACTGGGCCTAACCGAACCCCAGTCTGACAACACAATCAAAAAATCTTACAATGTGACAATTAAGGTATAAAAAAATACCAAGAAAAGCTGTTTATCAGGTAATTCAGAGTTAAAATAGAAACTAGAAAAAGTATCAATACATTTTGATTGTGTCTGATATTTGGTGTGTATCTCCATACCAACGCTGTAATAGGTATGTACTATGTAAGATCTAGACGTTGTGTTTGCTAGTAGTAGTAGTAGTAGTGGTAGTAGCACTAGTAGTAGTAGTAGTAGTGGTAGTAGTACTGGTAGTAGTAGTAGTGGTAGTACTACTAGTAGTAGTGGTAGTAGTAGTAGTAGTAGTGGTAGTAGTAGTGATAGTAGTACTAGTAGTAGTAGTAGTGGTAGTAGTGGTAGTAGTACTAGTAGTGGTAGTAGTGGTGGTAGTAGTAGTGGTAGTAGTACTAGTAGTGGTAGTAGTACTAGTAGTGGTAGTGGTAGTAGTACTAGTAGTAGTGGTAGTAGTAGTAGTGGTGGTAGTAGTAGTGGTAGTAGTAGTAGTAGTAGTAGTGGTGGTGGTAGTAGTACTAGTAGTGGTAGTAGTACTAGTAGTAGTAGTAGTACTAGTAGTGGTAGTAGTGGTAGTAGTAGTGGTAGTAGTACTAGTAGTAGTAGTAGTAGTAGTAGTGATAGTAGTAGTAGTACTAGTAGTAGTAGTAGTAGTGGTGGTGGTAGTAGTGGTAGTAGTAGTAGTAGTAGTAGTGGTAGTAGTGGTAGTAGTGGTGGTAGTACTAGTAGTAGTAGTAGTATTTCCAGTTTCCTATTGAAGTTCTCAACAACAAAATAGAGATTTTAGAGAAATTCTAAGCATTTTATTAATGTATTTTATTTTCAAAAACTTTTTCTCAGGTATCTAATTAACAGAGACAACTGTTCAGGTCTATATATAAATAGTGGTGGGGATCCTGAGGATTAACCTCATGTCTGATGGGACGTCCCGTCAGCCTGCGTCATAATAAAAGAGCAGAGAGAATATTTTCAACCACAGTTGGTTCACAACTGTTGATGAACTCTGAAATGAGAGTCGGACACTACAACAGGAAGTTAAAGGACAATAAACGGTTTCATGTCCAAATAAGGAAGTCCAGGAGGATGAGTGTACTGATGACTTTTATGAGACTGTGTGAGTTTCAATGTTTAGATGTTTGGGATCAGTGTAAAGACTGGAGCAGTGAATATGAGCTGATATTTGGTGTTAGCTCTGGGAGTCGTTCTGCGTTTTATAGCTTTATGGTTGGAGACAGTTAATGTTTGATCGTCATGAGAGTCCAAAGTCTGTCTGTCTGTCGGGTGAAGCAAAGACATTAGACTGGACCACAGCGTTCACAGAGGGAGACAGAAAATGTTCAATTAAATTAACTTTTGTTTGAGAAGAACCAAACATCATTTTAATGTTCCTGCACAAAGATAGAGGACAAATTCGTCCATGTAACATGGAAGAATTTAACAACTGTAAACTATATTTCTATTTAAATGCAGAAAAAAATGTTTAATTTTCATGACGGAGCTGATATAATTTCTGATTTTATAGTTTCTCTCTTTCTTCTTGAATTAATTTGTTGTTTTTGTGAGTTTCTAGTTATTTATTTCTCTCTGTGCCACTAGTCCCACAGTTTCACCAACACATAATTTCACTTCCTCTTCATAGTCTCTGTGCTTCCTCATCCCTCAGGTTACCGCAGACTGTGATTGGATCCACCGCTGGGATCATGGTTGACACCCACTGACATCATCATCATTGTCATTATTATTATTATCATAAGTGTTATTGTAGTAGTTAATATAAATACTACAAATTGTATTATAATAGCTGTTATTGTTTTCTAAAGCAGAGGCTCCGCCCACCTTGAGTCGTGGATCTGCTTGAGGTTTCTGCGTGTTAAAAAGCAGTTTTTCCTCACCACTGTCTCTTGTTGGGTCTCTGTAGAATAAAGAGTCAGGTAACTTGTTGTGGTGCTATATAAATACTATATAAATAGAATATTAGACTAGAATTGACATACCTCGCTACTGGAAAAACTCAACATGTGCTGATGTGGACAGACCAGAACTTCCATCATAGCAGAATAAAACCAGAATGACATGAAAACCCCTTCAGTTCAAATGTGCCTAAAAATATAAAGACAAACAAACTGAAGAAACCGATTATGGGATGCACACCTTCAGGGCCCCTATAGTGGGCCTATGTGTGAAATTTCACTGAATTCTGACCACAGACATATGGATGGACAAATGGATAGGGGTAACCCTATACGCCCCCTATAGGTGAGGACATGAACATACATGAAAACATGAGGATTAATCGGGCATAAATTGTTTTAGTGAAAATCACAAAAAAACTTGCCAAAAAAATTGTCCCATAAGAAAGTAGACTGGCCCTCAGTAGAGCGCGTACCTGCTCTTTAAATTACATGAAACCCTATATATTTGTGACAAATATTCCATTTAACAAAAGATTTCATAGTGTGGTTTTCACTTTGTTCGCTGAAGGATGTACAGTTAGTGGGTGTTCTCTAGCGCCTCACAGTGGACACAGGAAGTCACATGGTAATCCTTCACGCCGTGTGTATAACACACAAATTCAGAGCTGTGTTTACCTGCGAAGGCCTTTTCACTATAGAGTCTGACTTCATATTTAACATTATCTAAATGAGTCAGGGACAGAAATCACCTTCTTTAGGAAGAACTTCAGCAGCAGCCACACATACCAGCAGACCTTTAGCCTCCATACTGACTCCAGAGGACAGGTGTGTTATGAACTGAACATGTAACTGACAGCTGAAGCCCTGAGGAAGCTGACAAACAAGTCAGACCTGCTCTGCAGCCCCAGATCCAGCAACAGCATCCGGAAACAGCAGCTCCTCCAGTTTGGACCAGAGGAACAAACAACCTCCGACAGAACGCTCAGACTCTGGAAATAAAATTAAGAATTATCTTCATGTCATGGATGAGCTGATGGACCAGTCCAGAAACCAACACCACATGAAAAACAAAAGCTCTCTTTGAGGGATTTCTGGATAGGAGTCTGGATCATATGTTCTGGATCACTTTATGTCCTGGATCACTTCATGTTCTGGATCAGATTTCATGCCGGTCACTGGACGGGTCTAGATATTTTGGGCCTGATGTGACCAGATTTCTTCATCTTTTCGTTCTACAGATGAACTTTCTGGTCTTGATGATGACGATAATGATGATGATGATGATGATGATGGTCCTGCTGGATGTTACAAACTGTGAGTTCACACCCACACATGCAGCAGAATCTGTTTCCACTCCAATATCACAGATTTGATTGGGTCGGTTGGATCCCTTTAAAAGTTTCCCCAATAACTTACATTTTGAAGAAATTCTGTATTTATTTATTTTTAACAAATTCAACAAAAATTGTGGCTGAAAATAATGAACCATAAATAATATGTCAGAAATAATGTAGAAATAGATCCTAAAACTGTTGTGATTCTGTATGAAACAAACAGGATGTGCTCATTGGCTAATCCTTGTTGACTTATACATAGTCAAGACAACATATTTAATGTTTGCGAATCCGCTTCATCATGGTTTGTAAATATATATTCATATATGAATTTGAAACCAGTGGGACAGGACCAACATAAGACTGGGAATATTGGGGAATTCTCAAAAACACCAGTTTGGAGATTCTCCAGGTAAACTGGTTCATGGGCAACAGGTGATCAGGTAAGAAAGGGGGATTCTGGAGTCACAAACCAGGATAGGGGAGAACGACCACTAACCATATTGATTGATTCTGGTTTTATTTTGCATGATGTCACAACTTTAGTGGAATCAGGTTGTAGCTCAAACTGGACGAAATATGAACCTACAGGAAGGGAGACGCGAGGTTGACATTGTAGGCAACCATTGACTCCAGTTAGTTAACCTTTAAAGGAGCAGTTCACCCTAAAAAGGGAAATTCGGGGTTCTGTTTGAAGGACCTATAGCTCATGGTCTAATGTTCATTTTAGGACGTGTCCAACTCCCTTTGGCTAAATGGGCAATAAAAGTAAGGTATGTGGTCTTTGGCCGGTGGACCCTCTGCTTCCACCGTCTCAGTCTAACACCAACACTAACACTAACATGGACGCACAGATGGACGCAACAACACGGCGCTGTAAGGCCACGTTGTACCGAGCAGAACTTAGAGCGCTCAGTCATTTTCTACTCTTTCCATCTCTATGCAGAACATTTCTAGACAGTCACGCTGTCAGCCTAATAAAGGTTGAAAAATAAGTCTATTAAAAACGGTGTGGGATCTACTATAGACTTGGATTACGCTGTACGAGCTGTATGGAGTTATTTTCATCAGAGTTTCCTTCTTCTTCAGGTGTTTAGCAGAACGCTGCAGTGCAGTTTTACTGTGAAGCTCCAGAAATGTGTGGTGGATGAAGAAACTTAACCCGACCTTCCATCAGGCTGGGGGTCAGGAAATTAAAAATGTTCATAATGGGGTGACATGTTCCTTTGATAATCTTTTTCCACCAAAGTTTTCTTTCACTCTGAGAGACACATGTTCAGATTTCCTATTTTTATGTCAGTATTGTAAATATTACTCTACAGCTAACATCTGGTTAGCTTAGCTTAGCATAAAGATTGGAAACAGGGGGGAAACAGCTGGCAGAATCCTCCAACCAGCTGCTCTGAATCTCTCTGATTGACATGTTTTATCTTATTTGTTAAATCTGTATTAAAAAAAAGTGTAAAAATGACTCTTTTTTCATTTGATTATCAGGATTGATCAGTTTAATTGATTTTCTCTATCAGCTGATGTCTGACATTTAAAAGTCTTTGTGTCACCAGATGTTTGGATGCTGCAGCCTCCCAGACTTGTTTCCATGGAGTCTGTTGACATGAGACACGTCCTGAGGTGGAGGCCATTACAGGAGTCCTGCAACACTACAGTCCTTTACTCAGTTCAGTTCCAGGGGTGAGCCATACTCTAAAATCTGTGTTTATATTCATTTCTGTCCAATCAAACAGCCACAGTCATTTATTTAGACTCAGTCTAACTACCTCAAACACTGTGTATTAATCCGCCACAGAAAATAGTCCCACTAAATACAGTGTTTACTCATATTTGTTTGATAAAAACTACGGTTGTACGTGTTGGGTTCCTTTTTTTTTAAGGCTACCATGACTAGCTGTTGTTTCCACAGCTATCGGTTCACAGGGTTTTAAAAATGGAGGTTGGAGGCGCTGCATTGGTTCATGTGTTCAACCAATCAGAGAACACTTAGGTCATTCAAGGTTCCTCTGGTGCTGGGAGAGAACCTCCACTGAAGTAGGAGCTAAAACAAAAAGATCCTCAAACTGAGTTTCAACAACTAAAATAATTTATGGAGCATAAAGTCATAAAACTTGTAGGATAGTTTGACTAAATGTATTTTCTCTTTTTCTTGATGAAACAGAAACATTTTACTTGTAATTTTCTGATTTTTTTTTTCCTCCAAATTTAACTTATTTGTAAAGGTTTTGACCCGAGAACTTAAAATGATTTTGAGCAATGTAAGTCATGACAGTCGATGACATCCTAAGATGGTGGTGGATTAGTGTCGCTTGATACAGTCACCTGTCATGAATGTCACCTGACAGGAAGGATCCATCTGATATAGTTTGGCATTTGATTCCAATTTATTTGACTGCAGTCAACAGAGTTCCGATTAAACAGAAACCACTGACACAACAATTGGGACTCTGTGGTGGAGGTATGCAACCTGAGAGGTAATTCTAACCACAGGTTTAACCCAGTTATAGCCACACAACCAGTTTCACAAGCAGCTCTGTTCTCATGGAGCCACAAGTACAATCCTATTAAAGCTTCAGATACTCTGACATCCCCTCACTACCGTCAGTACGTGCAGCAGCTGCAGCCTCGCTACCAAACATCTGGAGAGTTTCTGAGCAGCCCTAGCCGCTCAACAACAACTTCCTGTTTCACCATTAGTTGTGCCGTCATGGCCACACCTTTCCAGTCTTATGTGAACCATTGGAAACTTTTCATCAGTAAGGGTGTTGGGATTTACTGACCAAAGTCAAAGTTGATTAGGGTAAATTTAAGTTACGCTAAATCCAAAATGGCTGACTTCCTGCTGAGGCACCAAGAGGCTTTTTTTGTAGATTTGATATGTGAGACACGTGTATTAAATTATGTACTTCTAGATGGTGGGGGCTGCATATTAAACATTTTCGAGGGTACTAGGAACCATTCTGGACCCAGATGTTCTCAGTGCTCGGGACCTAATAATAATCTCCTCAGAGACAATAGTTATCTAGTTTCTCTGGTGCTCAGGCTCTAAATATTCGAGGTTAAAGCTATCTGTGCGTCTCTCTCAGAGAGTTTGAGCTGACCTTCCTGAACAACAGCTGGGTGGACGCTCCCGAGTGTCAGCTGACTCCTCACACTTACTGCAACCTGACTTTTGATCTGGGCTCCGATTCGGACTACAACCTCCACGTCAAGGCCCAATGCGGGTCCCAAACATCACCTTGGACCAAGCTCAACCGTCCTTTCAACCGCAGACACAGTAAGACATTAAGAGTCCTGCAGAAACAGCAGCTGATTAAACTGTGACGTTAAATGTTGAATAAAAGAAACAGACGAGACAAACTTTCATCAAAAAATTTACCTACTTTGTCAACACAATTTTAGATGTTTAGAAAAGGTTCTGTATAAGAATTTTCTAGATTTTAAAAAACATTCTAAAAACTAACTTTTGAAAGACTGTAACAGCGCAAAATAAACATCTGTAAAAAGGAGCGAGGTGGTAGGACAGGATGGGGGTGGGATGTTATAACGATGTCTTATGTCATCACAACCGAACCATTTAAAAAGCAGCTAGTAGCTATTTGCAGCTAATACAAAGAAAAAGGAAATGTCTGCAGATTTAGGTGCTGTTATTTTCTTTGCCGTTGACACTGAGGTAAACATCAGACCTTCTGCTAAAGTTGAAGGTGTTCAATGTTTCTTCTGAAGTATTGTGATAGACATCCAGTTAATAAAACACCGTGGAGAAGATTTATTGTGCAGTTTATCGAGTTGTTCCTCTTGTGTTGACATCTGTTCCCTGTCCAATCAGTGCCTCCCTCCTGTTAGATTACTGTTTTTCTCAGGGCAACCTCTCCTAGGATCAAGAAAGCAACAAGATGACATTTTCACATTTTAACACGCCAGGGAACAAAAAGCTAATTTGATTTTAATTTTTTTTAAACAAAACTGTCCTGCCTGTTGCCATTCTAACACAGAGATGGACACCCATCTCTACGCCGACATTGTTTGTTGATACTGAGCAAATCCAACAGCGTCATAACTCCGACCTAGTGTATGTTTTTAAATAGCAAGCTAAAGGGCTGTGATGTATAATACAGCATCATCGGCATGTAAGGTGACGTTTTACTAAGTCCCGCCTTGAACAAGCTGTGTGGGAGGAGCCTCTGTCAAACACGTTACTGTTTTAATGACTGAATCTCGCTCTGGCAGCGGTCCTCACAGCGCCACAGATGGAGGTGACGGCGGTGGGCGACGCCCTTCAGGTGTCATTCAATAAGCTTCCGGCCACTGCTTACGTCAGGGTGACGGTGTGGAAGCAAGGCGATGAGCTGCAGGTCAGAGTTCACGTATTTATTCTCTGTTATCGTTATCATTATCGTGATATTCCTGTCTTTCCTTTCTCCTTTTTTTTTTACTTCCTCTCCTCTTTTCTTCCTTCCCCTCTTCATATCCTGCTTTCTTTGTTAAATCCTTTCTCTGATCACAGACCAGCAGAATCAGATGTGTGTTTTCCATCTGTCTCTGTGTCCTGTTCAGGCTGCTGTGTACACGATGCCAGCTGAGCAGGCGGAGCTGCATGTCGCCGCCCTGCAGGAGGGATCCGTGTACTGCGTCAGGGCTCAGACTGTCCTGGACGCACAGCTCCACAGCAGCAGCACTGATGCCAAGTGTGTGTCCGTCACAGGTACAAACACACACCTGTGTACTGTTTGACTTGTGATAACCTTTATTGACATAAAGTTTGTCCTCACATTTTATAACTTTAATAAAAATGTCCTCTTATTACATCCAAAATATTTAAATTTTCAACCTTCGTCCTCACCTTCCAACTGTTTTGTCACTTTTTAAAATGTTAATCTGTGTTCCTGACGTTCACCACGATGATTAGACAGATCATGGTGTGTTCTGGTTTTAAAGTCGTGATGGTGAAGCAGAAATTTACCTGCAGGTCCAGGCGCTGCATTGAGGAGGCCGACCGCTCTGACTCTGACTGTTATCATCATCATCACGGCGGGTCTCCTGTTTGCCGTGTTCTGGTCTGTCATTCACTGCCGTCCAGATGCCTGTCGGACGTATTTCCATAAAGAGTCACTGCCGCACTCACTGGTCAGTCCCGCCCTCATCAACACATCAATATACAAATGATCAGAATCAGGTAATCATGTTAGCAAGTGGAAACATCTCACCAATAAAAACAGCAATGTATAAGTTAGCCCCGCTTAGTGCAACTAGATTTTAGTCATCTAGATCTGAGGTTAGCAGAGAAACAAGCTAAGCTAATGTTAGCGGCAGCAACAATCTAACGGAATGGACACTATAGACGATAATGATGTCATAACATTATTGGACAGGATCACAATATTGACGTAGAATCACAAAAAATAAATAAATAAATAGGAAAAATAAAACAGATTTTATGCATCTGATGGAAACGATTGACACGCCCAATAACGCAGGATAGAACCATTTATGGTGAATTTTGTCATCACTTCAAACGGTGACACAGACATGATCAAATCTACCTCAGCAGTCCCCATCGCTGGTAGCAGAGATTTGTTCTGATGTTTCGTTCTGCCTACCGAAGGACTCAGCTGACCAAAACAATGACATCATCATGGTGATTACTAGTGTTTTGTTGTATATATCATATATATATATGATTAGTTTAAGTCCACTGACTGTGATTTCGTAGTATATTAACGTGTGTTGCTGATAAAATGGGCAATGAAGTTAAATTGCTGGATAAATTGATCCTCTGTTGCAGCGATCTGATTGGGACATTCAAATCCAGAGGAGCTGTAAGGAGGTGGAGCTTTGTGAGCAGGTCCACGTGGTGCAGGACTCACTCTTACATCTAGAGTATTAAAGTACTGAAGGTACTCTTGTGGTGGATGTTGTGGAGTACTTCATGTTTGCAGAAGATGCTGCTGAGCTCAGCTCTCCTTGGTGCATTCGAATTGAGTGGGAAAAACTAGAACCAGAAGACAAAGAAGAGGAAACTGCATCAAAAAGCGGACACCTGACCTTTATGAGGTTCGACGGAGTGTTAGGGACACACTGAGGAAAAAACAGAGATTACAAGAATAAAGCCATAACATTACAAGAATAAATTTGTAATATATTTTTTTCTCAACCTAATGCTCCATCGTAATAAGACATTTTTGGATACTTTCCTCTCACCAATCGTTTCAAAAATAACACCAATAATGTACAAAAATAAGTGAAACAGTGAGGTGAGAGAAGCTTGTTGAGGCTGTGGAGCCTCTCAGAGGATGGAGGGATGGACCCAAACACTGAGACTGTTTTTTGTTCCCGTTTTCTACAAACTATGAATGCCTCTTTTTTACCATGACCACTATTGTTGCCTAAACTCAACAAATTATTTACTTTAACCCAAATAAGGATGTTTACTAAAGTAAACAAGTCATTTTTGGGACTGAAGAAAACCAAATCTGAACCCTGTGAGGTCTGCTGCTGTGTTTCTGTGATGTTTCTGTTCATATGTTTGTAATAAACACTGTAAAAATGTGCTTTGAATGTTGCTGGAATCTGTAGGCTCTCCTCATCCGATCACATGACTCACAGCGACCTATAGGAATGCAGAGAAGAGAGCTTCAATCTCACCTCTAACCTCTGGTGAAAGTAGAGCGGCAGGACTCAAAAACCATATTTTGAATGATTTTATAAATGTTCAGGCTCAAATAATAACTTTAAAAGCCTCGTCTTGAGAAAGTTGAGACTCTAAATGTTGATTTATATTATGTTGGATGGAGGAAGCCTGAAAAGATGAAGAGATGTAAAAATGACCTCAGCCCAGAGGGTTGACCCAAAACCTGAAAAGCTGATGTTTGAAACTGAAAACACACCTTCAGCATCTTCTGCTGGATGATGACTTTTTGTGTCTTGATGTTTTCGATGAATAATGTCACTTAAATTATCATAAAGTCAATGTTCAAAATGACTTGCTTAAAATTTAGCAGAATAAAATGAATGGATATAAAATGTACGAATAAACGTAAGAAAAGTGCTTCATAACTATAATAAGATTTCACCCAAAGGGAAACATAATTTAAATATAAACCTGGTTGTGCCTCTTTCAATTCTGTGTTTCAAACAAGATTAGAGAAATTCACTGTAAAATCTTACATAATATTTACCAATGTAACACAATCATTTCCTAATTTATTCTGTGGTGCTGAGCCAGAAACTGCTCTGCATTTATTTTTGTCATTGCAGCTCCTCATCTGGAGTGACATGGAGAACTTTATAAATAACAAGACTGGGCTTTTATAAAAATTATACCTGAAGACATTATTATTAAATTTAAATGTGATAATAAACCCTTAAAGCACATCATGACTAAAGGTTCTCCAGGTCCCTCCCAAACTTAAATGCCTTTCTGCTGGAATTTAAACTATATATACACACATTAACCCCTATGACAAACAAAAAAACCAAATGCACATTGATGTTCTATGAAGAACCATTTTCTATAGCCCCTGATTAATTTGAATTTTTTTACCTTATCATTATTACTGTTATTGCTTATTTATTATGTCATGATTTTTATTTTCATACCTATTTTAATTTGAATATATTTCATTTCTGTCTTTGAGTTTGAAAGTGGTGAATGAGGACACTGAGGACGAGGTTTTAATGAGTCTGATGGAGGATGACCCAGATGAAACTCTGTCCTCACTCATCGTTAGCATGCTAGCACCCTGAGCCTGCTAGCAACATGATTCTGCTACTGAACAGTAACCTATCAAACCGAGTGATGAATATTTCTGTCAAGATTAGATAAACAACACTTTCATTGTTAATATTCCCATTAAATGTTATTTTAAAATTTAAACAGATGTGTTAGCTACAGTTAGCCTATGATTGCTATAATGCAGCATACATGCTATGTACAAAACAAACATGTTACGTAAAGGAATTTAAGACGTAAATAATTTCATTCTACTGAAACATATTCTGCATTAATGGGTAAATGTTTGACCTGTGTGTTCTTTGTTGTTTGTGTTTTTGCTATTTTAAAATGTTTTAAAAATATTTTTAAAACTGTAGTAAAAGTTTTTATATTGCTGCTCAATCTGATAATAAAACATATGTAATATTATGTTCAGTATGAAAATACAATGACATGTTCTGTAAAATCTGATTTAACACATTTTTGACTCAAACTCCGAAATGTCTGAACCTCGATTCTGTTTTTTTTTTTTTTGTCTTGTTTCTTTAGTTACATAATTTATTAACCTCTTATTTATATTTATTGCAGTTTTGTAATAATTTTTTTTTTATGGAACAACATAATATCAGCAGGGCCTATGGAATGCTGAAAGGATCAAATTTAGCCTGGTTTTAGCTGTCAGGCGTTATAAAAGTGACAAGATATTTAATGTTTAAACTCAAAAACTTTATTGATTTGTTAGTAGATACAAACACATTAAAAATTTGACGCCTGCAAACATGTTCAGAGATGCACACTGCCTCATCAGGATACAAGAAAAAACTAATGGCAGTAAAAAAAAAAACTTTCATTTTATTATTTGATCATAATTCAAACATAAACATCAACAGGATTTTATGTACACCGCCCTCCTCTTCATCAAATACACAGATCAGGACTACAATCAAAAAGAAAACACTGACATGAGTACAGACAGCTGTTATTGAACAACATACACTGGATGAAATTAAAACATTTGTTCAAATCATTATTTTTTTTTTTTTGGTAGAAACTTTGGAGTAAATCAGACACAAAAATGTCCATCATGTCCATCAAATGTCCAAAATGATGTCCAAGTACATCAAATGTATTGAGCCTGTAGGTCTCCAAAATACAGTCATAATACCAGCTACGATCGTAGACTTAATACCAATGAATTTACCATATCGACAGCACGTTAACAGGTAGCTTCCTACTTCACCACAGAGGATGACTTTTTAAGATACAGAACAGTACCCAACACAGACAACCGCAGAGTCCTCAGAACTGAAGGACCAAGGACGTCTAAATGCTTCTATTCAGGTTCCTCCTCGTACCTCTATCTCCTCTCTCGTCTGAGTTCTTACTAACCAGAGGTGAAACTAAACATTTAACGTGTTGGCAACAGAATCAGACTTGTCTTGGTCCGTATTAGAATCAAGCTCACTGTCCTGGTCTTCGTTGTTGTCAGGGTTTGGCTCGTCTTGGTCTGGATTCTGAGGAAGATCACCGTCCTGGTCCTTGTTCATATCAGAATCCATTTGGGACTCATCTGTGCCGAGGTTGGTATCTAACTCATGTTGTTTTGTATGAGAATTGGTCTCAGTCTGGTCTTGGTTGGTGATGCTCTCTGCCTTGTCTTGGTCTGTGTTCATGTTGATCTTGTTGTCCGTAGTGGTATCAGTCTTGTCCTGATTGGCAGTGTCCTTTGTTTGGCCTCGATTGATTTGCTGGAAGTCAGTAGATGGACTCTGGAGGAGTGCCTCTCCTCTTTCTACTTTAGCCATGTACTCTGCTTTTTCTCGAGTTGCTATCAGGTACTGAATTCGCTGCTTCCAGCCTGGTTTGCCCTCAGATTTCTCTCCTTCAATGAGCATGTCGATGTATTCTGGGGTGGAGAGAGGACTTGGCTTCAGTGCTATCTCCTTAAGTCTATTCAAACACTTTGCAGACTTCTCCATCAGTTTTACAACCTCAGGCTGGACATTATCATATTCAGCATTCAGTGTGGTAATCAGTGCCTGAACAGGCATCTTTGCCTTTGTGGCTTTGTTGAACTTTTCCTGCAGATCTTTTACAGTCCGTTTTTCTTTAACTTCCTTATACTCCCATTTGTACTTCTGATTAAAATGAAGATCCCAATAACATTTTCCAGGACACTGAGTACAGTATCCATCCGTCCCCATTGCAACACATCCTCTTTTATTTGCATCATTGGGTATTCCACAGGGATAGTGGCAGGTATAATGACACTGTTGGCAATTGGTAATGAAGTCTCCACTACCAGAAATATCAATCTGAACAGGCTTCATGATGGTTATTTCAAACTCAAAGTTCTCATTTCTGCTGATCTCTGCCTCGTGCTCTTTCAGTTTCTCTGCCGTCTCCTTTATCTCTTCAAGTTTGGCCAACCCAACTTTAACCTGCTTCTGCAAATTTTCGATTGAATTCTCGAGGTGCTGTCTTTCTCGGAGAACCTCTTTCGTCATCATCAAACTTTTAGTTTCTATGACATTCAATGCAGCAAAGAACCTCTTCATGCTTTTCGTCCCCATGTTCCAAAACATCTGGTCAAAGCCTCCATCTTCATCATCATCACTCATGCCGTCTGCTGTAGATATTTGGTTGAGTGCAAACAATGCTGAATTGTTGAATTTGAAGTGATTTGGCAGGCCGTCTTTTGCTTTCGGACATGGGACGCCTGAAGCATTGATTGCCCCTAAAACTGGTGGACACTGGCCGTCTGCGAATGTCACCAGAACTCTGATGTTTCCTGCCACATCTTTACCGAAGATTGAGAGCACAGAATCAAACACATATTTCTGTGTTGGCGTGAGCCGAGCTAAAGCGGCTTGAGCTACAAAACAAATGGCGTCAATTTCACTTACACCTAATTTAGCAGAGAAGAGGTTCCGTAGCTGTTCTGTGATCTCTCTGTCTCTTTCTATGCCTCTCGTATCTCCAAAACCTGGAGTATCCACGATGGTGAGGGAGTAGTTTATTTTGAAGCCCTCCTCATAGTTGATTTTGTACACGGTGACTTCAGAAGTTTGGCTTTCAGCTTGGGATTTCAGTGGATCCTCAGCAACTAACTTGAACCGAAATGAATCCCCCCATTCGACACCTAGAATGTAATTGATCATCCCATTGATCAGAGTCGACTTTCCAGCCCCGGTTGCTCCGAGAACCATTATGGTGCGATTATGTTTAGTGGATTCGTTCCCAAAACTGTAACGCCTGCAGCCAGAAACATTGATTTGTTCATTTGTCAAGGGAACTTTATAAACAAGTAAAGGACCCTGGTTTTCTATCACTTGGCTTTTTTCTTTGACAGAATCAGCAATCCGTTGATGGCACTCTGAAATATAATAATTTGTCTGATACGGTTGTGAACTCAAAAAAGACACGCTGGGCTCTGTTTCTTCATAAACATCAGATTTTGATCCTGGCAACAGTGATGAAAATTTAGAAGAAAATGTGACCCAGCCTGACTTCAGTGTTGAAAACATTATGAAGTAAACCTATGAAAAGGACTGAGGTAACGGTCAGGTGGTACCAGCCCTCTAATGAGCAGACTCTCTGTGGTCAGAGAAGTTCATCAGTCTTGTTGGTGCTGTGAAGGCTCTCAGGTCTGAATCTGCATACACAAATGAATAAATAATATAAATAAATATATGTAAATATAGAAAGTCAAAACTTTTTTTTGGAGTTTGGATGAAGTTAGCAGCAAAGTCTTGTTGCTGGCTGCAGCGGCTAACTAGATTAGTAAAAATACTCTCGTCAAAAATCTGCTTGAGATGAATTATAACAAACCTCTCTGTCCCATCATCTGATCCAGGAGCTGCTGTTTTGTCTCTAAAAAACCTACAATAGAAAAAGAACAATAACTGTTTAAGGTCAAGGTCTCATCCGGCCAGAGGAACATTTTTAAGATCATCAATATATTAAAAAGCCGATTTGTTGTTTACCTCACGTCCATCGCTTAACAGACACTGCAGAGGAACTGAAGGGATGAAGCTTCCATGTCTGACGTTCCTTTATGTCTTCTGATGTAAACAACAAAACACTGCATGGAGTCACAGTCTGCAAAATGAACAGACATAAGATTTTATTTTCAGACCTCCAGGTACTGCAGCTGTGCATGAAATGCATCACAACTCAGAGGAACGGACTCCTGAAAAAATTCACAGGTGTTCCAAAACAATCAGGAATTCAACTATTTGTGATGTTTTTAGAAGTCTTGGAAGATAAATCTGGATTTCTTGTAAGAAGCCATGCCCACTTCATTCAATCATTACCATATTTTCTGGATCCACTCTTCTGAAAAATGATGAATACTGAATCTATTTGAACTGGTAGACGATAACTGATTATTGATCTGTTGATGACCTCAAGGGACTTGGATGGTGTTCAGACCAGTAAAATGTTGAACCCAGCAGAATGACGTATGATTATTTTAACTGTTAATGTGGTGAAATAATGTCAGTATATCCTGTTACTATGTTTTATGTGTGTTTGAAACCATAATAATGTTCAATAATGTTGAATAATAATCGACCAGGACGTTCCTGTCATTAACCACGTGTACGGCACAGTGGCAGCTTTAGTAATTCCCAAACCACAGAGCCTAACAACCACATCCGACTCCACCCTCTCCACCCCCCCCCCCTGCAGCAACAGGTTCATTTAGATAATATGAACTATAACTGCATCATGAATCAAGCTGGTCGGCCTTTCGGGAATTAACTGTGATGACAAATAGATATGTTGACTCAGATAATTTAGGTGTGTCTGATGCGTATCTTGATACTCATCACCAAGTATACACTATGTTTTCATAATCTAATCCTTATTGGCTAACAGCTGAACTGGTTTCACTGGTCTGCTCTCTGCTGCCAATGCCTTCAGGCACACTGGTAAGCAGAGATGTTTGACTGGGAACATGGCCAACAGAAGAACTGTTTATTTTAAACATTCGGCTACATCAGTGTCAGGGGACAACTTTTCAACATTACCTAGTCCAGGTTCATACAGTGAAAGAGTTTAGAGTTAAGTCCAGGTTTATACAGTGAAGTAGTTTGGAGTTAAGTCCAGGTTGATACAGTGAAGTAGTTTGGAGTTAAGTCCAGGTTTATACAGTGAAGTAGTTTGGAGTTAAGCCCAAGTTCATACAGTGAAGTAGTTTGGAGTTAAGTCCAGGTTCATAAAGTGAAGTAGTTTGGAGTTAAGTCCAGGTTTATACAGTGACATAGTTTGGAGTAAAGTCCAGGTTCATACAGTGACATAGTTTGGAGTAAAGTCCAGGTTCATAAAGTGAAGTAGTTTGGAGTTAAGTCCAGGTTTATACAGTGACATAGTTTGGAGTAAAGTCCAGGTTCATACAGTGACATAGTTTGGAGTAAAGTCCAAGTTCATACAGTGAAGTGGTTTGGCCCCTAAGGATTGGTCTGGTCATTGACATTTGTCAATAAAGATTGATTTAAAGCTCCTCCAGGGCAGGTAGATGATTGTTTGCTAGCAGAGGGTTCACTATGAGGCAGGAACATTCTGCCTTCATCCCGTCAGCTGAGACGTATAAAATAAAACGAGATGCTGATGTTTATGGACTCACAGGTGATGAGGAAGACGTGGACAGTATGGTTTGACCATTTAGCAGGGAGAACTGCAGCTAAGCTACGTTTGGCTGGATGGTTTTTATTTCAGTTAGAAATAAAGGCCCAGAGTTTGGGGAGTCAACTTAGAGCACACTGGACACTGCACGACAAATGACGCTGGATGAAAATGAATTTGACTCCAAAACGAGTCGCGTGGCTCTAAAATGGTGTCAAAAACAGAGTCAAATTCAGAATAGGACCAGCTGCTCTTTGGGACCGGAGAATCTGACAGTCTGGAGTAAACAGTAAAGTTTACACAGCTGACTAATATTTATCTGTTTACTAAGGAGTTAATGTTTGTCTGTTAACACAAAAAAATAACCAGACATATTTCCAGGAAACTTCATCTGGATAAAGGGACAGATCTGTGATTTTTTCCACCAAATACTTGAACAGAACCCTGAGGGCAGCCATGTTGATGGCGCAAATGTCTTGTTGGAATGCAGGGTATAATAGGGTTTGATTTAATTAGAAAGTAATGGTAGGGTGAAGGTATACGATCTTCTGAGTGTCCTAGTTCTGTGTGCCTGATGTACAAAGTTAAATACAGTATACTGTATTTTTACTTACAGCTGGCTGTTTCCTTTTTATTTAAACTCTGAGGACCATTTGAGCTTTACTGTTAGAACGTGACCTAATATAGAGCACATAATAACAGCCTATAGGAAACCTCCAACATACTGCTGAGGTAATAATCGACCAATAACAACAATCAAGACTGTATTTCCAATAAAAGTTAAAATTACAATAAATAAAACAGATGATGCTTCTTCTCAAGAACATATAAACATAAAGAACATATAAACATAAAGAACATATAAACATAAAGAACATATAAATATAAAGAACATATAAACATAAAGAACATATAAACATAAAGAACATATAAACATAAAGAACATATACACATAAAGAACATATACACATAAAGAACATATAAACATAAAGAACATATAAACATAAAGAACATATAAACATAAAGAACATATAAATATAAAGAACATATAAACATAAAGAACATATAAACATAAAGAACATATAAACATAAAGAACATATAAACATAAAGAACATATAAACATAAAGAACATATAAATATAAAGAACATATAAACATAAAGAACATATAAACATAAAGAACATATAAACATAAAGAACATATAAACATAAAGAACATATAAACATAAAGAACATATAAATATAAAGAACATATAAACATAAAGAACATATAAACATAAAGAACATATAAACATAAAGAACATATAAACATTCAGAACATATAAACATTCAGAACATATAAACATAAAGAACATATAAACATAAAGAACATATAAACAAAGAACATATAAACATAAAGAACATATAAACATAAAGAACATATAAACATAAAGAACATATACACATAAAGAACATATAAACATAAAGAACATATAAACATAAAGAACATATACACATAAAGAACATATAAACATAAAGAACATATAAACATAAAGAACATATAAACATAAAGAACATATAAACATAAAGAACATATAAACATAAAGAACATATAAACATAAAGAACATATACACATATGGGTGACTTACCTGTCAGAGGAATCGGGAGGACGAGTCCTTCAGCAGCAGCTCTGCAGCTCTTTATGAGATTCTCTCTTTCTGTGGGGCGTCTTCTTACCTCACTAAGTTTGAACAGTCAAATGTAAGAAGTACAAGGTTCGTTTATATATCTTCCTCCAACACGTGGTTGTATAACTAATGCTAGTCATAAGACAAAAAGAGACAAAGTGCTGAGGAGAGAGGATGAGTCTTCTTATGGTCAGACTGCTGGTGCTGGACTGGTCGATGTGCTTCAGGACCGTCCTCAGAATAAGAATAAGGTCGACGCCCACACTGTGCCCTCTGAACATTGATTACATGTTCAAGTAAGGAAATCTAAGTTTAAGATAAGAGGAAGGTTAATGACCGCTCGTGTTAACGACTTCTCAACAACCGAGACATTTCCCAGAAACTCAACGGCACAAACCTGAAGTGAAAGAAAAAAAACTGTTTTTTTCCACATCATGAAGTCAAAACGAACCTTAAAGTCATGTTGACATTTAAGATACCTTTTTTATGAGGGTTTGATATGTCATCACAAAGGATCTTTAAGAACCACTGATTATTTCTTCATCCTGACTGAGTCAAACTGAAAATACAGAAACCAAGATGAAATCTCTTCAATCTAAACCACATCTGTTCGTTGTTTCTTCTCACAAAGTTTCACTTCTTTATTTAGTCATCAATAATCATCAGATATAGAACTGGTTACTTTTACTAGGTGTCGGTATCTAAAGTAGAATCATCAGAACTTTAGATCAGTTTGAACGACTGACGAGAACTAAAGTCAGTCAGAATTTATTTTAATCATCTCTTCACATATGAAGAACAGAACCGTGTGATTGATCCAGATCTGATCACCGTCAATCAATAGGCAGTGGTTTGTTGGTCACAAGGATTTAAAGACATTTTTACATCTCATTGTATAACAAGAACATGTATCTCAGTATTTTTCTTTAAATCACTGGATGTTTGATTGATCACTTTGATTAGTTAGGAATATCAGGTCCCAGTCAGAAAGTTTTGGGTTTGACTCCACCTGTCTCAGGTGTATCCGACCTCTCAGCTGGTCGGTTGTAGCCGTGAGTCTGATTCCATCATCTAAAGAAAAGACGCCGACTGCTGAACGAAGAATCATCGTTTTCTGGTTTTAAGGTGTTTAGAGAATAAGAATAGAAATAAAATAAAAAATTTTAAAAGCTACTTTTGACTTTATTTAACCAGAATGAGAGGTTTGATGTTTATTTCAGCAGATTTCTCACATCTCTTAAGTCTACATCATTTTTGATTTCAGTCTAATCTTCCTAAACAGACGGTTAAATTCACTGGTTATATCGTCTCTAATCAACTTTTTCTTTCTCCTTCATTTTTGCAGTGCAGGTCATGTGATTTAAGGAAGTCAGCCTGATTCTCCTCCTTCTGTCTAAAGGTCGGAGGAGGTTCTCTCTCAGAGACGATATAAGGAGCGAACCTGAGCTCTGCGTCAGAGCATCACAGAAGTTCATACTGTAAGTACACCACCGCTCTGTGTGACTGCTGATGTTATCAGATCTGTGTGTTTGCTGCTGAACCCGTGTTGGATGGTTGATAAAGAAGAGGTGGAGACGTTCAGACGCCCACTCTGTTGTTTGATGTTTGACTACGAGAGTAAAATCTGGCTCCATGTTCATCAGAGGTGGGAGAGAAAATGGTTCCTTCATGGAAAAACTCTGAGCATTATTTTTTAGGGAAGTATCATCTGTTATATTCAAGAGAAGGCTGATGTCTCCAAATCTCACTCAAAACTATGGAGATCAGTGTTTCCCAAAGTGTGGGCCGCGGCCCCCTGGTGGCCAGCCGGAGGTGGTTTATTTTAGAAATACTTATGGTTAAATATTTACAATTTAAAAGGCAATCAGAACTAATAAAACATGATGAGATGTAAACTGTGTGTTATTCTTTATATCTGATGTCTCTATTTTGCACACTATGATATAGAGCTATTTCCTTTTATTTTATTTAATATTATTTTCATTTTTAGCCCAGCTGAGATGTATTGTAATAAATGCATCACAATGAATGTGTTGAAATATAAGATTCTGATGTTGATATTGGATATTATGAAGTTTTATGTAGGAAGTGTTTTATTATCTTATTATTATTACAAGTCACTGTCTGCACTGAATTTCTTATTTGTTGTTTGTTTTGTTATGTGCAGGTGGATGGATCATTTATTTCATTATAATTTATGAAAGACTCCCATGTGTTGATACGATCTGTGACTAAAGGTTTAAGTTTTACAATCTGGCTGCAACATTTTTAGGTTTGGGAACAGCTGATCTAGAAAAATTAAAAACAACAGGTAAGAGAAACATGTGGTTTTGATTTCAGGGATCCTACTGCTACAGCGCCACCTATTGGCTTTGTTAGGTCAGTCAGGAGACTCTTACATCACCAGCTCAAGTGATGCAATTCTGATCTGTTCAAATCAGGTCTGACTCTCTTTCATATGTGGTCCTGGATCTGATACATATCTGATCCAGCCCCCCATAATGAGAAATCTGCATCAAGAGCTATATTTGCTTCCAGAAGTCACCTTAAGCTTTTAGTTTGAATCTATTTTCATGTTTCTATTTGACAGAAGGGTTTTAACCTCTGAGCTTCATGTCGCAGCGCTAACTAACTGTTATTCAGAGATTTTAAGCATCCAGCTGTTTGTCAGCCTCTGAGAGGAGAGATTGAATGTGGTTAGCTGATGTTAGCATACCAGCTAATGATCTTAAGTTAAAATTGAGGGAATGCCGTTTTGGCTCACTTTGACCTCCGATAATCCCATTAATGAATCATTTTAGGTGTGCTTGCGCCCATGAGACTGTTGTTTTTAGCTGCCTTGGCGGAGGTTTGGTCATGTGTTCAGTGCTGTTTGTTTGTTTGTTTGTAAACATGATAACAAACAACTTTTGAACAAATTTCAACAACATTGTGTAAAGGTGGGCCCCGAGGAGGGGACAGGTGATTCGATTTTGAGGCTTATCAACGATTGTTTTGCAAACCAGATTTCATTCAAGTAGGTGAAACTTGTCGTGCTCTGTAGGGGGCACTAGCGAGCCACTTTATCAAGCCCATGGTCAAAAACACTAAAATCAATGAAGCAGGTAAGTCTCGCCGTGTGAGCCAATATTTCTGAGTTTTTGAGAATCTCTGGGTCATCAACAACTTCCTGTTTTATGGTGAAACATCAAAATTCACCACAACCCAGAGGTACACCATCCAACCCCAAAAAAATCTAGTCTTCATCCTGACAATGTTATTGGTGTGTTCACCCTTTACTCACATGAATGTCACAGCGGGGTCATTTGAGTTTACTTGCATCACTCGTGCACACATGAACCACCCCCCAATATTCACCCGTCTCTCCCAGAGAGAATAGCAACAAACCAAAAAGGAGGATAATACCAACACTGTCTTTCCTCCTCTCCCGTCACCGACGTAAACACAACTGCTTCCCTGTGTTTGTTGTGGAAGTCACAGATACATTAGAAAACCAAGTGGCGTCCTGTGTGGCCTCAACATTATCCAATAAGCTTGTCCTCCTGTTCTGCATCAGTGTCCTGACGTATGACGTCTGGAGAATCTCAACGCTGATAGGCTTATGTGACACAGTGACATGCAAATTTCTCACCAACACTGAAATTTTTCTACTTGGGCGAATAATGTTTCATTAATACAGAAATTAATGATGATGAGGAACAACTTTCGATTTAATGTCTCTGATCTGTTTTCAACTGAATTGAATGTCAAACAGGATCAGGAAATTATGACATTCCATTTTGTCCCAATGTTTTTGGAATCGGAGTTGTAATTGAGAAGTGTGAAACCCTACAGTTGTCACTCGAAGGCAGCATGTTTCATTTTACTCTTGACTTCAGTGGTCTTTGTTGAGCCATTTGGAGAGCAGGACAGTGAACTAACCTTCTCTGTTTTCCCCTCATCTAGGCTCGGAGATGGACTCTGAAGCCAGCAGAACCATAGAGATGGCGGCGCTCGGCCGGCCGTTCAACCTCGGAATGCTCTACGACTGCAGGCAAGATGTAATTGTTCCTGGTGAGGATTCATACGTAGTTACTAAAGGGAACCGAATCACAACTTTAAATGTTTGAAAAAATAACTTCCAATTTTTAAAATAAAATAATCAGGTGGAAGAATTTTCTGCCCCTAGTGTCATTAAAAAACAACTTGATCTGAATTTACTGAAGCCTGTCTGTAAGTGAATCAAACACGCTAGACAATAAAAGGCTGTTTACTTCTTCTGTTCTCTTTGTCAGCCTTAACGCTCTGGGATCCAGCTGACCTGGAAAAAAATACACAAGAAAGACCAAAATCTGGCACCAACTTCGAGATAGTTGCATCTGAAACAATTGAGGATAAATCTTCGGCACTGAAGGTTGAAGCGTCTCTGAAAGCAAGTTTCTTGGGTGGACTGGTTGAAGTTGAGGGATCGGCCAAATACCTGAATGATCATAAGACATCCAAACATCAGGCTAGAGTCACAATGACATACAAAGCTACCACAAAGTTCAAGGAGCTGTCAATGAACCATCTTGGTAGAGGCAATGTGAAGCATCCATACATCTTTGACAACGGATTAGCAACACATGTCGTCACAGGAATCCTATATGGGGCTCAGGCCTTCTTTGTCTTTGACCGTGAGGTGTCTGAACAGGAAAATCATCAAGACATTGAGGGTAACTTGAAGGTGATGATCAAGAAGATTCCTGCTCTTGCTACTGAGGGTAAAGGTTCGTTGAAAATTGAGGACAAGGACAGAGAAAAAGTTAACAAATTCTCCTGCAGATTCTTTGGAGACTTTTCCCTTCAGAAAACTCCTACATCCTTTGAGGATGCAATACAAGTCTACCAAAGCCTGCCAGGTCTGCTGGGGCCCAACGGAGAAAACGCCGTACCAATGAAGGTCTGGCTGCTGCCACTGACAAGTTTAGATTCTTCAGCTGCTAAAATCGTCCGTCAGATAAGTATACGATTAGTTCAGGAATCACAGAGTGTCCTGGAGGACTTCAGGGAGCTGGAAATGAGGTGTAATGATGCTCTGAAAAGCACGACAGCACAACAGTTCCCACAAATCCAAGAAAAGATTAAAACATTTAAAGAGATGTGCTCTGAGTTCAGGCTGAATTTCCAACAAACACTGGCAAAGAGGCTTCCATCAATCCGAGGAGGAGGTGAAGAGGAGTCTGTGCTCGCAGGGATCCTGATGAAGAGACAATCGTCTCCTTTCAACAGCAAAGACCTGCACAAGTGGATGGACTGTAAAGAGAGAGAAATCTTCACGATAAAGTCTTTAACCAGCATGATGAAGAACACCAAGATCGTCTCATCTCCAGGTGGTCTTCACAAGGAAATTCTCAGTGCAGAACATGCAGTCTGTTTTGTTTTCACCTCGCTGGGAATTGCTGAACCATACCACACAACTTTATTAAACTACCTAAAACAAACATCTGAACCAGACGACCCTCCAGATGTAGAGAAGGAAGAATGGTATGTCTCTAAAGAAGTAGCCGATGCAATGAGACATAAAGCAAAGCTCTTAAGTGACTTTGCAGAGGCGAACAAGGAGAACAAGAACATTAACTTCTTGACAGTTGGTTTAACAAATGAGACACAGAAAGGTTCAAGCATCTACTACTATAAAGATGGCTTCTCTGTCAATGAGAACTTTGAGCCTCCGTCAAAGCCTGAAACAATAACAGTAAATGATGTAAACCACAACAGTGTGACATTGAAGATTTCTCCGCCGAAGTTTGGAGCCCAGAACCTCACCTCCTACTCTGTGGAGTACTGTGTCAGAGGAGAGGATGGATGGCAGCAAAACACAGCACCGCAAGCTGAAGAAGTCACAGTGAAAGATCTGAGTCCAAACACAGAGTACATGTTCAGATGCAGAGCAGTGACCTCAGTTGGTGTTGGGCCGGCCAACGAGGTCAGTGGTCCCATTAAAACCTTACCTTGCAGCCCTCCTGGACAACCACATGTAGAACCAAACTCAAGTGAAATATCGGTTACCTGGGAGAAACCTGCTGAGTTTGGACAAGACGTCCAGATTTTGAGCTACATCGTGGAGTACGCCAAAACAGACAACGGGGTGAATCTCCAAGGGAACCACATGATTTCAAACACGGAGAAGGTGATCATTTCAGGGCTTCAGTCAGAGACAGAATATGTCGTCAGGGTCAGATGTGATTGTGGTGTAGCTGGCAGAAGCAAGGAAAGCATCAGCGTCAATGTCTGCACAACAAAAGGTGAATTTGCGAGTCTTGCAGAATTTCTGAAACATATTAGCAAGAAGATAAATTCTGAATCCCCCTCAGTTTACAAACTGCCTCTGAGCAAAGACGACATGGACATAGATGGATGCCGGAGCTTTAACTTTGGCAAAGAAAGCAGAAGACAAAATCGCACCATAATGTTTCTTGGAGCTACCGGATCTGGAAAGTCGACTCTCATCAATGGAATGATCAACTACATTACTGGTGTGAAGTGGAAGGACGACTTCAGATTCAAATTAATTCATGAGGATCAGTCGAGATCACAAGCTGAAAGCCAGACCTCTGAAGTCACTGTGTACAAACTCAACCACCAGGAAGGGTTTAAAATCCCCTTCCCTCTGACCATTGTGGACACACCAGGGTTTGGGGATACAAGAGGAGTAGGCAGAGACAGGGAGATCACAGAGCAAATCCGGAGGCTTTTCACCTCTGTTAATGGAGTCAGAGAGATTGACGCCGTGTGTTTTGTTACTCAGGCTTCTCTCGCACGACTAACAGCAACACAGCGATATGTCTTTGACTCAGTGCTCTCCATTTTTGGCAAAGATGTGGCAGAAAACATTGAGATGCTGGTGACTTTTGCAGATGGCAAGCAGCCACCGGTTCTAGAGGCCATAAACGCCTCAGGGGTTCCATGTCCAAAAAATGACATAGGACTTCCGGTTCACTTCAAATTCAACAACTCGGCATTGTTCGCAGACAACAGGAGCATCAGTGACCGGGCCGGCGAAAATGATTCAGATGAGGATGACGACAACTTTGACGAAATGTTTTGGAACATGGGTGCTAAAAGCATGGAGAAGTTTTTCACTGCTTTGGGTAAAATGACAACCAAAAGCTTGCTAATGACCCAGGAGGTTCTCAAAGAACGAAAACAGCTTGAAACAGCTGTGGAAGGTTTGCAACCGCAGGTTAAAATGGGACTAGCAAAACTTGAAGAAATTAAGTCAACTAAAGAAAAGATTAGAGAGCATGAAACGGTCATGACTTCAAATGAAAACTTTGAAATTGAGGTGGATGTTATCAAGCCCATGAAAATACAGCTTACCAACAAAGGAGAATACATCACTAACTGCCAGAAATGTTCAATAACATGCCACTACCCGTGTGCGATAGCAAATGATGAGGAAAAACGTGGCTGTGCATCAATGGATGGGACAGGGAAGTGCAGGGTCTGTCCTGGAAAGTGTGTTTGGAGTGTGCATTTCAACCAGACGTACAGGTGGGAGTATGTTCAAGCAAAAGAGAAGCAGACACTGAAAGACTTAAAAGACAAATACGAAAAAGCTTCAAAAGAAAAGTTGACTGTTCAGGAACTGATTGAGAGGCAAGAGGAAGAGATTGGTTGCCTCCAAGACATGATCATGTCCCTGATGGATCAATCGGCTCACTGCATCACTCGTCTGCAGGAGATCGCCCTGAGGCCAAACCCTCTGACTACCCCGGAGTACATCGACATGCTGATTGAAGGAGAAAAGTCAGAGGCTAAAGCCGGTTACCAGGCTCGAATTCAGTCTCTGGAGTTAATGAAGGACAGGGCAAAAATCATCTCCAAAGTAGCCAAACGAGACAAACTTACAAAAACAGAGGAGGAACTGTCTGAAGAAAAACAGGAGAGGAAAGAAAAGAAAAGTCTCTTCAGGAAAGTCACAGGTTTCCTGGGCTTTTAGGGAAAAATATGACATGATCTGAGGCCATGTTAGCTGAACCATGATGATAAACGCTTAAGGCACAGCTGAGCAACTATTAGTATTTCAACATTATTAGAATTTAGATATTAATTTTCTTATCCGACACATATCATTTTTGGCCTCTGCCAGCTGGAGAGGATTTTATAATTAGATTTTATTGGTAATGTGAAGCGGGACCAGTAAGCTCCAGTAATTCGCAGCATTTATCAATAATTTATGGAGACCATGAAGTATACATAGAGATCAATAATACATTGATTACAGATTAGACATGTTTTTGAGTCACGATTCATTTTGTCTTCATTTATTGGTTGAATTTCAAATGTTAGAAAACCAAAATAAATCATCTCATCATATACTATCATATACTGTAAACAGTGATTATTGGAATGTGATTAAAAAGAGAAAATTTGATTTTGCTGTTTTTCATTTATTCCTAGTTTAATGGAGTTAATGTTATTTTCAGGTCAGGTTTAGGTTTGAACAGAGAAGATGCTTCTCTTTACATCAGACAGGAAACATCTGCATCTGTTTTAAGACCCTGTATCGAATATTAATGCTCTTATTCATGTATATATTGTCATGTGTTCCTGAAACACTTCTAATATATATTATTGCATATATCATATAGTATAAGTGCTTATTTTGGACATTCCAAATCACTTCCTGTTTGATCAGTAACTGAAAACCCACTTTTAACTGCTAAAAGTCCATTAATGTGAGGAAGAACCGAAAGATATGACAAAGGGTTCCTTTAAGCCTGAACAGGATTTTTTTCTACCACATATGAGCAAAGTTTTCTGTCGGTGATGTTTTGTCCTGGTCAGTCACCAGTTTTTAACCTCATAAATACTATATCAGCGCATGTCAAGGCTAAACTGGTTACTGAACATCACATTCAGCACCCAGTATCCTCACTATGACCAGTGTACTCACATTATCCCCCAGTATCACCAGTATGTCCAGAGTGCCGATAGTATCCCCAGTATGTCCATTAAGCCCAGTGTGCCCCCAGTATTCCCAGTATATCCAGTGTAGCCAAAGTATCCCCAGTGACCACAGTATGGCCAATATACCCCCAGGATTACCAATGTGCAGCCCACAGTGCCCTGCCCTCCAGGGGACGCCACAGCGTCCCCTGGAGGGCGAACTTCCTGGGGCGTCCCCTCAGTGACTACCATTGGTGCGTTCACATTGGATATAGAAATAAAGAGTCTGATGAAGATGGACTTTATTAACAGTGATTCAACACGTCACAGCGTCTGCACCATTTCTCCCACTGACAGTGAACACAACATCTACAGCTGGAACTACTCAGACGCGTACTAGAGTACATAAATACACACATACAGTACATGTAGTACACACAGTCCTGTCGTTATCTGAGGGGGTTTTTTAAACTGAGGAACATCAAAGTTTGACCTAAACGAGAGAAAAACGTTCAAAGTGAGCTCTTAATGGTTGCCACGATAACTCTACAACAGGAAAGGACATTTCAAAACTACGTTGAAAATAAGTGCTTGTTGCCAGTTTGTATTAGTCATTGGACAAACGCCACACGTTGAATTTCTCCTACAGACGTCACAGTGAGCCAGTCACTGATGCTCCTGAACCGGTTTATACAACAGCAGAAGCCGGACTAAAACACGGCATCGTTTGAAATAGACGTCGACCGGCTGTCGATCTTCTAAGGCCGATACAACAATGAAGGTTCAGGGCAGGACAAGGACTATTAATCAGCAGATATTATCTCACCCTTCACTAAAAAAAATTCAACACTATAAGAAACTGTTGAAGTAAACATCTAAGATACAAAAACCATAAATACAGACTAAATACATCTGGAACTGATTAAACAAAATAATCCAGCTGGGAGTGATTTAAATTTTTTCTTTAAAGATGCCTGGAGGAGGCTACAGAGTTCCACCGAAACCAACATCTGTTAAATTAAAGGCTCACGCTACAGGAGAATCGGCCCGATTCACCCCTCTGGTCCATCAGAGGAGATATCTGGACCTTTGGTCGGTCCTGATGTTGGGTCCAGATAATCTGGTCTAAACTTTTGGTCGGTCCTGATGTTGGGTCCAGATTATCTGATCTAGACTTTTGGTCAGTCCTGATGTTGGGCCCAGATTATCTGGTCTAGACTTTTGGTCGGTCCTGGTGTTGGGTCCAGATAATCTGGTCTAGACTTTTGGTCGGTCCTGATGTTGGGTCCAGATTATCTGGTCTAGACTTTTGGACAGTCTTGATGCTGGGTCCAGATTATCTGGTCTAGACTTTTGGTCGGTCCTGATGTTGGGTCCAGATTATCTGGTCTAGACTTTTGGACAGTCTTGATGCTGGGTCCAGATTATCTGGTCTAGACCTTTGGTCGGTCCTGATGTTGGGTCCAGATTATCTGGTCTAAACTTTTGGACAGTCTTGATGCTGGGTCCAGATTATCTGGTCTAGACCTTTGGTCGGTCCTGATGTTGGGTCCAGATTATCTGGTCTGGACCTTTGGTCGGTCCTGATATTGGGTCCAAATTATCTGGGCTAGACTTTTGGTCGGTCCTAATGTTGGGTAAGGATTTTCCTGTAGTGAGCCAGGCTTCAATGGTATCGATAGTACTGCGCTCATTTGTGGACATTACAGCTGCATCATTTTAGCATCGACATGTAATATCATGTAAGACTACAACACATCAATCTACAACTTTATTGCTGCTCGAAAAACTGATATATGAGAGGAGTCTGACAGAACATCCTCGACACTGATTTAGCAGTTCATGGATAGTTCGTTAGCGACATTCAGGTTCTGCAGCACAGTGAGAGTCTCACAGCATTGGTGCAGGACACATAGGCCATCTTGACCCTCAATATCGGGTCATATTGATCACTGCAGCCAGCAGTTGGTGAAACAGGACGGTCTCTAGAGTCAGTGTCAGTATGACGCAGCCATTTCATGGGAATCAGACTCAGACTGGACTTTCTAGTCGTGGACTGGATGGAACTGAACTGGTTTGGGGTTGTAAGGAAAAACCAACCAGGTCTTTATGGGGTGGAGTCAACGAGTCTTTGCTTGTTTGATTTAATCTACATATTTAAAGTGGAATGAAGTTGTGGTCTACGAGTTTTTGCCATGCTGGTGTTTGGTATATTTCATTTTAACTTTGGTCTAATTGAGCTTTTCTATATTAGAATTATCCATAGTCACTTGCCCGTCCCATCCTGTCCAACCGCCTCACTTCTTTAATACAGCTGTTACTCCCGCCGCTGCCGGCTCGAAGGAGAAACAATGACGCTCCATTACATGAAGGGAGAAGAGCAATGGATGAGCAAACAGTTCCTCCTTCAGGGAGATGAAGGACAGTAAATCGTTATTTCAGGAAGGTTTATTATTATGATGACTTAAAGGATCTGCTTTATCAAATAGGCATAAAAAGGCTTCCATGTGTTACACTTTGCAATGTTCAACATAAAAAATTAAATTAGTAATAGGAATGTAGATCCTGAGCTCCAGGTCTGTGCCCAGAGTTTGGACTGCAAGGTAAATCACCTCTAAAACATGAGAATGTGCAGCGACATGATCCCAAAAACCTCCCAGCAGAGACGATAATTTCCAGCTGATTTTGTGTTAAGATTTATTTTTTTCCCCCCTCACAGAAAACAACCCTTGAACAGAAAAATAAGATTCACCTCATCGATCCTCAGTGTGTCCTCCTGATCGAGAAGCAGAGATAATCCACTCAAAGCAGACGATGATGTCATACGATGGGCGTCAAGAAGTGGGATCCAGTATCTCAGGCAGGGAGAAGTCCGTGTTTTCATTTTAGTGTCTTTTTTTTATTTAAGTGATTATTAAATCATCAGCAGCAACAGTCACTTCAACTCTGGTTCGTTTAATGGACGGAATTCTTCCTGATTCAGCTAAACCTTCACTTTCGGTGGCGTCTGGCACCAGTAACACTTTTTCATCTAAGGTCAGAGCAGCGAATGACGAGCACGTCACCAGATCACCACATCTGCTCCCAGATCAGCACGTCCAGGTTGTGATGCGTTGGTGCGTCCCGTCATTTATGTACAACTAAAGAGTCCTGTGTAACACGTCCTCCGAGTCATCAGTGTTGCAGTAAGTCATAATAAACACAAGGGGGAGCCCCTCCAATACCACAAACTGAATAATCAATAATAACTATTGATGGTTGATAGATTTACTGCTTACTGGTTCTCTTTCTGAATATCTTACAGTTTTAAATTATAATAAAGATGGTGGTATGATTGTAATCTAGTACACAGGAGCTGCTGAGTGAATCTACAGTGACCTAGTTTGACTCTGCAGCACAAACTCTTCTAACGTTAATAAAAATAAAAACAGGACTAAATAAAAAAGAACAGGGTAAAAATGGAGACCTTCCTAGAATAACCCGAGGTGATTGGTCGGTCTAGAACACCTAAAAACACCTGTGACGGTGACATCAGACGCCTCTCCTTCAGTATCCCAGGTCCAGCTGGATTTTGTGCTCAAAAATGGCGATTAGGAGCATGATGCAGAAGCCCAGCAGGATGCCGGCATTCTGGAGCAGGAAGAAGCCGCAGTGGCTGAAGCCGTGGTCACCGGCGTCGTTGTGCAACATCTCAGGCACCTGGAAAATATAAACAACAACAACAACATAGGTGGTCACCCTAACCTGTCACTTAAAGGTACAGTTCACAAAAAATAACGCTTCGTATCCGACTGCCATGAAGAAGAGGGAGACGAGTCTGAAGGCAAAGCTCTGGATCTACCGGTGGATCTACGTTCCAACCCTCACCTATGGTCCTGAGGTCTGGGCAGTGACTGAAAGAATGAGATGGTGGATCCTCCAGGAGGAACTAGACAGTGTAATTGTGAAGAGGGTCACCTGGAATGCCCTGATTAGTTCACTGCCACCATGACCGACCCCAGATTAGGGGAAGTTGAAGATGTTCTGCACATGTTGGACTCTAGATCACAAACATGTGATCAGGTATGGAGGATCCAGTCAGTATCAATTCAGTATCTGGATCAGTGATACTAGACTCAAAGTCACATGTTTAGCAATACTAGTGTTGAATGTGTTCACTCTTGGTGTTGGGTTTTGTTTTACAGTTCAGAGCAGCGACCACCAGAGGTCAGTGTCCCACCAGAGGTCAGTGTCCCACCACAGAACAATAAGACATGTGATGGTTCAGTAGTCGAGACCATCTGGTGCTTAAGGCTGTGAACAGAACAGATGCTGCAGACTGGAGGTCAGCTGACCTGACTCAGAAACACAAACACACTTAGACCGTCTCATTACCCACAACCACCCAGGAACAACTGAGGTGGTAAATCCACCACCACCAAGACTACTTCTACTACTACTACCACCAATACTACCAATAATACTACTAAATAAAACATTAGTGCAGATGGAGCAGAAATCCCTGCTCGCTGCCTTCAGGATTTAGAGATATTTAAAACTATAAAGTAGCGACATTTTTCTTCGCACCAATGTCAAACATGGCTTTGAAACTACCATGGCAACAGAGAGTATTTGGATCGGCCCTAAGTGTTCGTTGGCGGTCCAGCAGCTGAACGTTACCAGTTTGGCTGGGTACTGGTTTTGTTCGTAAGACTAGTTTCTGTGATGCAGCAGCAGAGAGTAAATGTTCAATCAGTTTGTAACGGATTGACTCACCATGTCCACCAGAGCCACATACATGAAGAGTCCAGCTGTGAGGGCGAATATCCACGTGGAGATGTTCTCTGCATAGTGTCCGATCAGGATACCCGTCACCATGCCCAAGTAGGCCATCATGGCCGACAGCACGTTGTACAGGATGGCCTGACGCACCGTCATCCCGGACTTCAGGAGCACCGCAAAGTCACCTGGGAAACAGAGGAAACCTTTGAGGGAGCAATTCTGCGTCTATAAACACAAAGCATTAAGATGAGACGATGAAGGTGGTGATGAAGGATTTTATGTGGATGAATCTTACCCAACTCGTGAGGCAGCTCGTGACAGAAAACAGCCACAGACGTACTGAGACCGCTGGACAGACCTTCACTGAAGGCAGCACCTGTAAAACACTCCAACAGTCACCAACGGAGCTAATAGCATGAGAACATTAGCAGGTTAGCATGTCGACTGTGTGGTTAACTGTAGCTCCTTTCACACAGCCTGTTCAAGGCGGGACTGTAGTGCCTTTTAGCGCCTCCCTGTCCTGTATAAATGTTACGAAGGTCAATGTTGAGCTCCACATAAACGCCACCTCATATTCTATATTTGTAGAAAAATCCTGCATCACACGCCTTTAGCTTGAGGCTTAGCAGCATGCTATCAACACTGGAGCAGCGTTGGTTTGTCCAGTGTAAACAAAAGCGACATAGAGATGCTGTTTGATCTCTGTGTTAAATATAATGTCTAATCTAAAGTCTGCATGCTACAGCTAGCACAGTAACATATTTGTATATTGTTAACAAGCTATCCTGCTAAATGTTCAATATCTGTCAGTGTTGGCATCAAGAGCTGGACAACAAGGGCTAAAATGTTATGATATAAATCAGTATTTCTGCTGAGTGTTAAGATTCAGTGAAGCTGTAAATGTCCTCAGGAGTACGTCTGGAAAAAAAAGACCATCATTTAAGTGAAGAAATGTTTATTTCTGTCGGATTTATTCTGATAGATTTTCAGTCCTGTCAGAAGAGATCCTGCAGGGTGAACCCTAATATCTGAGATATTCATCAGTTAACGTTCCACTAGAGCTGCACGATAAATAGTTTCTGCATCAAAAAGTAAGGAAAATTAACTCAACACAAATTAAACTTTCCTGGTTCTCATTTTCCATGACTGACAGAACGTAAATTAATCTTATTTAAGGCTCTGGATTGATAGAGCTATTTGATTTATTTTACAACTATTATTAGTCAGATGTGATCTGTCTCTTTACAGCTGAAGTCGCTCTTCTGACCCTCGTTGGCTAATCTCAGAGATCATCACGAGTAACACCCGCTCACCGATGGCCAGGCCGTCGCTGAAGTTGTGCAGCCCGTCTCCCATGATGACCATCCAGGCAAGCGTGGCCACGCCGGCCTGCTGGAAGTGCTGCTCTGAGTAGGAGTGGGAGTGGCTGTGAGGGTGGTGGTTCTGGGAGTGGTGGTGGTGCAGGATGTGGTGGTAGTCGTGGTGGTGGTGGTGCATGCTGTCGGTCTGGCCCACCGTGTCATGGAAGTGGGAGTGGCATTTGTTCTCGCAGTCCTGGGCCGTGTAGACCGCCGCCCCTCCGCTGGGGGAGACGACAGACACCTGCGGCGCCAGCATCTCCTGCTCCTCCTCCTCCACCACGTCGCCATGCAGGCTGCTGGAGCGTTGGCCAAACACGCCGGCGCCATTAGTCTCCACATCTGGAGGAAGACAAGAAAGGTGACGCTGAATGACAAGAACGAGTCGGACAGACTTGATTATACTAGATGATTTTGACAGGCGTCTCACCTTCAGACGGCTTCTCCTCCAGAGCCGGCTGCCTCTCCGGATCCGCTTTGTCGCTCTGATCCCACTTCTTCTGTATCTGTTCAAACAACAGCATGAACACATTAAACCTCAGGATTCAAATGGGTTCAAGTCTCCAGTCTAGTGTTTTCCTCCTCCGCTAAAATTTTCAAAATCATCTCATCAATAAGACACATTTTTTTATTACAAAAATAACTAGGACTAGTAAATAAATTAGATTTAAATGAGTTTTTATGACAGAATTAAAAAGCACAATTTAGAAGTTCTTAAGTTCATCCTTTGCTCATTATGTTTTTGTTGTTGGTACTGAAATGAGAAGAATCGCTCAATTCTGATATTAATAATCAACAGTTTCCATGAATATATAATCAATATATTGATCATGTTATCAGTCAGTGTGATTTTTAGAGGAAAGCAAAACTGAAGGTAGATCCTGATCTGATCAGAGTTTGACCTTTTGCTTCTTGTCTTTGTACATTTTTCCCAGCGTCAGGAAGTGTTCGATCAGAAACATGAAGTAGACTCCGCTCAGAGCCGTCAGGCCCTTCCACACAGCGTCCAGGTCTTCCTCCGGCTCATTGTGGATGTGATGTCCCTCCGATAGGTTCGCGATGGGATCCTCGTGGTGGTGGTGGCCTCCCTGAGACTGAAGCAGAGACTGATGAGGCCAGGACAGACACAACAAAAACAAAATGACACTGAACGCATCATTAACAGTCGCAAAAAAAGAAGGCGGTATGAGGAAACCTTATTTATGTTGAATCAGAGAAGAATAAACATGGACTTTACATCACTTTGGATTCTGAAAGACTCAAACAGCCACTGCTGGAATCTATAACTGATATATACTCAACAGTGTAGTAATACCTTTAAACAGAATGGATAGACGTAACAAAAAAAACGTTAAGGTTAAATTTGAGACATTGCTTGTATCTCCTGATGTACGGAGCTGGACTCACATGAGGGATGAGATGGAGGAAGGCGTCGCCACTCAGCGTGCCAACAGCCAGCGCCACCAGGAAGCTGAGGAGGAACTTGAAGAAGACTCTGTTCATGAGCGGGATGAGGACGACTCCCAGCAGGGACAGCAGGCTGATGATGGTGATGGAGACGAAGCCGCCGACCCACGCTGCAAAGCAAACATCGGGCACTTCATGCGACTGAGACGTTCGTTCATAAAAACCAATAAGCATAAACATCATGGGACAGTGATCATCATGGATGAATTACTTTCTTACCGATCGTGATGTTTTTGCTACTCTCTGCTGCAGTGCGCTCGTTGTGGTCGTGGTGCGAGCTGCTGTGGTTGCCATGGTGATCATGATCATGTTTATGGTCTAGAAATAAGAAAGACATCAAATCAATCCTGCTGTATGGGCATCGAATGGACTGGAAAACAAACATGAATTGAGTGAACAAAAAAAACAGACAGCAGGTCTCCACCAGGTGTGTCTGGGGTCAAGCACCGACCTCCGCAGGCTGAAACGTCAACTGGCAAAAACTGCAGTTCCTTACATGACCACTAGAGGCGGAGTCAATTCCCACAGACCCCTTGTGTTAAAACGTAAGCTTCAAACCAGACCTGAAGGTCTCTTTGGATTCTGTAGGTCACTTTGGTTATAGAGGGGCCGGATGGGTCATAGCAATGACTCCTCTACCCCATACTCCCAAAGTACACTCACAAGACTCCCGACGAACTTTCCCGTGGAGGATGAGCAGTTTGAAACCTCCTCTAACATCCTCTGGGGCGGCTGTGGCTTAGGTGGTAAGAGCGGTCGTCCACTTATCAGAGGGTCGGTGGTTGGATCCCCACTTCCCTCAGGTCTACATGTCGAAGTATCCTTGAGCAAAGATACTGAACCCCAATTTGCTCCCCCGGGCGCCGTAAAGGCAGCTCACTGCTCCTCAGGGAGGGGTCAAATGCAGAGAAAACATTTCCCCACAGGGACAATGAAGTATAGCTTAAGCTTAATCCGGGGTCGGGTCGCTGTGTCAGCAGACTAATCAGGTTCTTCTCTCCAGCAACACTTTCCAGCTCCTCCAAGGGGGATTCCGAGGCGTTCCCAGTCCAGATAAGATGCGTAATCCCTCCAGAGAATTCTGGGTCTATTCGAAGTCTCCTCCAAGTTGTCCAGAAAACCTCCAAAGGGAGGCCCCCAGGAGTATCCTAACCAAGATGTTGAAGCACCTAAACTGACTCCTTTGGATGTGAAGGAGCAGCAGCTCTACTCCAAGCTCCCAACAGTTTTCTGAGCTCCTAATCCTATCTCTAAGGATGAGCCCAGCCACCTAACGGAGGAAGATCATTTCGGCCGCTGGTATTCACCATCTCATTATTTCAGCCACTACCAAGAGCTCATGACCATAGGTGAGGGTTGGAGCATAGATCCACTGGTAGATCCAGAGCTTTGCCTTCAGACTCGTCTCCCTCTTCACCATGACGGTCCGATAAAACGGCATCATTACTGCTGATGTTGCACCAAACCACCTGGTCTATCTCACGCTCCATTTTACCCCAAGATACTTGAACTCCATCACTTGAGGCATCGCCTCACCCACAACCCACAGGGAACAATCCACAATTTTCCAGTAGAGAACCATGACCTCTTGAGGTGCTGACTCACTTGCCAACTTCAATCCGTTCCAGTGCTGCTTAAGGGCCAATGAATCTAACAGAACAACGTCATCAGCAAAGAGCAGGGGACGTAACCACCACTCCCAGAACCAGCACCCTCACCGCCAATTCTCCTTGAGATCTTATCCATGATTATCACATCTGAATCGGAGACATTGGGCAGCCTTGTAACGAAACAATCATAAAAGATTTGTCATCAACTATCTTGAATGAATGGATCACAGAGCTCAAACTAAGAGGCTGGCTGGACAGCAGACCATCGCTTCAGGAGGCTCCTATGAATTTTATTACATTATACATGTGCTTTGATTGGTTACATCAACAGAAACATAAGAGTTTAAACCCAGCAGCCCCATTAAACCCAGTGCTGCTGTCATGTTAACATTCAATCTAAATCAACGGACTCCTACCTCTCTCCCACTGTCCTGTGTGTAGGATGCAAGCTCCGTCATCCATCTGGTGAAGGAGGGCGGGGCAGAGGACGCTGAAGTCCCTGATGGACACACCCACCTCCTGAGACATCCCATGTGAGGAGAGGATGGCGGAGGCACCGAGACACTGGAAACAATACACACAAAAAGTTCAGATACAACGATGAATACATGGAAAGCCATCCAGAGGTCAACGTGGCTGTCCATTATACATCAGGTTTATTGGTACAAAATCTGCTATTGATCATTAACAGCTGATCAGGGGTAGATTTTACCATTCAACATGATATATAATAGAGGATAAATCATTTTGTTTTCCATATGTATCTAAATTTTACTGGTACAGACAGAGTAAATTACCGAAAATGGTTCTGCTGGGTTCCACTACCAAATTCCAGGTACCAGGTCAAGTTTTTGTATATTTGAAACTGACACAAAGAGCCAGCAGCTCATGTCGTACCTCTACACTGTCCACGTCATTACCATGATCAGCAGGGTCGTGATCATGATCATCGGGTCTCACTGCAGCTGCCTCCGTCTTAGCGATCAGTGTAGCAGACATTCTAGTGGTTTCTGGGCTGCGGTCTTGTACCACCGCCGTGGTGTCGACCTCCTGAGCCAAAGCCAGGTTCTTCCTGTTGTCCAGGACGTGATGGCTGTCCTGGTCTTTGTAGACTTCAGAGCTCTTTGGAACCTTTCTGTGCAGCGAGGAATTGGTGTGCTTCTGGTGATGCGAGTCATCGTGATGATGGTGGTGATGGTGGGCTTGGTGATGGTGGTGGTGGTGGTGGTGGCCTGGTTGCTCATGATGCTGGACCACAACAGTCCTGATGTGATCCAGACCGATATTCTGGAGGAGACGTTTTAACCCAGCCATAGACATGGTGCCGTTATCTCCATATCTGAAACATCCATCAATAACAATAATCAATACATGATAACTGATAACTCCTATTCCCAGTCACAGAACCTGAAGCGTTACTGCACAGAAACATCTGAGACTCTGAGGTTTTTACTGTCACTGCCAGTGTTCACCTGTTGAACAGAGCCTCCAGGTGTCGTCTCTGGTTCAGCTCAGCTCTCTGTGAGTCCACCACAGCTGACAGTAAACGCACCGCTCCGTTTGCCATGCTGGTGGACGGGCTGCAATCTGATGTGGCCAACCCACCGCCACCAGGTAAACTGACGGTGATGAGAAACATCATGGCCACAACAGATCTCCTCTCGTCCATCATCATCATCCTCCTCGTCATCTGTGTCAAGGAGACGAGGATGTTCAGAAAGAAAAACAGTGTTTTCAGTTCAGATGCACCACCTGGATTTATTTTTACGATAATTACCTGCTCCTTATGACATTTCTTCTTTTATTAAGTTAGCTGCTAGCTGCTAACTGCTGCTTGCAACTTTTTAAATCATCTGCCGTCTCGCTGGTGTGAACCATTTACACAGGCGCTAATTTTAAGCTGTTACTACCTCTGCTACAATTCAGAGGAGGAACAAAAATGACCCCCGATAAAGGAGCAACAGTCCCGCCTTCAAATGGAGGTGGAGGAGGTGCTATGGAGAGTCCATGGAAACTTTTAGTAAAGTGTCAACAACTTCATGACATCATCATGAAATTAATTAGCTAGTTGGACAAGCTGTTGTTGGAGATAACTGGGCTTTTTTTCACTGACTTGGATGATGTTAGCTTAGCATTTGTACTAGCATTAGCCTCAATAAATTGCCAGTGACTCAGTCTGAAATTCCTTGTAACATGCTACTTAGTAGCTAAAGCAGTGAGATTTTAAGTATGTCTGAAACTCGAGGATGAAACCAATAGTACACAAACTGTGTAACATTCATGGTTAAGTATTACAGTATTCAATCACTGTGGTAGTGACAACAACAACATAACAGACAGGTGACGGCGTCCAATCTTGACCAGAGGTCCAACCCGCCCCTATTTGGGACCACGCTACTTCACAGTATCTTAACATAGAAACATGATTAAAAGTTTAAACTGGTCTCCAGACTTGGGACTTTACTGGACTAAATGGAAACGTTGATGTCTAGAATGGTTTTCATGAAATCATAGTTTAGATTTGGGGTAGTTTCAAATTTTTTTAACGGGTGTGTATTGCAGGAATGTTGAGAGTTAGAGTGGGTGACATCATAGTTAGAGCGGGGCGGGTGACATCATAGTTAGAGCGGGGCGGGTGACATCACAGTTAGAGCGGGTGACATCACAGTTAGAGCGGGTGACATCATAGTTAGAGCGGGTGACATCGTCGTTAGTAAGGAGGGGAGCTTCTCTTCAAATTGCTCAATTTTTGCCAGTTGCCAAACTCTAAATGGGAAACTGGAACTACTAGTACTATTACCACTACAGGTTTTAATACTACTAGTAATACTAAGTAAGTATTTAGTAGTGTTGTGGAATATGCCGCTTTTCCAGTCATATGGGGAAATACAGGGATAATACCTATTAAACTGATATCATTAATCAGTCATATATCTGAAAACCCAAAGTTCACATTCACATTTAAGTTTCTCATAGAACAAGGAACAGACGTGACAAATGCTTGTTCTAAATTAAATAATTTATTAAAATAAATAATTACTCACTTAAGATAAACAGAAATTAGTCATGGAAATGAAGCCAGGTAAAACACACAAAAGAAATTGTTATTTAAATAGTAAGTAAACAGTGGGGAGAGTTCTGATGTTCAGCCTCCTCGAACTCCAGGAGATGATTAACCATCTCCTCTTTCTTCGCAGTGAATCGTGTTAAGAAGTGTTTGTTGAGTTGTTGACTTATTTCACGGGAGTGTCGGCAGTTTTATCTTTGTTTTTCTTCATCTGGTGCTTTGAGATCAGCTGTTAGTTAATCAATGCGTGGGTTCACTTTTAGACAGTTCAAGCGAATGAGGAATTTCTTTTTACCCTGTAACTGTATAATTTGTTATTGGTGGGTTTTTAGGGTTCTTGTTACTTTTCCTAACAAGCTGTGCGTCGTTCTGAAAAATAGTCTGGACTCGTTAAAAACTCAGTTTGGACATGAGGACTCAATAGACCCTGAGATTAAAGTAGAAATAACGAAGGAGAGAAATCAGATTGAAGAGATTTTATAAACCAAAATAAAATACAGGCTATGTTGATGCGTTTAGATACTGAGAGGGCATTCGACTCTGTCAGATGGAAATTTTTATGTGAGGTTATGGAAAGGTTTGGGTTTAACAAAGTAATTATTAAAACACTAGAAGCCTTGTACAGCAGGCCATCAGACAGATTAAAAATCAATGGGGAACTCAGTGATCCTTTTCTGTTAGAGATCCACAACACATGGCTGCCCGTTAGGCCCACTTCAATTCGTGATTTTTACAGAACGATTGACACAATGGATAAGAATGGCATGATTAAAAGGTATAAAAATGGCAGAAGGGGAGCAAAAACTGGCCTTTTTCGCAGATGATATTCTTGTTTATCTCACAAATCCAACGGACTCTTTGCCTGCGCTGATGTCATTGCTGGATAAATATGGATTATACGCAGGCTATAAAATAAATGAGCAAAAAAGTCAGGTCCTTAATAACCATTACAACGCCCCTCAGTCTCTCCACCCCAGGTTTCAGGGCTGGGATAAGAAATTTGTAAAATACCTAGGAATTTTAAAACCTACAGATTTATCCAAATCCACTGCAAAAGGAAGTAATACCAGATATTAATAGGTGGAGTTGTATTCCTTATCTTATCAGTACACTTATAGATTCATTTAAGAAGAATATCCTTCCAAGACATTTATATTTATTCCATTCTATACCAATTGAAAAGGTGTATCAGTATCTAGAAGTATTTGAAGTATCCTTGAGTAAGATATTGAACCCCAATTTGCTCCTCGGGCATCATAGGAGTTGCCCACTACTTATCAAGAATGGGTCCAATGCAGAGAAAAAAATTCACTATGTTGTACTGTGTGTATAATTGTATGTGACCAATAAAGCTGCTTCTTCTTCATATTTTATACTCTTAATTTACTAACAACTAAATGGAGTAAAATCCCTGGAGGGATGAGTGTGATGAGTGTGAAATCTACCTCGTGTATAACGAAGTACAAGTATGTAAATGTTGCAGTACTTGGCTGATGTTGAATCATGTTTGGGATTAACACATACAAGGCGTTTATTTTAAGGGATTACTTCAACATGTGTCATTTTAGCTACATTACAGAAGAACTTTTAAAGAAAGGATTATGAGTAACACCGGATACAGATTACCACAAAGCACAAGTAATTCAAAATAATCCAATTAGATTAAAACTTACACTGTGTAAAAGATAAAATACAACAGACAGTTTAGAGAAGACAGATGGGAACCGTTTGACGGAGGAGAAACCGATGCCGTTTCCTAGTTTGTTGAATATTGAACCGAACTGAAGAATATCTGCTGACTGAACTACAAAAGGTTCCATTATCTTGACCTGCTATTTATCCACCGATATGAACAGATATTAAACTTACCGGATTTTCTGGTTCTGGTGACATCATCACGATGAATGGTAGCTTCAATGCCGGCCCTGACCAATTTGGTGCCCTAGGCAAGATTTTAGCTAGCGGCCCCCCAGTAGCCCCAGTAGCACCTCATGTCTAGCAACGCCCCTGACTTCTACTGATACTTGCAGATACAATACTTTGTTTACATGAAGATGAAAACGGTAACAGAAACAAGTGAACAACTGATGGATCTGTTTAGAAAAGCATACAAGTCAGAAATTGATACGAGGATTATTTCATACTTCTATAAGGGTCTGAAGCTTAAAAACACAATCAACTCCATATATTAAAACACAGTGGGAAATATGAGGAGGGATAAATATATCTGAGGAGGAAGGGACGATATGGAGGTATCAGTGGAAACGTACCAGTTCACGGAAATCTGATCAGATATTTTATTACATCTTCTCAGATATCTCACTATGATAATAAATTCCCTGTCTGCTGGAGAAATTACGGAAAGCAAAAAGCAAACCATTACCACATCTTGAAGTGCCCTACTATCAATGACTACTGGAGAGAGAGATACATAACGCCCTGCAAGACATTTTTTAATTCAAACTTCCCCTTGAAATCAAGTACATATATTTCAGTCTTCTGCCTCTAGAACGGACAAGAAGAGACAAATATTCAATGAGCATATTGCTAATATCTGACCAGGAAATAGCTGTCACCGGAGAGCCCAACTTTTAATACACAGATGGAAATTACAATGGGAATTTACAGAATAGAGAAGCTAACAGCATTTATTAATCATAAACTGGAACCATTTTCTACACACCGGTAACACCCCGTGTTGTTTTACATTAAATCTCAATAAAAATTAAACTACAAAAAAAAAAGTTTACTGAATGGAGTCTAGTGTGCGGCTAATCTAATCTAATGATCTAATCTAATGAAGCTAGTTTAGCAGTGAGTTGTTAAGAGCATTAGATGATGAAACAGGTACTTCAGCAATAATTGTAAAAGTTACTATACACTCATATCTAATATTTATGAAAAAAAAGAGATGTTAGTACTGACGTGATCCTATTCAGTTCAGTTGACAGTGAATTAGCTGCGTTCGCCAGCATGCTAGCCGCGGTTATTATAAATCTCTCGGAAGATGCTAATAGACGAGAATAGTTTGACGGAGGAGAAAACTACAAATGCCGTTTCCTATTTTGATGGATATTATAACCGAATTGAAGAAGAGCTTTCGACTAACGGGACTACAAAGGGTTCCACTATGTTGACACGCTGTTTAGCCATTGATATAAACGGATATTTAACGTATAGGTTTTTTGAATGGAGTCCGGTGTACGGCTACATCTAATGAAGCTAGGTTAGCGGACAGCTGTTAAAAGCGATAATATATCAGACAGCTCGGCGATAGTAGTAACAATGACTATACATTCTTATTTAATATTTAATAATGTATAGTGATGATACTAACTTGGTCTCGCCTCTTCTGGTCAGTGTTTTAGCGGGGTTAGCCAGCCTGCTAGCCGCGGCACTGTCTTTAAATTTGTCGTGTGATGACAGATGGATCAACCCGTGGCTGCGGCCCAGGCTCGGGCCTCGTGGTGCCGCCGAGGCTTGGCCGAAGTTTACAACCATATCACGACATTACAATAAAAACCTCTTTCTCCTGTGGGACAATCAGCCAAGAGTGTCTCTGAGCAGAAGCACGCTCACACTAGAGGTAAACAGTAACACGTTGGTTTTCTGCGCTCTGCACCAGCCCGGTGCCGTGTGCACAAAGACTATAAACCCGGAAACTGCCGCTGCCGCCGCCGTGCGGAGCGGACGTGCTTCACCTCCAGTCGGACACAAATCTAACAAAATGAGCCCTTAACATGTGGAAAGACTTACAGAAGATGATCAGTCCTGCTTTTATGCGCTTCGGTCGATGTGAGAACGCTTCTCAGTGTAGCTCAGTCCTATCCGGTCCGCTAATGAACCATCAATGATGTGGTTGGAGCTACTTCTTGGTCTGTAGGAAATCTGAAAGACACGATGAGGGCCGGGGGTGCAGTATTAGAACCACATTGACAAATAGAAAAAAAATTAGATTTTGAGAATACAATCAAAATAAAGAAAAAGTCACAACATTACGAGAATACAGTTGAAATTCACTGCGCATTCAACCACCACTTTGAGATATTTCTCGAGTTCACCTTCCACTATCACACATGAATGAGACAAAACGACTTATTTAAACTGGTTCAGTCGACAATCCCAGTAGCTCAAGGGCGGAAAAAAGAGTTTTAAAGGCAGCACGAGGACCATCACAGATAAAACACTGATTATTCCTGAATATCTCACTAGAACAACAACCAGAGACACTTCGAGAAGTGTACGTTCCCAGCAGCACCTGAAGGCGGCACAGAAGGACTCGAAGCTGATGCACCCCACATTAGTATAAAGCCGCCCTTCTCGCAGATGCTGGTTGTGGAGGAGACACCAGCACGAACATGTGACTGGGCTCTGGTGTCATGTGACTGTCCAGTCTGTGGGAACGAAGAGGGGAAGTGGATCAGCTCTGAACTCTCAGCCACTGTTCTGAAGAAGAGGAAGATTTTAAAATGATTCAACTGTGAATCATGTCATGAAGGAGATGTACCGCACTTAAGTACACAATTGTGATGCTTTGAGTTTTTTCATGCCACTCTCAACTTGTCCTCCACCTCATCTCTTAGGGGAGTGCTGTATTTTGTTTAATTAGTACTGTGTGGTTTTAGTACTGAGTGGTTAACTGGAACCAGTTTAGCTCCAGTTGTGTCACCTGACCAGGTGAGCTGAATATCACCCATCAGCCTCCTGGAAGGAGAGGCCTGTTCGAGTTTTTACATTATAGTATTAGTACTTTTACTGTAGTAAAGGCTCTGAATACTTCCCTCTGTCTAATGTGTGATTTTTACACCGACAGCTGATCTGGAAACAGTTTCTGGACACATCGGAGATTTTTTCTTAAAAACATCTAATAGTGGATCTGAGCCTTTAGTCCAGTTCAGATCCTGGATGATGTGAATGACGTGGTTCAGTACATCATGTCTGCAGTGAGATCGCAGTAACTGTACTGTAATTGCTGGGTATCAGATGACAGTACTGATCCCTTGGAAAACCACTAGTCTGATGACGTATATGCTCCCTCTTGCGCTGTGCGTCACGTTTTCTATCAGTTTTTAGACGTAAATAAAAGTTAAAATAGTTCCAACTTTTCACAGTAAAGCGCAGTAGTTGTTTTTTTTCCATCAGGCCAGATCCCAGAGACTTTACAGCACCCAAACAGCGAGGTGCGTCTGTGAAGCGACCTGCACGCGCAGCCGGAAATCTGACGTAATCTAATGCCTCGCGCTGCAAAGTTGAAACTATTTTATATTTACTTAAAAACTCTAACAAGTCAGCATGCAGCGGAGGACAGGAAACAACAGTTTTATTTGTGACGCAAATAAAAGTTCAAACATAATTTCGTTGCGGTGTTTTGCGCTTTCTTCAGCCACGTGTCACGTTTGAATGGTTGGTTTCAGACGTCATTAAAAGTTAATACACGTCAACTCTTCAGCACAAGGCGCTGAAGCCGCACCACGTTACTCAGCTGCTCTGTGGTCTACTCCTCTATAGTTTGTAATCAGATTACATCCTCCTCCTGGTGGTCCGTCTTGTTCTTCCTGGAACCTGCAGATGGTTCTCGGTGTGTTTAGTGTGTTTTCCGTCATCCAGGCTGTTTGCTGGACTCCGCAAACACACGCAGAGACCGGACCAGGACTGACCGGGTAAGGTCACGGAGGAGCGGCCGTTCCCCTCGCCCGGCCCTCTAGAACAATAGTGATCCTGAAGGGGGTCGCCCTCCTGTGTTTTCATCTCTTTGGACAGAACCGCAGCTTCAGATCCTCCCAGATCAGCTGACCTGATCTGAGGACGATGGAGCATCAAATTCTGAGCATCAAACGTGTTGGACTTCTGTTCGTCACTTCAGTTTTTCATTATATACTAACTGAAACTGTGGTTTAAACTACAGTTTTAAGTACTCAGAGTACAGTGAGTACATTTCATTTCTGACAGTGTGGTTAGAAATTAAATGAAAATAAAATAAATGAAAATAAACTGTGGTAAACGTGTATTAGTTCATATGACCAAAGGAGGGCGACAAACCCTCCCTGTGGAGGAGCTCCATGGCTGAAGGTGGATGATGAAGATGATGATGATGATGGTTGATAATGATTCACGGTTTTGATTCTCCCACACTGGTTCTTTTGCTTTTTTCCTGGCACATTCCTGGCACTCCTCCTCATCCTCCTTCTCCTCCACCTTCTCCCCATCCCCCTCCTTCTCGCTCTCCTTCGCATCCTCCTCCTCCTTGTTCTCCTTCTCGTCCTCTACCTCCTTCTCATCCTCCTCCTCCTCATTCTCCTCTACCTCCTCATTCTCTTCATCCTCCTCCTCTTCATTCTCCTCTACATCCTCCTCGTTCTCTTCATCCTCCTCCACTTCCTCCTCTTCCTCCTCCTCCTCGGTCTCCTTCGCATCCTCCTCCTCCTCCTTGTTCTTCTCCTCGTCCTCTTCCTCCACCTCCACCTCATTGTTCTCCTCCTTCTCCTCCACCACCTCCTCCTCCTCCTCCTCCTCCTCCTCTGACTGGACTGATTCAGGTGAGTTGCTGTTGTATCATTATGATCACCATCATTATTATTCAGCTGTAGTGAGCAGCAGTCGTGATGCTGCTCCTCGTCTCCTTCCTTCATTTTTCTTCTTCTCTGGATGGAAACGAGTCTGAAGCTCAAACCATTATTCAAAGTTCAGAAGCAGCTGGAGAAATACGCTGGTGTCATCGTCTGGTTGTTATTTCATTTTAAAATAAAAACCCACCAATGTTAATACACATAACCTTAGAAGAGGGTTTTTAACACTGCAAAAAGAAAATATAAGAAATAATAAATACTTTTTAGGCATTTGGAGAAGATGCAGACAACAAACCAGTGAGTTTTTCATCCAGAGCAGGAAGATAATTACACTTGTTGAAATAATATAAATGAGCTAGGCTTTAGAAAATTGGGAAATCTCATGTAATTAGTGTAAAACCTCAGTCAAAACTATATGGTGAATGAGAAGATCTTAAAACCAGAAAATAGGAGGATTCTTCATAATCTAGGATGTGATGCTGCTGCCATCATCTGGAATAAGGCTGTTACATCCCAGAATAACCTGAAGAAAGAAGAAATGCCACAGGTCATCACGGCGTTATGTGACCTTGTTCCTTATAGGTCAACACTGAAATGACTTCAGAGCAAGTTTTAGGGGTCAGATCAATACGAGCTGCTCTGCTCTTTGATCAGATCGGTTACATGAGGAGGGGGATTCATATCGGGGGCGGGGGGGGGGGGCATGGTGCTGATGTGAAGAGAGCTTTATCAATATCTCAAATCACTTCATTAACAAATCGACAGAATGATTGATTCAGAGGAACAAAGTTTAGATTATCCATCCACCGCGCTGTCACTGCAGCAGAGGGGGTCCATCCCCCCCCCCTCACCGACTGCAGCAGGGTTGATCCATAATGGGGGGCCATTATGGGTGGTGGAGGGGGTCCATCCTCCCACGTAGAAAAGCCCCAGATGACCAAGGACATTTGAGTCTTCGATCAGGATCAGAGCTGAAACCACCGCTGAGTCGTCTCAGCTGGAGAAGATATTTCACTGTTGTATCCACTGATGGAATGTAACTAAGTACATTTACTCTATTACACTCCTGAGGTACTTTTTAATCACTTCGAGATAAACTGTTGTCTCCTAGTGTTTGCTGATCCACAACAAATGCAGTAATTGGATTTTGTAATTGCTTGTAATTAGAGATAACTATTGTGGGATATAATGGAGTTAGTATCACTGGTTTGACACATCATCTAGAAATCTACATGACATCATCCCTCCATCTCCCATCCCTCCATCTCCCATCCCTCCATCTCCAATCCCTCCATCCCTCCCATTTACACTCCATTACAGCAGAGAAGCAGCCCACCATTACTGGTTTGTGTCTGGTGGAAGGATAGATAGACTGTTGGTGCCACTGGATCCCAGTCTGGTCTCTCCAAATGGTGCATTAATAACACACCAGTATCCTCGGTCACATCACATTGTCACAACTCTTTCTTTTGTTTTATTAGGAGAAGAAAAATGTAGCGAAACGAAGTAAAAACTCTTTATGAATCACTTTCAGCAGATCAGTGTTTGTGTCACATGTGATACCAGAAGTTAATCTTGACCTACTTTAACTTTAACTTATTTTAACAGCGATGATCCATTGAATGTTGGTGACCCATCTGTGCATCCATGTTAGTGTTGGTGTTAGAATGAGGTGTGGTCAGCAGCATTGTTGGAGCATTGCTATCTTGAGGCAGCAGAAAGTGATTGATCCATTGAACAAAAACATCAATTTTATTTTATTTTATCAGAGAAAAAAAATCAGATTTTTCTCAACACATGCAGGAACAGCTGATCCTTAAAGGTACAATCTTTAATCTCAATGCAAATTAAATACTTTGTATTTTTGGTTATTAATGTTTTTGATGCTGTTAAATGTGTCTTTATCAGCATTGTTTTTCAGTTGCACTGAAACTGGGCTAAATACAGATAAAATATTTGGATGCAAATGCTCAACATTGTAACTGAATCAGATTTTTATGCCTCTGCCCAAGTAGGCTCATAGGATTACTGTGGGTTACCGTATGTCACAAAACTGGTGGACACAATTCACTGGAATTTCACACATGCTTTGTAGAGACCATAAAGGTGTCTATCTCATATTGGTTTCTTAAATTTGCTTATTCTTAGGCACATTTCTTTGGGGGCTATTATCCATCCATTGAGTTTTTCCAGTAGCAAAGGCATCTGTGTCCTCAGATTAAGCCCAACATCCAACATCACGGCCCTGACAAATTGGCAGGAATGCCTAGCTGGAACGTAGCACAACATGGATGTGATAGCAGTGTTGTTCTTATGTGAAAGTGCAATAAAAACATTTTTGTTACTAAAATCAATGAATAATTATGATAAATAATTTTGATGTCTGGACACCACAATTTGGGACAAACTCCTTTTGATATCAGGAGAGTAGAAATTCTATACATCTTCCATTGCAGATTGAAAACTTGCCTGTTCAAACTGCAACTTGTCTCATTAAAAAAGTCTGTCTCTTACTGTTGACTCCACCAACTGCACTGTACATGCAGAATTAATTTGTTTGTGAATTTTCCCAATAAGTTATAAATACAATTAATAATAAATTAATAAGCCATAGATGGCATGAAAAAAGTTAACATGTATGATTTAGAAACTAACATCATTTCATCATTTAATTTTCATTAAAAAATTAATAGTTGACTTTTTGTGTGGAAACATCTACAGGAGATGCACTGATTTGCGTCACTTTCCAATGTTTCACCATATGTAACTAATTAGTATAAGCACTTAACAGCTCATGTAGGCTTTGCAGCTGAAGACTCTATATGCACCTTTATCATCCAACCTTTACCTGGGCAGTGTTCTGTCCCATAATATGTCTGCTCTGTTATCTGTGAGCTGCATATCAAGGCTATGTGGTAGAACACACTGTGAATAAAACCATGCTGATTCCTTCTCTCTTTGTCACTGGTGATGAGACGCTGTCCCTACATTTGACCTTTCTGCAGAAATACCTTGTTTGAGCTCATTTAATAATGCTCACAAAATACAGTTTCTTCATTTTAATTCTTTTTATTATTAAAACAGCCAACATTTAGACTAACAGACTACTTCACGGTCTTCTTATTACGCTGAAACAAGCGTGTCCAGAAGCCCTTCCAGAAGCCCTTCTTTTTCTTTGTTTCTTCCATTGGGACCTCCTGAAAAGACAAAGACAGCATGTTTGAGTTGTCATCCAAAGGTCTCGCTGTAGGTTCAGGGGGCTTACTGAGCCCCTTAGTGGCCGGAGCCAACATGTAGGGATTTAAATGTCTATATTTTATAACACAGAACCAGAGATTACAGCTGATACACTTTTTGATATGATCCAATAATGGACATATTCTGTTTCATTAGTAGCACCAGCACTTCAAGCTGCACCTGCTTCTGTCATTGTGCCAAAAACTGATGGTATACCCCATTATATATATCAGTCTTTGTGTAGATTATTTTATATAATGCACAGGCTGGTATGCTGATTATTAATTCTAGTTTAATAAAATTACACATTAAATTGATTTTAATTAGTATTCCCAACCTTGAAACTGCACTTATGATCTGAAGACTTCTAAATTAAAGAATTAAAATCTAAATATGCGGTGAGGCAGCTTACCTGTGGCTGTGTGCTTTCCTCTTCATTCCTCTGTTCCTCTTCCATCTGAGTGATTGACTGCAGGTTTGCCTCTTCCTCGAGAAGCTGCTGTTTCAGGTTGTCTTCTTCTTCAGCAACCTTCTTATTCAGCTTCTCCTCCAGCTCAGAGAACACGTTCCTGTAGCTCTCTTCTAACTCTGAAAGCTGCTTTTTCATGTCGGCCTCCAAGTCAGCAAACTTCCTCTTAAACCTGTCCTCCTGCTCAGAGAGGTCCTTCTTGTTGTTCTCCTCTTTCCTGGAGAGCTGCTGCATCTGATCTTCTCGTCTATCAGCAAGCTCTTGCTCAACTCTCTCCATTTGTTTGGCAAGCTGGTTATTAAACCTCTCGTCTTGCTCACACAGCTCCTTCCTGAAGTCATCTGCTGCCTGGGAAAGCTCCTGCAGGTGTTGCTCATCTCTCTCAGCCTGCTGCCTTTTCAGGTTTTGCACCTGAAGTTGGGCAGCCTCCAGAGCTGACCGAGTGTCATGCAGCTGCTGCAAAGTGTACTTGTGACTTTTGCAGAGCTTGCTGTCCTTCTCTTCTTGATGCATAGGGACCTTGCAGAGCTCTCTCCTTCCTTCATGCTCCAAATTCTGTTGTTGGAAAAATGAAATAAAAATTATATTAATGATGGATAACAGTAGCACATAAAAGTTACAGGGAAATAAGTTACAAATTAAATAAATTACTATAAATTAAGCAAAAGCCACACAGTAAAGACGAGTTTTGAGAGATGATTTAAAACCCAGCAGTGAACTTCAAATCAATTCTAAAACAGACAGGCAGCCAGTGGAGGGAATCATTTTTTGGGCAATTATATAAACACTGGAATTACCACTTCGCTAAGCATAGCATTGGTTGGACAGATAGATTGTAAAACTTTGCTTTTAACATCTACTTCATGGCCACCTACCTTCCAAGTCTTGTTTTGTTTGTCTCCTCCACCTTGACGAGCTCCTCTCTTCAATGCCTGCTGCATGTTCTGCTCCGACGTCGGAGATACTGATGCGACATTATCCTTAGCAGCCTTTGGTCCGTTGTTTACCTCCGGCTGCCGCTGAGAGAAGCGCCTTGTGGGCTTTGAGCTAGCGGTGGTCGTGCTAGCTCCGACAATACCCTTTGGCTCATGGACAGGCATCGCAACCGTAGCCACGAACCTCTTCTCCACATGAACCGGGGAGCTACTCTTTGGGGTTTTGACCGCGTTACCGACGATCTCACTCCAGAGCCGAGGTTTGGACTCTGCGGTCGTTGAAGCGACAGCAGCTGTGGCAGCACCGTCTCCCTTTGGTCGGTGTTTTACCTCCAGCTGCCGCTGAGAGACGCGCCATTCGGGCTCAGCTGTATAAGGAGAGTCAGAGTTAGCAATGAAGTAGAAAGTTATTTGATAAGGTTTTACACTTTGCTTCAACATAGTGCAGACAAGATTAAAATATCAGTTAAATTTCAACCTGTTACGTCCTATGAGCCACAATATCACAATAAACACGAACAAATAGACAAAGGTGTAATATCTATATTCATAAGTAAAACATTACCGTACAACGACATTGGTTGCACCAGATTGTCATATAATAAACAACCTAGGAGCAAACAGTTTGAAAATAGTTACCTTTTGAGCTAGCGGTGGTCATGCCGGTTCGGACAGCAGCCTTTGGCTCACGGACAGGCATCTTGACCGGAGGCACGAACAACGTATCCACCTGAAGTGCGGAGGTAGCCTCTGAGTTTGCCTCTGCTTCTTCAACCATGTCACTCCAGAGCCGATGTTTGGACTCTGCGGGGGTTGAAGCGACTTCATCCTCAAGGGGCTTCTTTGTGTCCGGCGCTGGTGGTTTGTAGACCGACTCTTGTTTCTGGTTCTTATTGTTAGCTTGTCGCGGCTAACAAACACAGACAGAAAACACAATGTCAGTAAGTTTTTTGTCCTCTTGTTTGTGGTAAAGTTTAGACGTCTTGTAAAGTTCAAGCTTGTGTTATTACACACAAGTATGAGCAGAAACTATATTTAACCCTTTGATGAATCCAGTGTTTATTGTAAATAACAAATAAAAAAGAAAGAAAGAACAGTAATCTCTCTAAATACAGTGGTTACTAAAATGTGTCTCCAGCTTTGAGCATCTTACCTTTCTAATCCTGGCTTGTCTTTGCTCCATGGTTCGTGAAATTATTGTAATGGATCCAAATAAAGTACTGTAATTGAACTCAGGTGTGGTGTCCTGTGTATCTGTCAAGTGTTTATATAGACTTTTCCCTTGAAGCGTCATATGGACATGTAGTGTAATGTTCAGTTGTTATGAAGTCCTTTGGAATGTTTACCATGGAAACGTCAAAGCCATTACGGCCACAGGCTGTGTGCGTGTTTGCTAGTCTCGTCAGCATGTTTGTTTCCGGAAGTTCTGTAACACCGCGAGAGGACACGTCCCGCGTGTTCGGCTGGCGAACGGAGCAGGCAAATACAGCGCAGCAAATACATAGTTTGGTTACATCGTGCAAGTGCCTTGTAAAATACCAAGTGTGCAAGAATCCAGAAAACTGCCGTTTTTTATTTCACCGCCGCTTGTTTGTTCATACTCTTAAAATTTTATATGAATCTTTTTTAACAACTAAAGTACAGAATTTGTAATTTATCAAATCAAAGATGTTTTAAAACCTTAAGAAACAGGAAAGCACAACTGCATACAACTCATACTGTCCCTGTTACCACTCCCAATCTGATTTCTTTGTTTCATTCTTATCAAAGAATGTAGATTTGCAGCTTCTACATATGCATATTTGAAAGCTTGATTTCAAGGTACAGTTTTCCTCACAATACACTGGCTAAAATCAAGACTGCTCCTTTGTATCACATGTAACCCTGTTATTGTTAAACTAATTACATCATACAGATAGACATTGTTTCATATATGTTTTTATTTATACACATTAGAGATGCTAATAAATCTTATTTTTAAAAGTGCTGAAGTTGTCTTACTCCGTGCATTTTGAGATATAAAAATTGAGAGAAATATGGCGGGCCTGGAGCTGCTGTCTGACCAGGGTTACCGTGTAGATGGAAGAAAAGCTACCGAGCTGCGGAAAGCGCAGGCCCGTATGGGTGTGTTCGCTCAGGCGGGCGGCTCTGCGTATTTAGAGCAGGGTAACACAAAGGCTCTGGCTGTGGTTTACGGTCCACATGAGGTAAGAAGCTCGGATGTAGGGCTGCAGGTTAGCTAGCAACAATTTACGACTGCTAACAGGAAATGTCATGCTGTTGTGTCGAACGTGAACAAACTTCAGTAATACTGAAGTAGACAACATGTTTCAGATTAAAGGTTATAAATATTCAAAACGTCATTGAATGTAAATTGATATGGTCAATAATCAGACTGAATGAATCCAATCAGTTATTTATTCATCAATATTACTAAAATACATAAAGAGACATAACAAAAACAACACCCAAAACATAAGCACCATACATTTCTTGGGTGACACAACTGGAGTATTCAACATTTCACACAATCACTAATCAGTTCGTTCCCCATCAGCATTGATTACAACTGCAATGGACTGACACAACCTCTGGATGATGTCATCCTGTTGAATGGCAGACCACTCTTCAGTCAGAGCTGCCTGGAAGAGTCTGTGGAGGATGTTCACTCTGTTGCTCTCACTCAACCAACCCCCTTGTTTTCACTGGATTTAGATTGACTCATCTTCTGTCCAGTCCAGACGTGTAACACATCCACCTCCTCCAGACACTGGATGATATCCAGTCTGCACAGCACCAGTGTGAAGTCTTTGGGCTTGAAGTCCATCATGCCTCTGACTGTTTTGGCATGTACAGACTTATTATGGGTACCAATGGTCTCTCTGCTGTAGTGGTGGCCGGTTAGAACCTGTTTTTGAGGTACAACAGGTGGAGATGTTTATCCAGATTCTGGGTCATTAATTGGGCCAAAAATTGAGGGGTGCGTTTTCAAATCTCTCGAGTGTACTGTTTATAACTCACAGTAATTAAACACCGTGCTGGAAGCTATGGTTTTACAATATCAATTAGAAATATATATATTCCAGTTCTTACTTTGCAAAGCTTATATTGAACTTTTAATAAAGTTTGAAAATGTATCAGACAAAAAAAAAAACATCTCTCAATTTGTCATCAAATACAACAATACCACCACAAACTAAAACCTTCATAAACAATGACAAATAGTTGAATTAGTACCTTTCTGATGATGTCAAGCTAAACATTATCATGGTAAAGGTAGAATATGTGGCTGAGCTGTTGCATTGGATTACATTACATTTCACAGTTGTACCTAATAATAAAGTGGCCTCTGAGTGAAGTGTATCACAATATGCATAAATGTAGGCAAAATCAGATTTTTCTTTGTCAGGAATGTTATTTTAGAACAACATATAACATTTCAATTGATCTGTTAAATGAAGAAAGCCTAAAGACATGATGTTTGTCACCCCTAGATGCGAAGTTCACGCAGCCGGACTCGTCACGATCGAGCCGTTATCAGCTGTCAGTACAGCATGGCCACGTTCAGCACAGCTGAGAGGAAGAGGAGGCCACATGGAGACCGCAAGTCCACTGAGATGAGCCTCCACCTGAAGCAGACGTTTGAAGCCGCCGTGATGACCCAGCTGTACCCACGCTCTCAAATAGACATCTGTCAAGCTTAGTGTTGAACAGTCAGAGGTGGATTTGATGTGTTGGCTTTTATAGACTTTGAATCACTTTAATATGAGGATTGTTTTTATTGTGCAGAAAAACATTAAAACTTTCCTTTGCGTACAGATTCTGCAGTCAGATGGAGGGAACTACAGCGTGTGCGTGAACGCTGCCACCCTGGCGGTGATTGATGCCGGAACACCCATGCGGGACTATGTGTGTGCCTGTACGGTCGGGTTTGTGGATGAGACACCCCTCGCTGACCTTTGCTATGCGGAGGAAAGTGGAGGAGTGAGCTCTCTTGCTTTAGCGCTGTTGACCCGAGGTGGACAGATTGCTCTTCTGCAGATGGACGCCAGACTACACCAGGACTACTTAGAGCAAGGGTCACCAACACAGTTCCCGCGGGCACCAGGTCGCCCCCAAGGACTTAATGAGTCGCCCGCAGGCCTGCTCTAAAAATGGCACAACTTACTAGTGAGCCGCGTCTAAAATTTTATTTTATTCTGTTGCTATTCTTTTATAATCACACTTGCATTTATATAGATTTAAAAATGACAATAACTTGAAAATATGTTCATTATATGAAGTTTAGATAAGTTTAGGTGAACTCTGACCTACTCTAGTTCAAAGGTCTGTATTGTGCGCGTGACAAAACCAGTGGTGGAGAGTAAGCTAGCGGCGCAGCAAAGATGAGCTGAATGCAGGTTCTTACCCCAAAAACATGGCAGAAAAAAGGAAGAAAAAATATCATTTTCACAACGAATGGGAGGAGGAGTTCTTTTTTACGTCTGTGAAAGAAACCTGCGTGTGTCTCATTTGCGGGTCGACTGTGGCGACGGCAAAGCGGCACAATGTTGAGAGACACTTCACTACGTGTCACAAAAGCTACCATGTAACTACCTACCGGGAAGCTCACTACGGCCAGAAAAAGCCAGTGAGCTAAAGGCAGCTTTGGGTAAGCAACAGTCTTTTTTCACGAGGCCGGCGAAGAAGTCACAAAAAGCAACTGAAGCCTCGTTTAGAGCTACACATTTTCTGATCAAGAAGAAGAAGGCATTTTCTGATGGAGAAGTTGTCAAAGAAGCAATGATGATAATCGCTAACACTGTACTTAAAGAAGAGAAAAATGGAACCGATCTAATCTCCACCCTCTCCATGTGTGTCATTCATTTCCAACCCTTTCATGAATGTGGACACAACATGCTTTGCTGAGAAACTAAGTGCAACATTCAACTTGGATGCTGGACAGGTGGAGATGGAAATCATAACGCTGCAAAGTGACCTACACCTCAAAGCCTACCAGACTGCACCAAACTTTTGGTGCCTTGTTGACACAGAGAAGTACAGTGGTGTATGCACAGCAGCTGTGAAGGTTGCCAGCCTGTTTGGTTCAACCTATCTCTGTGAATCAGCGTTTTCTGACATGAACTTCATCAAGAACAAACAGAACACGCCTCACTGATGCACATCTGAAAGACTCACTCACAGTTGCAGTGTCAAGTTACACACCAGATTACAGTACACTGGTGAACAGCATGCAATGCCAGTCTTCCCACTAACAAAGAAACAAATACCAAATGTTGTCAGTGGCAACATGGCAGTGCCATGGCAAAGTTTAATTATAATAAAGAATTGTGTTCAATTTAAAAGGGTGTTCATGACATGTAACAGTTATAATTTTGTTAAAAATGCTGCAGATTTGGTCCTTAGTTCAAAATGTGACAACATTTATTTAAAAATATGTAAGTTGATTTTTCTTTAACATTACATTATTGATAACTTTTTGAAACATGGTGCAATATAGTTGATGATTTGTTAAGGTTTGTCAGTGGCTAGTGAAAATGGGACATGTTTCCTATGAAATGTGGTGATGTAAGTGATCATCTGACAATTTAACAATTACTGAGATTAAAGAGATAAAGTGCTGAATATTGATCTGTTTCCCACCTTGATTTCATTGTTGATAATTATTGTGAGAAATGATTAATATGATCAGTGTCTTCTCATAGAGGAATATCATTAATCATTATTGATGATGTATAACTAATGGCATACTGAGCAAATTTGTTATTTCAGGTGAGAGTATCAAACTGGTAGCCCTTTGTATGACTCGGTACCCATGAAGTAGCTCTCAGTTTCAAAAAGGTTGGTGACCCCTGCTTTAGAGTATCTGCTTATCTGAGTGAAAACTCTCTTTAGATGGTTTAGAGAGAACAGACCCGTAAAAGAAAGGGTTAATGAACATGTTCGAGGCCTATCGTTAGCTTCTCTTGTAGAGACATATGGTGCAGGAACAATCTGACAGTGAGCATCAGATTAAACCCCAAACAAAAGAAGATGAAGCTTAGTGCGAACTTAAGACAAAAACCTTTGCAGCAGCAGAACAACAGCCCTCCAACGGGTTCAGTCTGTTCAGTACAGAGAACAAGGAAGAGATTTAATGTTCCAGCTCACAGTTATCAGATGGTCCATGTCTCCAGACCATAGGAGTGGATATTAACCTGTTAATATCCACCTATACCTACCCTGACCCTACATACTGCCTACATACCCTGACCCTACATACCATAATGATAACCCTACTTACCCTCGTCCTGAACTTTGTGCCACTACAGTTGTAATAACATATTGTTTCTGCTGATCAGTTATTGCAGGTTTAGACCTGATTCCGGGATAATTACTGGAAGTGATTGCTGCAGAATCACACATGCAGACAAACTACGAACATGTGCCTTGCTCAGCAGCACCTTGGTTATTAAATCCAGGTTCTGTCGGCATTCTGGTCTTGTCAGGAGTTAAATAAATGATGGAAGAATTCTTTCACTCTGCTCTGTTCAATCCTTCCACACCTTCTGGAAGGTCTTTAATCTCGCCTAAGAGGCTGATCAGCAGTGCTGTGGGTGATTTAGAACCGGCTGCTCTGCTCTCCGTCTGGCAGGCAGTGATAGCGCCCCGGAGAGCTGTTAGACCACCAGCGTGGAACCGACCATGTCCAACAGCACCAGAGAATCCCAGAGAATCCCATCCACCTTTGCTGCTTCCAGCAGGTGATGGAGAGACGACACGCCTGCAGCAGCTGGACGTGTCCAGTCGTCCGTGTTGGTGCAGCGTCCATCATGGAGCTGTGTAAATATTAATGAATTAATGAGTCGTGATTTAAGAGCCAGCTCGGGAATATATGCACATCTTTACTTCTTCTCCTCGGCTCCTGCTGCAAAATCATCCTTTACCTCCACCAATGAGACCTGGAGGTCATGTGATCAGGATTTCTCTAAAGGCTCATTGATCCTCCTTCTATATGTACAAAAATAAATACGACCACTTCAAAAAGCAGAGGATACGATGTACTCAGCAGGGTTCTTTCTGTAAGACCATTAAATACGTATGTCGCGACTTGTGGACGTTTTTTTTACGTGTTCACTTTTCGTCTTCATCATGACATTTGTCATGTCTTACTTGAGGTATGGCTACACTGCCCCAATGGTTTTTGGTGGCACTGCTCCATTTTGCCTGTTTTGTTCGTAAGATTTCAGAGAATGTGCATAAATATGGAGAGAATGAAGTGAAGACTTGTATCCATCTTCACATTTTAGCATAAATGAGCCTAAAAATTGTCAATGGATTTTGATGTGGATCTGGGTAAGGATGTGGATTCTGGATCCTTTTACCAATATCATGAAAAAATAATAATAATAATAGACCAATCAAAATTAAAATACCCAGTTATGGACGACTTGCGATGCTCCACCACTATATTGATCCATATGTAATTTGGTTAATTAATATTTTATGCCTAATCATAATCGTAAAGTAGGAAAAAGTAGGGAAAAAATGATCAATACTTTTTTTTTTAAATGGAAAAAGACAACGTTGAACTGGTCTGTGTGAGAGCAGACCATCATAACCATTACAATAATGTAACTCACATTAGGACAGACTACCTTTGTAAGATGCCGACAACACAACACCCTGTTCACTGCAGCCAGCCGAAAAATTTACATAATCAATTATGAAACCGCCAATCATATTTATTTATTTATCGACTACACCGGCCAACTTTAACCCTGCATATAATCCTTTATGGTGTAAATAAATCTATTTTCATATGAATAAATCTTTTAAATATTTAAATTATCTGTGATTCAATTATTGCAGGATTTTGTTTTGATGCCTGGAAACTACAGTATTTTGTGTTTGGGCACGTTTTAGTGATGCTGGCCTTAGAGGAGGTTTGTGCCCTCTGTGAATGTAGTGATTGTGATTGTGATGTAGTCCAGTTAGGTTTAAGTCCAGTTAGGTTTAAGTCCAGTTAGGTTTAAGTCCAGTTTCGTTTAAGTCCAGTTTCGTTTAATTCACAACAGATGTTGCACATGACCCTCTCCAGCAGAGCAGGTCGAGAACCGAACCCCTTATTCTACAGAGACCAAACATTTCAGTCATGAAGAAGAGCATGGGGACAGCGGCGGGGGGAACATGACTTTCTTCCTTTTTTTTCTTCTTTTTTTCCCCCATTGTATGTTAGGTTTACAATATTATTTGCAATAACCAAATAAAGAACAGTTTAAGTAGCTCAATAAATCAGATATTACAAGTGTTTTTCCCCACATATAACACAAAATGCATTTTTACTCTGAATTGTGTGCTTCCCTGGTGCCTCCTTAGGATATGCAGTAGAATATAACCCTATAATTAAAGGCGGTTTAAAATGTTGGTCTAAAATTGCTCTTCAAGTGGATTTTTTTTTAAATAGAACTTTATTCTATAATCATAAGCAATACAAATATTTAAACCAATACATATAACAATACATATATGAACAATACATATATATCTTCCTTTCTTTCTTGAGGCAGCTCTGCGTGCGTGTGCGCTTGCTCCAGGGGCGTGGAGGGGCGTGTCGTTGCATCGTCACGTGACCGTCCTGCGCGTCCTCTGCGTGGTCCGTATCTCTTTGTTGTGTTTGCAGCTGCAGCGGCGGATCAGTCCGACCGGGGATCAGTCCAACCGGTGTGACCGGGAGGTGGAGGACGGGCGGAGAACCGGGCTTTGGCTGGAGGACTGCTGCCGACAGAGAGGAGCTGTGTCGGGGACTGTCGGGAGAATGCTGCCGCTGCCTTGTGTGCGGACGAACCGGAGCGTCTGATGCTCCGCGGAATCAGACGAGAATCTGCTCGTGCGGGACGGATTTAAACGGTCGGGACTCCTTTTCCAGAATCTGCCCGGATCGTCTTCGTCATCTTCATCATGGTGTCAGGCCCGGGGGTCGGCCCGTACCTGCTGTCCGCCTGTCTGCTGTCTCTGCTGCTCCATTTGCCCCAGGCTCGTTCGTCGTATTACCCCCAGAGCGGGGAGTGCAAAGGCAAAGGGAAGGACTGCACAGGTACGAATAGGATGGTTACTGCTATCCTACAGAAGAAAACACCTCAGCCTTTATTAGATGCTGATCAGCTGTTTGTTCCTCTGCTTCAGTATCTGACTGCAGGTGTCGATCAGTCTAATCTAATGTCTTATACCTGATATCACATGTTTATCATATGTTTATATACATGTTTATTTATTACATGTTTATGTATTAGTTTCATCTGAATCACAATATGTTCAGATCAATATTTTGTTCCTTACAGGAGGATATTTAATGTAGCCTTGACCATCATGTCCACAAAAATACACCAAAATGTGTGATTTCAGGAATGGTGTCCTATTGATCGGAACCAGCAGTTAAGGTTAAGCCCCGCCCCTCTTTGGACCCATGCTGCCTCACAATCTCTTAACATGGAAACATGATTAAAAGTTTAAACTGGTCTCCAGACTCTGGACTTTACTGGACTAAATGGACATTTTGATATCTAGACTGGTTTTCATGAAATCCCGTTTAGGTTTGGGGTCATTTTGTCTGGTTTCAGATTTTATAATGGGTGTGTATTACAGGAATGTTGACAGAGTGGTGACATCATCATTCAAGTGGATGACATCATCGTTAGAGTGGAGGTCAGCTGTAAAATGGTCTAAAATCTTCCACTTTAAATTGTTCTCACTCCCTCACTTTTTACTCCACATCCATAATGTTGACATGAAAACGTAGTAAAATTTGTGCTGCTTCTAGTGATGCTAATTTGGAAGCTAACAGACAAACACTTCTTGCTCAGGGAGGCCCCGAGCAACAGGAAGTCCAACCAGTTGTTAATGATGTAAAACAACCAAAGTTAGGCCTGTTCCAGCTGCTTCGGTGTGTTTCGTCACAAAGTGACACCGAGTGTGTTTGTTTGGCTGCTCGACAATTAAGACATTTTTAATTACACAGCATTAGATACACAGCAGCAATCACAGAATGAAGAAAATAACTTCAAATTTAAAATAATCGCTCTACAAAGATGTGTTTAGATTATTTTAAAGACAAAAGTATAGATTATTTTTATTCAAGTCATTAATATGTCAATCGAAGAGCAAATGAATTCCACCTTATTTCCCTGAAGGATGATAAAATCACACACACACACGGTCCTGTGTTATCTAAAGGTATCAATTAACCAGGGCTGACGGGGTTGATCAATAACCAATGGCAGCTTTGGTAACCGATCAGTTACACGTGTGCGTTTTGTTGTGTGATTTAGATTTCAGTATGTTGAACTGATGTGTGGAGCTAATCTCACAAATAGACTCTGTGTGTTTGACACTCACACAAGCATGACGTAGCAATGCTAATCAAATGCTAATCAAACGCTAATCAAACGCACCGCAATCAATAACCTGATTGTCTCTGTGGGCTTCTGGATGATTAGTGTGGTATTAGAAATTTAACAAATAAAGGAGTCAGTTAACTTGAACAGTGATCAATAAGTTAATCAGTTGTTGGTTGGTTGGTTGGTCGGTTGATAGGCTTTTGGTTTATTGATTGGTTGGTTGGTGGTTGGCTATTGTTTGTGTGATTGGTTTGTTGGTTGTTGTTTTAATGTCTTGAAAAGTTGTCACCACAATTTTGTAAAATTTTGTGGTGGGACCTTTTGATGTCAATCCTGATCTGGATCCAGGAACTTTTTTTCTTTTTTTTTTCATTTTCTTCAACATTGATCCTCCACAAATATGTTAACACCCCGTCACCGTAAACTGCGATGTTGTGTTGCATTGTTGTTGTTGTGTTGTGGTGCAGCAGAGATGAAGACCTCCAGCGGTGACATCATCAGACTCAACATGAAGAGTCTTCTGGTTGGACACATCCAAACGAACTGAAACAAACATGGCTGCCATGTCCTGACAGGTCCTCTCATTCAGTCTTCCTGGACGTCTAACCAAATGAACGGCGTCCAGCGTCTTCCTGAGCGACAGAAAATGAGATCTGTGGGTTTGATGTGTGGACTGTCAATGACTTATAATAAATAATATAGTAATACAGCATTTAATGTCATACACGCGTCAATGGCTCTGTAGCTGAGGCGTCATGGCAGCTTTATGAAGGCAGCGAAGCCTCATTTGTCAGATTTAGAGCGAGTGAAACAGGCCTGATGAAAGACACAGAGCTCATCAACATGCTAAACACAACGGAGGCGGTTTAGCATCGGTTTGCACGGATCTAACAGAGTCTCTGGAATCCTGGAGTGAAGCGGCTCAGTGGAACGAGGAAATGAAAGTTTTAAAAAAAAGGAAAAGTTAAAAAAAAAAATTCTAATTTTAGATAGTGTATTCATCCCACAGGGGGAAATTCTTCCTCTGCATTGACCCCTCCCTGAGGAGCAGGGCTGCCTTTATGGCGCCCGGGGAGCAGATTGGGGTTCAGTATCTTTGCTCAAGGATACTTCGACTTGTAGACTTGCAGGGGCTGGGGATGGAACCACCGACCTTGAGCCACAGCTGCCCCTTTTGTTTCCACTAGAGTTACTGTGTGAACAGGAGCTGATTGGTTGATGGGATGTGGGGCTGTTGGAGGTCATTCTCCAGTTAAACCAATGCAGGAGAAGACAGCTCTGAGTGTGTTTACTACCATCCATCGGTGGATTTGTTTGATCCGACCAGGTGAGGGAAGAGGAGCAAACTGAGATGTAAAAAGATGTGATTTGGTCATCTTTCTGTTTGATGGACGTCTGTCTCACAGAGAGCTGTTCTTCTTCTATGAAGACCTCCCCAGTTATGAAGCTGTACATCAGCTTTATGTGCCGTCACTCTGGCCTCACGGTGAGGAGCAGCGTCTTTGCTGATGGTGATGAATTCTACATGACAAAATGAACGGCGGACGCTGAATCGTACATTTATTTATTTATTCTGCAAGGCGTCGATTGAACCAATATTTTCACGGCGGAGATGATTCATAGTCTTAATCCAGTCGTACATCATCCCTCCTGTGGTGAGTTGGTATGAGCGTATGTGCAGCCTTCATTACCCCCCCCCAGTTGATGCTGGACGGACAAGCACCGTTGAGCATCTCTAAACCCTCAGCAGTGTCTGAAGGCTGCTGCTACCTCGCTTCTTCAGGAGCTCCAGAGCACCAATTAAATGCATCACCTCCCCGGGGGTGGGGCGGGGGTGGGGGTCCTCCTCCTTATGTTGTTATTGAATACTGTCATATTTCCTGTAAATATAGTACACAGTTCATGTACTATTGGTTTCATCCTCAGGTTTCAGACACACTAAAAATCTTAGACTGTTTTAGCTACTAAATAGCATGTTGCTAAATAGCATGTTGCTAACATCGTATTGTCGGGTACTGTTGGGTAACACAGTAACCGATGTCTGTCCCTTTAAAAAGGTTCTTATGTCTGACTCTGATGACTTCACAAACCGTCCATCTGATGGTGGTTTTCTCCTCGCTGCTGGTTTACCACTAACTCAGCATCTTCTCGGACCGCCGGTAAATCTCTCTCTCGTCTTCAGAGGGGAGAGAGAGCGATGCCTCCCATCAAACCGAAGCTGTAAAATGTAATCGCACCACACTCGCGTCGGGTTGGTCTGGATCAATACCAGGGAGACGGATCATTCATCGCTGCAGCAGCCTGAACCATGCTGGGGGTGAGATTTATGTAACTGCTGGTGTGAGGAGAGGATGAGGCCAAAGACACATCCTGAGATCAAAAACCAAAGACATCCGTTTATAATGAAGGTTTCCAGACGTGTTGATCTGAAGCTGAATGACTCTCTGGGAGGTTGGGACAGATTCTGGGTTCCGTCCTGACAGCAGGGCTCATAAACAGTCCCGACATGCAGAGAGGCCGTAAACAGGAGAACAAAGCTCTTCTCAGTCTGTGTGAAGAGCTTTTCCACAGTAAAAGCAGCTCCTCACCACAGAAATAAAAACAGATTTACAGCAGGAAAACCTCACAGAACCACCAGATCAGGACAGTGGTGCAGAGGTGGAGCCTTCATGTCAACACAGACATTAACAACAGGACAGTGTTTCTACTCAGATCCATTAAATCCTTTACATCAGGTCATGTTTTACGTTGTTTCTGCAGGAGAAGAGCTGCAGGAGTGGACAGGAAAGGTTCTTCCTTCAGGACACAGAATATTATCTATTTAAGCACATCACTAAAGTGTGTGTCGGGCACTAGCTAATGTTAGCTAGTAAAGATGAAAGAGCAAAAAAAAGAGAAAAAAGACATTTCTATTTTTATGACGCGTTTAATGCCAGTCTGTAAAACACAGAGGATTGGGAGACGGTGGAGGCAGAGGGTCCACCAGGACCACATACCTATCCCTCAGTGAAGACCAGTGATGCTCCAGGTGAGACACACCTGGCTTTTAAAGGGAACGGGAGGTGAAGTCTGATTTGTTGAATTCATGCTAGACTAAATTACAACCCCTTTGGGTCAGGACACGCCTTAAATGGACTTCAGATCATGAGATGGTTTAAATGGGACATAATTGAAACGATGCATTCAGGTGTAGCTGCAGGAATGAACAGGAGCAACAAAGCATGTTATGGATGGGCCAATAAAAACATTGACATTTAAGGTATGTCGATTGATTCATTCGTCAGTTTTCCAACAAATAATAATCATAATCTGCATGAATAGAATCAGGAACATTTATTTGGAGGTGGATCTGGATCCACGTGCGGAAAATTCCATTTCTTTCCTGTCAAAATGACATTTTCCACCTTGAACCCGTCAAACATTTAGAGGCCAAAGAAGCTTTAAAAATCCTCAATTTTAAGCCAGATCTGAGCCTGATCCTCGTCCACCTCCTGCTGTTCAGCTCCCTGTGGGGTGAAATCCGATTGGCTGAAGAATACTCAATGTCCTGCTGCTACTGCTCACAATGTGAGGCTGTATAACAGCAGCGCAAGTCAGACGAAATGAAGCGTTGCCTGCAGATAAAGCAGAGCCAGATTTATAGTTTAAAGTGCTTTACATCAGCAAATAGCTTTTCCATTAACACCAAGACAAACATTGGGAGCAAATGAATCAGACGAGAACATCAACAACATTTCTCCGCTCCATAAGAACCATTCTGAAATGAAACTCAATATAAATATATAAGAGCCTCTATAAATGAAATATCTGCTAAAATATGACTAAACATGTTCTTTAGTTTCTATTTATTAATATTAATGTTGGGTAAAACATAATAATCCGTGACAGAAAAGCTTTTATTTAGGTAGAAACACTATTAAAGTGTCATCAGACTGAAGCACAGTGAACTGTTCAATAAATACACTGCTATTTGGTGAGTGGGCCCTAAAGGTGTGCATCCCATAATCGTTTTCTTCAACTTTCCTTTTTTTGTGTGCATTTTTAGCCACATTGAAGTTGATTTTCATGTCAGTTTACTCACATTCAGCTATGATAGAGGTTCTGGTCTGTCCACATCAGCACACACTGAGTTTTCCAGTAGCGGGGGGGCATCTTTGTACTTGAACACAACATTTCTAGAAGGTAATTAATGGCTCATAGTCTGGAGTCAACCGACAACCTGTCTGTCGTTTGGTCGGTTTGTCGGTCTTTGTTTTCATGATGAAACAACATGATGATAACCCAGAACAGCTAAAGGTAGCATTCAGCCACTTCCTAGCTAACGTGACTATTTGATAAAGATAAACATTGATATTTCAGAATTAATTCATGCCTTTCGTATCATACTGTGTAACATTATGTTAGCTAGTATTTATTTATATTCAATATGTTACCACACTTGGTAATTAAAACCAATAAAAACACTGAATAAACCAGTTCAGTGTTAAATATCTTTTCAGGTGACACATGATGTTTGGGGGGGCGTTAGGATGTTAGGACCAGGCAGGATGTAAGTAGGATGCTGGCTAACCCAGTAGGATGTATGTGGGACACTAACCCAGTAGGATGTATGTGGGACACTAACCCAGTAGGATGTATGTGGGACGCTGGCTAACCCAGTAGGGATGTGAGAGTCCTTTCCTGGTGACAGGAGCCAGAGTTTTCTCAGCTGGGTACAACAGTTGGAGGTTGGTGTCAGATTAATACGGGGGGGCGGCGATGGCTACAGCGGTGAGCTGGTGAGGAATCTCTCTACTTCCTTCAGATCTTTTCTTTGATCAGTACCAGGATGACAGGATGTTCATCACAGCATTCCAGATGACAGGAGGCTTAATTGTCTCATCAGTAAGAAGCCAACCTGCCAACAGGCCCGGGCGTCCCGACTCGTCTCCTGGAGGACCTCCTGCTCTGGCTCAGCCTCCAGGATTAACCTGGATGAAGAATCTGTTCTGCATGAATAAAACATCAGAGCTGTTATCTTCATGGTGCCTTCATGGTCCCAGGACAACACTCGTCTGCTGCGACAGCCGATGAAACCAAACGAGCCGAGCATCGACTCAGACGTTCACTCTGTCTTTGAGGAAAACAAGACGCACCAAACTGGACAAATTAGTCCCAGTTACAGAGGAGGAGGAGGACAAGGAGGAGGAGGAGGAGGAGACAGCAGCTGCTCTACTGTTGCTGTTTGTTCCAAAAATGGTTTCATACACAAAATGTTTATCATGCAGCACCTTCACTGGAAAATTGCTGCTGGTTACACACTGCTGGTTAGTGATGCACTGATCAGCTCTGACATCATTAAATTTTCAACTACCTGAACCAATGATTGTCTCTGATTTAGTGACATTTGACGTCACCTCTAGAGGTGCCTCAGGATTTATCAGGAGGACGTCTGTTCTACTCCAAACTGTTTCACTATATGAACCTGGACTGTTTCTCTGAATGAACCTGGACTGTTTCACTGTGTGAACCTGGACTGTTTCACTGTGTGAACCTGGACTGTTTCACTGTGTGAACCTGGACTGTTTCACTGTGTGAACCTGGACTGTTTCACTGTGTGAACCTGGACTGTTTCACTGTATGAACCTGGACTGTTTCACTGTGTGAACCTGGACTGTTTCACTGTGTGAACCTGGACTGTTTCACTGTGTGAACCTGGACTGTTTCACTGTGTGAACCTGGACTGTTTCACTGTGTGAACCTGGACTGTTTCACTGTGTGAACCTGGACTGTTTCACTGTATGAACCTGGACTGTTTCACTGTATGAACCTGGACTGTTTCACTGTGTGAACCTGGACTGTTTCTCTGACTGAACCTGGACTAAATGTCACAGACAGCGGATGGATAAAAAAATCAAAACTTCAAGATAAAAAAGAAAAACGCTCACGCTAAAGGATGTTAGCATGTCTGTGTGGTCTGTTGTGAGGAGGAGGAGGAGGTGGTGGTGGAGGAGGTCAGGATTTCATGTTTTATTCAAACAGCAGAGTAGAACAGAGAAACTGATCCAGCTGCTGTCGGACAGGAGGTTTAAAATAGATCCATGAACAGCATGGAGGTAGAGAAAGATGAGGAGGTAAAAAAGGAGGAGATGACTGACAGGATGAAGAGGAGGAGGAGGAGGGTGAGAGCTGATCTCACTAACATCATCACCTTTCAACACGCTGCTGAAACGTGTCGTCTGTCAGATGGAAGTTAACTGTGATCATACCTCCATAAACATTCATGCTTTTTAAGATTTATTTATATTTCTCAGTTTTTCTTTTTCTCACATAAGACACCATCTGTGGTTGAGTGGAGCCATGAATCCTCCAGTAGGATTTATTGGATTTATTCTAGGATGAGGAGAAACACGTCTATGTTATCTTTCATCTGATGGTTTGCTTATTTTTACTGTTTGTTTTCATCTTCATGTTACTCAGTAATGGACCGTAGATTTGGATCCCTGAGACTGGCTCTGGGTTTCCATGGCTTTGTGGTCCAGACAGACTTTAGACTGATGGACCTACATCTTTTTTAATGAATCAGTCCACATTTTCAAACCAATCAGTCCTGGGTTTCTCTGAGGGGAACGGTCCACTGGGGAGTTCCTCCAACTAACTAACAAGCTAATGTAAGCTAATAAACAAGCTAATTTTAGCTAATGTTAGCTGGTCAACAATGTAATGTTAGCTAGTAAACAAACTAATTCTCTGAGGGATGCAGAGTTCTTGCTGAAGTTGTCTAGCTATGCTTGTACCCTGCTTGGAGCTAGTGCACCATCTTCAGACGCCGTGCCGGCTTTTAGCTTAGCAGCTAAGATTTCATCCTAAAAAGGGTGTAAATAACATCTTTTCTAATCAGTTTGGATCTTCTGCAGACTTGGATTAAACTGTATTCGCTGTATGGAATCTTTTTACTGAGCTGCCGTCTCACGATTTTAATAGAAAGTGTTCCTGGGAAGTGGAACGTTTGCATTCATGAGTTTTTAAAGAGATCCATCACAAACTCATATTTTTGATGTTCATTCAGTTCAAAATGGCTCCTAAACACTCACAGATGTGTGGATTTGAAGTCCCATCATGCACGTCTGGCGATGTGTTATGCCTCCTCCCTCTCATGTTTCATATCTCTGCTGAGGACAAACCAAATCAATACGCCACAGAAGACCTTGAAGACTGCTCTCTGAAATGAAACCTCCGTCTGGAGATCAGCCTCAGTGTGACTGAATCAGAGTAATGAGATCCTACAGAACAGCTGCAGCAGTGGAAGGGTTAAAGGAGGTGGACGAAGCTAAAGGCCTCAGAGCAGAAGAAGAACTAACCACATCTGTCCCTGCTGGAGTCCAGGCTGCAGTGGAGGAGGCGGCTTAGATAACGAGCCGGGGGGGGTGGCGCCTGGGTGACCGTGACAACCGGGCCAAGGATTTGAGCGGTGGATGTTCCTTCAGGCGGTGGCTGCTGCTACGCTCCGTCAGCTTCTTTAGTTCTGCTGCGATCCAAAGACGGAATTATGTACATTTTAAATCCCTGTTGCTGTTAAAATGGATGAGGGCCGGGGTCAACACACACACAGACACACACACACACAGACACACACACACACACACACACACACACACACACACACACACACACACACACACACACACACACACACACACACACAGACACACACACACACACACAGACACACACACACACACACACAGACAGACACACACAGACACACACACACACACACACACACACACAGACACACACACACACACACACAGACAGACACACACACACACACACAGACAGACACACACACACAGACAGACACACACACACACAGACAGACACACACACACAGACACACACACACAGACAGACACACACACACACAGACAGACACACACACACAGACACACACACACAGACAGACACACACACACAGACAGACACACACACACACACACAGACAGACACACACACACAGACAGACACACACACACACAGACAGACACACACACACAGACACACACACACAGACAGACACACACACACACACAGACAGACACACACACACACACACACAGACAGACACACACACACAGACAGACACACACACACACAGACAGACACACACACACAGACACACACACACAGACAGACACACACACACACACACACACAGACAGACACACACACACACACACACAGACAGACACACACACACACACACACAGACAGACACACACAGACACACACACACACACACACAGACAGACACACACACACACACACACACACACAGACAGACACACACACACAGACACACACACACATACACACAGACACACACACATATACACACACACACACACACACAGACACACACACAGACACACACATATACACACACACACACACAGACACACACACACATACACACAGACACACACAGACACACACACATATACACACACACACACACACACACACAGACACACACACATATACACACACACACACACAGACACACACACATATACACACACACACACACACATCTCACATCAGAGACACATTCATTGGCAGAAGTTCAAAGATTCTGGTTGTTGTTCGACAAAAAACACACACTCTGTTACACACACTACCTGCCCCCCTGGTCTAAACTCCCTCTCCTGTGATCCTGGTCTAAACTCTCTCTCCTGTGATCCTGGTCTAAACTCCCTCTCCTGTGATCCTGGTCTAAACTCTCTCTCTCCTGTGATCCTGGTCTAACCCCTTCACCTGTGATCCTAGTGCTTCTGCAGCCTTGCTGTTTTTCCTGCAGCTGTTTCACTGATCTGAGGTCAGACGTTAGTTGATCTGTTCTTCTTCTCTGTGGTTTTCTAACCTGCTCCTCTGGTTGTTTCCTGCTGCAGATCTGTCAGAGAAGAAGAGCGACCTGAGGGTTTGTGATGACTCCACCTGTCGATTCGGAGGCATCTGCAGAGACGACGGGGCTCAGCTCAAATGTGTCTGTCAGTTCCAGGTAGAGAATGACATCATCCTGTTAAACCTGCTGTTTTCAGCTTTAGAGCAGCAACGATCAGTCAATCAGTGGAAACAAAGAAACCTGACAGCTATTTAATTCAGTCGTTTGTGAGTAATTTGCTGCTTTTCTTTCTGGTGTATAAGAGTTAATGAGGAGTCTCAGGGTGAGTCTCTAAATGATCCAACCTGAACATCATCATCATCATCAGAGACACATTTACAGATCAGATGTTGTTAAAACACTGATCCGACCTTCATAGACTTACTTTATCAATAGAGTCCCAAAGGTTTTTCTGTTCAGGCCTAAATGTGCTCCAAGACCTTCACCACTGCTGACCCAGAAGCTCCAGAAAAGTGGGCTCCAGTAGCTCAGAACCATCTAGATCAGACCCAGAAGTTCTGGATGCTGTTCTGTGGAGCCATGAAACCAAACTGGAACTTTTGGGGCCTCTGGATCAGCTGTATGTCTGGAGGAGGAAGAATGAAGCTGATGCTGGGATCTGAAGGAATATTCCAGAACTGGAGGCCTTTGTCCAGGAGGAATGGGCTAAGATTCCTCAGGAACACTGCCAGAAGCTGGTGTCTGGATCTGCATCAGGTTTGCAGCAGGTCATAGCAGCTAAAGGGTCTACAAAGAACTAGAGACGCTGGTCGGATCATTTAGAGACTGAGGAGTCAGGAAAAGGAGACTTTAATACTTTAATATCTGTTGTATTGATCTATTGAAACTGTTCTTGATTGATTTGGTTATTGACAGCTGATTAATAGTAGATTTTACCAGGAGGTTGAATGATTTTGCTTCTAACTGTAAAGTCGTGGACTAAATGAACAGAAGATAATAAAATCATAAATTACTTGTCGGCTATAATTTCCGCCCCGGAATTATTAAATATCATTAAGTATCAGAAACTGAAAATGATTTAAGGTTTTTCTGCTATTTTCTATGAAAACATAATAATAATTTAAAAATGTTTTTTAATTTGTTTGGCCTCATTTATGTAAAGTGAAGGTTTTGACACAGCTTCGATGACACACTGATGAAAGATGGCGGGTAAATGTGTCCCGTGTCATCGGTCACATTGAGACTTCAGTAACGTTGGACTGTGTTTTGTTTCCAGTGCCACAAACACTATGTCCCAGTATGCGGCTCCAACGGCGACACCTACCAGAACGAGTGTTACAGGCGACAGGCGTCCTGCAAACAGCAGAGGCTCATCTCCAGGGTGTCCGATGGGCCCTGCTCCGCCGGTGAGTCTGCCAGGAAGTACACGGGGCCGACGCCATGGAAATAACACTGATTGATTGGTCAGGAGAGGAATTAATAACTTGACGACGTCAGTCTGGAGGTCATTTAAATTCAGCTGACGTTCAGATTAGAACAGCTCTGTTTGAAATGAGTTTAATATGTTTTTATGAGTAGAAGTAGATATTAGAAATAAACTGGACTGAATAATGCCCCCCCGTCGCTGCTGTGCAGAGCGCTATTGGCCGGTTTACTCTCAATGTATTCATATTGAGCATATAAAAAAAACTACAAAAAAACAAGCCACCAATCCACGCATGAGGAGGAGATGACGAGCGTGTCCAGCTCTCTTTTCGGCGTCCTATTGGTCACTTTGAGTCACGTACGATCAGGGTGAGAGGAAGAACGAGGAAGAGGAGGGTCTACACGTTCCACCAACGTTTAAACCACATTTCAACGATGTTTATCACAAAGATATCTAGTATTACATCATCATTCAGGCCAGTTCATCTCTAACAGCTCAATGAAACATTAAAAATGTCGTTTTAGACAAAGATTTTGTTTAAATTTTTCCTGTCAAACTTTCTAATGACTTCATTCAGAGGGTTGCATCATGGGACTTTTGCTTTGGAGTGAAATGCCAACATGGGGAAACTGAGCAGCTCTGCGCTCTCCGAGTGCTTTCTAGTTTAGCATCATGTGACCATAAGCTCGTCGTTTTAATTAGTAGAGAGAGATTCGACGTCGCTGCGGCGATGACCTCTGGAGAACGTCATCAGTCTGATTGATTCCAGAACGACCCGGTTAATCAACCACAGATCAATTTTAATTAAAGGTCCAGGATTAGAGCCATTAAAGTCCTCCCAGAGCTGAATGGTTCTCAAACTGGGGTCCACGGCCCTTCCAGAGGTCCTTCAGAGGATGGAGGAGGGACTGAGGGAGGGGTTTGGTGCTCCAGGTCAGAGAACCAATGATTGAACAGAGGAGTCCTGTAATTATACCTCTGTATGATGTCACCACGAGAAGAGTCCACCTCGTTATGTACCAGCATAATAAAACTTTATTAGTTCATTGAACATGATACAGTAATGAGGTGATCTGTGTTCAGTCCATGGAGCGTTAACCGAGTGTCCTGTGTGTCTTCACAGATCCTGGATCAGGGTCAGGAGATGCTGACGGTGAGTGTTTGTCTCTAATTTAACATTTATCATCTTTCCTGTTTCACCGGTTCAGACTGGAACTCAAACACAAATAAGTAATGTCTCCTGGCTGGAGGTCATGTGATCACACAGCTGTTCTCAGCAGGTGTGATGATGGTTTGTGGGCGGGGTCAAGGGGTGGAGTCGGAGGTTGAGTAGGAGAGGATCAGATTCTGATGAGGATCTTTAATTTCTCTTTAATAATCAGCTGCAGCTGCTAGTGAAGACAAATCAATCATATTTATGTATAATATTCATGAACATATATGATTATGGTGGATCTGGACCGTTAGTCTCAGCTGTATGGAGTCTCACAATGGTCAAAAAAGTGTTTTACATGAGGAATGACGAATATTAACGGTTTAAATATTTAAAATATGAACTAAATATTCATTAAAAAATGTTTTATTAAAATACAAAAACAATGTTTTATTAAAATACAAACGAAATTTATTTTATTAAATATTATTTAATATTAATTAATTAATTAATATTTATTAATTAATAATCAGCTAATTAAAAATTGTTTCATTAAAATATAAACTAAATATTTTTTAAATTAATATCTAGCTGTTTAAAATTTGTTTTATTAAAATATAAACTATATATTGTTTTACTTATATCCAGATAGTTCGGTTGTTGTTTGGTTAAAAAAGCTCATCTCCCTCCCTGATGGATTTTCTCTGTCTCATTTGGCAGCAGAGACATTTTGCAACCATCTGTTGGCGCCGGCGCGACGTCCTGTTTAATATGGCTGCTGGGGGGAGGGGGGGGAATTACAGGGGATCCCCGGTGTCTTCGCCATCTGCAGGCGATGAAGTGGTTTGAATGATTGAACCTGACTGGAGATCTGTTCAAAAGATCTGTTTAAAACTGTGTTTTAATCTGGTTTCATCCTCAGATCTCCATCCTGTCAATCATCCTCCTCTCTCCACCCTCCTCTCTCCATCCTCCTCTCTCCACCCTCCTCTCTCCATTCTCCTCTCTCCATCCTCCTCTCACCATCCTTCTCTCACCATCCTCCTCTCACCAACCTCCTCTCTCCACCCTCCTCTCTCCACCCTCCTCTCCATCCTCCTCTCTCCATCCTCCTCTCTCCATCCTCCTCTCTCCATCCTCCTCTCTCCACCCTCCTCTCTCCATCCTCCTCTCTCCATCCTCCTCTCTCCATCCTCCTCTCTCCACCCTCCTCTCTCCATCCTCCTCTCTCCATCCTCCTCTCTCCATCCTCCTCTCACCATCCTTCTCTCTCCATCCTCCTCTCTCCATCCTCCTCTCATCATCCTTCTCTCTCCATCCTCCTCTCTCCATCCTCCTCTCTCCACCCTCCTCTCTCCATTCTCCTCTCTCCATCCTCCTCTCTCCACGCTCCTCTCACCATCCTCCTCTCTCCACCCTCCTCTCACCATCCTTCTCTCTCCATCCTCCTCTCTCCATCCTCCTCTCATCATCCTTCTCTCTCCATCCTCCTCTCTCCATCCTCCTCTCTCCACCCTCCTCTCTCCACCCTCCTCTCTCCATTCTCCTCTCTCCATCCTCCTCTCTCCACGCTCCTCTCACCATCCTCCTCTCTCCACCCTCCTCTCACCATTCCTTCTCTCACCATCCTCCTCTCTCCACCCTTCTCTCTCCACCCTCCTCTCTCCACCCTCCTCTCTCCATCCTTCTCTCTCCACCCTCCTCTCACCATCCTCCTCTCTCCACCCTCCTCTCTCCACGCTCCTCTCACCATCCTTCTCTCTCCATCCTCCTCTCTCCATCCTCCTCTCTCCACCCTCCTCTCTCCATCCTCCTCTCACCATCCTTCTCTCTCCATCCTCCTCTCTCCACCCTCCTTTCACCATCCTTCTCTCTCCACCCTCCTCTCACCATCCTTCTCTCTCCATCCTCCTCTCACCACCCTCATTTCACCATCCTTCTCTCTCCACCCTCCTCTCACCATCCTCCTCTCTCCACCCTCCTTTCACCATCCTCCTCTCACCATCCTTCTCTCTCCATCCTCCTCTCTCCACCCTCCTTTCACCATCCTCCTCTCTCCACCCTCCTCTCACCATCCTTCTCTCTCCACCCTCCTCTCACCATCCTTCTCTCACCATCCTTCTCTCACCATCCTCCTCTCACCATCCTTCTCTCACCATCCTCCTCTCACCATCCTTCTCTCTCCACCCTCCTCTCTCCATCCTCCTCTCACCATCCTCCTCTCTCCACCCTCCTTTCACCATCCTCCTCTCTCCACCCCCCTCTCACCATCCTCCTCTCACCATCCTCCTCTCACCACCCTCCTCTCTCCACCCTCCTCTCACCATCCTCCTCTCTCCACCCTCCTCTCACCATCCTCCTCTCTCCATCCTCCTCTCTCCACCCTCCTCTCTCCATCCTTCTCTCTCCAAAAGACAGAGTATTTTAATAAATGAAGAATCTGTATCAGTGTAAACATAATACTAATTAAATAATAATAGAAATAATAACGATGATATAAATAATAATTGTTAATTATTATTATTATTTTTAGGGCATTGAGATGAAATTTCTGCCTCCCTTGTTTTAAATGTACAACCTGATTATCACCTTTAAACCTGTTGGACTGAATAAAACTGAAACGAGGAAGACGAGGAGTCGCTGCTTCTCATCCTTTAACCTTTTCATTCAACGTCTAATTAACCTTCTGTTGCCATCAATCCTGTACGTGAGTAAAACCTGTTGCTGCTGCTGATGGTCAGTTTTCTGAAGATCCTGCGATGAGCTTCAAATGCCTCACCATCACGAAAAAAATCTACTTTTCAGGCCGTAACCTCGACGGCTGATGATGTCATTGTTTGTCAAACAGATCCTCTCAGCTGCAGGTCCCTTGATCGTGGCCTCGATCCCGCTGAGCTCTCCGTGTTCAATGATCCACACAGCAGACCAATCTGTCACACACATATAAACATGATGTCACTCTCAGGCTTCCTGTTCATTTATTCATCACACGTGACCCTAACAGGCTCCCGTCTGCATACAACCCCTGAATCTGTACTCACAGGGTTTTCGTCTCTTGTGACATCAGCTCACAGCTGTTTTACGTCTTTGTGTCTCACAGATGACGAGGGTTCAGGCTCTGACGCCGGGAAGAAGTTCACCAAGTGTAGCACATGTAAATATGGAGCTGAGTGTGATGAAGACTCAGAGGACGTCTGGTGAGTGATGGAAAGTAACTAAGTACATTTACTCAAGTACCTTACTCAACCCCTCAGACCAGTCGCCAACAACTGGAAAAGCACTTGTCTGATACTTTGATTAATATCTCTGTAATGTGGGTTCTTAAAACCAGATTCTTTAATCCTGTTTCTTTAATCCAGTTTATTTTAAATTCAGTTTTTCTCCGCTTAAATTCATCAACATCTGTTCAGAACCTTTTAAGTAAAATACAAACAAACCAACAGCGGTGAAAACATTTCCTCTTAGGCAGACAGTTGGTACCAAAAGAGGCGGTCCTGACAGGTGATGCATTAGAGGCGGTCCTGACAGGTGATGCATTAGAGGCGGTCCTGACAGGTGATGCATTAGAGGCGGTCCTGACAGGTGATACATTAGAGGCGGTCCTGACAGGTGATGCATTAGAGGCAGTCCTGATAGGTGATGCATTAGAGGCGGTCCTGACAGGTGATGCATTAGAGGCGGTCCTGACAGGTGATGCATTAGAGGCGGTCCTGACAGGTGATGCATTAGAGGCAGTCCTGACAGGTGATGCATTAGAGGCGGTCGTGACAGGTGATGCAGGTGATGCATTAGAGGCGGTCCTGACAGGTGATGCATTAGAGGCAGTCCTGACAGGTGATGCATTAGAGGCGGTCCTGACAGGTGATACATTAGAGGCGGTCCTGACAGGTGATGCATTAGAGGCAGTCCTGATAGGTGATGCATTAGAGGCGGTCCTGACAGGTGATGCATTAGAGGCGGTCCTGACAGGTGATGCATTAGAGGCGGTCCTGACAGGTGATGCATTAGAGGCAGTCCTGACAGGTGATGCATTAGAGGCGGTCGTGACAGGTGATGCATTAGAGGCGGTCGTGACAGGTGATGCAGGTGATGCATTAGAGGCGGTCCTGACAGGTGATGCATTAGAGGCAGTCCTGATAGGTGATGCATTAGAGGCGGTCCTGACAGGTGATGCATTAGAGGCGGTCCTGACAGGTGATGCATTAGAGGCGGTCCTGACAGGTGATGCATTAGAGGCGGTCGTGACAGGTGATGCATTAGAGGCGGTCGTGACAGGTGATGCAGGTGATGCATTAGAGGCGGTCCTGACAGGTGATGCAGGTGATGCATTAGAGGCGGTCCTGACAGGTGATGCATTAGAGGCGGTCCTGACAGGTGATGCAGGTGATGCATTAGAGGCGGTCCTGACAGGTGATGAAGGTGATGCATTAGAGGCGGTCCTGACAGGTGACTCTTCTCCTCAGGTGCATCTGTAACATCGACTGCAGCGGTCACAATGAAAACCCGGTGTGTGCCACCGACGGGAACTCCTATAACAACCCCTGTCTGGTCCGAGAGGCGTCGTGCATGAAGCAGGAGCAAATCGACGTCAAACACCTGGGCAGGTGCAGCGGTGAGTCTTTTTTTTTAAACAATAGATATAACCGTCATCACGTAAAAACACTTCAGGGACAGTTTTTCACACTTTTTTGTGAAACGTTTTGTTGTACAAATGAAGCGTTGCTTGTCGTCTTTGATTGATCACACAGGATAAAATGATCCAGACCCTCTTTGTCTGTCAGGTCGTTCTCATCTGTCGGTTTACAAGAGAATTTATTTATTTTAATATTTAATATGTGATCAATGATTTCTGTCTGTCCTGCAGCTTCTTCCTTTTTCTGTCTCTATGGCAACACAAAGAAATAGGAGAGAGAGATGATGATGATAATGATAGGGATGAAGATGAGAATGAGATGAGGCTTTGTCAATATTTCCTCATAAATGATTAAGCATTAAAAAAATGTGTGTGTGGATGAAGAACTCACACACACACAAAAACTCTAAAACCAGTTCCAGTAACTATAAATGTAACTGAATGTGTCCATGTGATTCCTCCACAGCTGATCGAGACAAACAGGGGAAGAAAGATGACAGCAGTCCTTTCAAAGTAAATGTCTTAGGTAAGGAAGCTGTTTAGGTCCAAAAGAGACTTTTACTACAGATATTCTAACACCGACAATAGTCAGGTTGATAATTAAATCAATGTTCATTTAGCATGTTAGCAGCTAACATTTGCTAATATGAACACAAAGCATCAGCTGAGGCTGATGGGAATAATTTTTGCTGCTGCTGCTTCTTTAAAATGTTAGGGGGGCTGTGGAGACGTTTTGCCACACCCAATCATGAAACCTGATATCAGTTTTCAATTTACACCCCTTGCGAGTGTCAGAGGTGATTTGATGTGTTTTTAAACACTTACGTTTTAAACTCATCGTCCCGTCACGCTTGTTCTTTAGAAACTAAAGTTCTGGACCATGGTGACGGGTTCTACGCCGGGATGCCCATCCCCTGCACCGACAGCTACGCCGGCTACTGTGTTCACGGGAAATGTGAGATTAAATACAACATGGCCACCTGCAGGTCAGTGACTACCTCGACTACTACGTTACTACCTCTGACCTACCTACCTTATAATACTACTAGTACTTACCGAATACTGCTGCTTAGGGCTTAATCGGAAATAATGGAAAAATGACATTTTGGAACTTAAATCGATGTCATCATGTTTATGTTTATGTTCATTAATGCGATCATTACTTTCCCCAACAAATAACAAAATCCCAGATGTAACAGTTCAGTGTATTTACAGTACAGACCTGTCAGAGTACTATAAAAAAAGAAATAAGTACTGGTTCATTGATCGTTATCGAGTTAAAAGTTTGAAATAATCGCCCAGAACTACAACTGTTACTATTAGTACTACCAGTACTACCGTAGTTCTGTTACTACTATTAGTACTACCACTACTACCATAGATGTTATGGCACCATGCAAAAAACTTGCTTTGCGTTCGGTGTGATCACACCATAACTATGCCTGCAGTACAGTGATTATGTATTGGCTGTTAGTGTAGCAAAAATATCCTACAGTCAGTGAACACATCCTCTGCAATCGTGTGTGTGTGTGTGTCAGGTGCGATGCGGGCTACAAAGGTCCTCAATGTGATGAGCCTCAGGACTTCAACATCCTCTACGTGGTTCCCAGCGGACAGAAGCTCCACTACGTCCTCATCGCCGCCATCATCGGCGCCGTGCAGATCGCCATCATCGTCGCCGTGGTGATGTGCATCACAAGGTGAGACCACTGAAGCCACTAAGTTACCCAATCACATTTGGACAGTTCTGAGGTGTGAGGTCACATCAGTGTGACCACATTCAGAGGTGGTCCGGGCCGTGTGACCGCATTCTTTCAGCAGTCTGAACTCTAGTGTGTCCTGGGCCACATAGATGGTGAACATGTCATATTTTATTAATACAGTAACTAAAAGTGTTGAGTGTGTCTGATGATGCACATCAGATGCTAATATTACCACAGCTAAGTATTAATAGCAGTATCACTGATACTACAACTTTGCTACCAAAAGACGTAGCACATCATTCCCGATCAATCCAAACCTTCAGATGTATTTTTTACTAGTGATGCAAAAATGATGTGTTTACATAGAAAACTATAGTCAACTTGTTTGTCAACAGACTCGCTTCAAAAATCAGTTTTGCAAAACGTCTACGACAAATTCTCCATTAAGTTCGGCAACGGATGCCTGGTGTGAACTGATAGACGATGATGATGATGATGATGATGTATGATCATTTAAATTATAAATATCATGTGTGTCTCTTCAGGAAATGTCCTAAAAACAACAGGGGGCGCCGCCAGAAACAGAACCTGGGACACTTTTCTTCGGACACAAACTCCAGGATGGTATAGCCGTGTTTGGGTTCTTCTTAGAGCGTTGGAACACCATTTTTTTCAAACGTTGATGCGTTCTGTTACTTTTTGTCTCCATTAGAAGAAGAATGATTTAAGAGGCCTTATTTTTCTTCTTCTTTGTTTTTGGATTGAGTCGTTGCGTACGAGGAGTAATCGAACCGCTGTTACGTCTTAAGGACTTCAGTAAATGCTTCATAAATACCGTGGCTGACAGTCATGTCTGGAATGTGTCACTGTTTAATTTCCTACCAATAATTTGCAGCTGATCACCAAATGTTTAAGTTTTTGTACGTAGGAGGTGAACAAGCTCCAGCAATTTAGATTTGTTTGTACTTGTGAAGACGTCACTGTGTTCAGATGAGCTAATAATTTATTATCTTAACTTTTTACTTAACGTTCTTATGATAATTTTATTTCACACGTTGGTTTCTATGTTCTTGTATATTCGCATGACTTGTGAAAACTGTGTACCGTGATGTAGTTTTTTTTTAAACGGGAGGACACTGAGGAGGACGGTTTTAGTCGGTGTTAAAGAAGGAATGTGTTTTATTACAAAAAAGAACACCTGTAGTTCTGGTTGATGGAGGTAAACAACTTCTGAAACAGGTTTGTGATGTCTGAGGCAGAAACAGCTGATGTAAAAGGAAGCTGTCGGTTGTTTTTGGAGGTCAACTCTTAAGATGCTTTTAACTGGAACAAGTCTTGTTTGCTCAGATGGTTGTAATCAAAACTTTTCTTCGAATGTCAGAAAATAATTGTGTCTATTTTTTCTTGATTTGCTCCTCAGCAGTAACACAAACAATCCCTGACAGAAATAATCCTATAGGAAATATTCATTGTATACCTTACAGTACAAATATGACAGAAGACCAACTTCCCTTCTTGGTATTGATGTTTGATCAGATCAGTTTGTTGAAGAACGTCTGTAGAACGTCTCAATGATCCTGACAGGAGGAGCTTTACATCCAGTCATAGGCGCCGGTTTATGTTTATGCTGGTCGGTGCGCAAAACCTGATATGACTTGTTGCTATTTTGAAAAACCAGTACAACGCACGTGTTTCGGAAACGTAGAACATTAACAGCGATGACTGACATGAATGCCGCACACAATGATGATACATAGAAACACAGAAAGAAATAATCAAAACTACCTAATCAATTCCAGGGGCTCATCATTAGCCAATCAGTGATTCTTTATGCTGGCGCACGTGGGTGCTCGGCCTTCTCCGGGGGGGCTTCGGGGCCCGAGCACGGTGCCTATGCATCCAGTCAATGACGTCATTCTGAGTTAAGTTAACTCAAACTCTTGTTTTATTCTGAATGTGAACTTAATGTATGTCCCATAATGTCCTCCCACATTGTCACGTCTTGTTTTGCTCAAACACTCAATCAGTCACAAACTAAACCTTGTAGCAGCTGTAATCATGAAATAACTTACGTTTTATTTTGAAACAGTCATTTCCTCTGAGCGTTATTTTCCGAGAGGAACTATGCATCAACTCTTCGACCATTAACTCCACCGCACTGAGACTGTATGACACTACAAACAGCTGGATTATTGCATCAGGAGACAATGAATGGGTAAAGATGGCAGCTAAAAGGCCCGTTCACACCAGCATTAAACCAGTGAACGTTTGGACCAACACCAGTTCATTTTAATGGAAGTGTAGTTAAACTAAACCTGTGCTGAATCACTATTGACCAATAAAAGACTATTGACAGTGTTTTTCTATAAGCTAATGGCAATCGATGTTTTATCTGACCCTGATTGTGTTAAATTATTAGCAGTCAAGCCACTGCTAGCTTATAGTTGGCTCGTGCTAGCATCTAAGCAGGTAGCTAACATATTGTCTGCTAGTTTACACTATACTGGTCAAACTCATGGAGCCACTGGACAAAGGCGAGCCTAGTGCTACCACCTGGGGCCAATACTCAAGCTAATGTCTGCAGCCCCAAAGTGGGAGAACTGTTAGACATGAATGGGTCACATTCGGTCCTCAACGCTAACCACCTAACCCTAACCACCACCATCGTTAGCTCATGGTCTTAAGTTCCTTTAGGTTGCGTCCAACTCCCTTTTGCTAATTAAACGGTGCATAATCTGGGCGCAAAGTGAGACGCAAAACACCCAAATTGTAAACGACCATACTGTTAATTATCACTATTACTATTTACGTTTAATCAGGCAGAGCCAAATTTCTGTTGCAGAGAGAGGGAGAGTCCATCACTCCTGTTAGTGTGGCGACACTTTTCAACCCCTGCTGTAACATCTGAACTGACGTCAAATCTGTCCAGGACGACACATCTCACCTGAGGAAACACCTGGACAAACACAAAATATATGTAAAAGATCAAGAGTGGACCATGTTCGATAGCCTGAGATACAAGTCCCCTGCAGCAGCCGCAGCTAATGTTAGCACCTCTGAAGCCAGTGCCGCAGCTAATGTTAGCTATGTTAGCACGTAGGCAGCCAGCACTGCACATGTTCATGTAGAGTTGAACCCTCCCTGAAAAGGTTGAGTGAGGTGTGCAGAGTGTCAACAGTTTGTCCAGCTGCTCCCAGATCTTTGAACAGATTCCTGCTCTGAATAAATGCTAATGGTACGACATGTTTGGTGACTGATTGTACACCTGAAATTACATTTTTTATACAGGAACTTTATTAGAAGGATAAAGCCCTTGATATGGACCATCTCGTTTTCAAGGGGGTCCTCAAAACATGTCATTAAAGAGACAGAAAAGTAACAGAAAAAAGGTAGCGTTTCGCACCAGTATGGAATTCCAGGTACAAAGATGAATGGTACCCATCCCTACTGGGATTTTCATCTCCCATTCCCATTAAAAGCCACACCTCATTTTAAGACCAACATTGGCTCCCATGGGACTTAAACAGTGTGGGTGTTGAACTGACAGCTGTGTTGGTTGAAAATTAGCAAGATGTGTCTCAACTGGACTGATGACACAGCTACCAGTAATATGGGCTAACTAAAGCATTACCTAGCAAGCTTGCTAATTCTTAAGCTAATGTTGAAAAATAAATAATTAAATTTAGCTAACAAGCCACAGAGGTCGATTAGCATTCACCGTTTCTGTGTTCAGGCTGTAATAAATCAGTAATCAATATATTTTTATTGATTAGCTGGTGGAGACAGATGAGCCAGTGGTGATGAGTTCAGGGGACATTTGTCGTCTCTGTGTTTCTCCTGGTTTTGTTTTTTCTGTAAGGTCTCACCCCCCCGTTTCTACTTGTTGTCAGCAGTAGCTTCTCTAAATGTGACTAGAATGTGTTTGACATGTTAATATTCTGCATGTAGACTCTGGGGCGACTTTTGGTCTCTGCCAAAATAAACATGTTTTTTTATTGAACACCAGTGTTATCGTGTCATTAGAGCAAAATGTTCCTTTTTTCTGTTGGACCTGTGAAGACATAGTCCACCTGTGACGGATTAATGATGCTCTCCTCTGACAAATGTCTGTGTTTTATTATTGCGATAACCTGTGTGCCTCCTTCAGTCAGAGGAACTGGGCCTTGAAAGTCCTTGGATTTAAAAGTTTCAAGTATGGAATCATCTCTACCACGAGCTTCAGAAATGGGTGAGTATTTCTGCTCTTCATTTTAAATAAACTAGATGGTTTAATATTTATTAAAATAGAGCTAGATAAGCAGGTCTGAATGGTGGATGTGGAACTGGAAACAGGAATGATGCAAAATATTTTAAGGTTTTTTTCAAAGCCAATACCAAACTGAATTTCTGTCTTTAATTTGTATGAAGAGTCACCTGATGAAGCATGATAAGTTGTTAAGAGTCAAATTACATTGAGTGCTACTGAAAAGTTGTATATCTGTCATAACGTGCTACATTTTTGGAGGCGCTAGCAAGCCATAACTATCTGTGTGTGTCATGTGACTAAAAATACACTAATTATCTCATCTGAATCAGGTGTCTCCAGCTGCAGTTAAGGTTGCCATAGTGACAGTAACTGTGTTCTCTCGTGGCGTCCCGAGAAGTTGTTGAACATATAATTTGTCTGGATTAAATTAATTTTACAGGTAATCAGTTTCCTGATTCCTGTTGGTCGTCCTCCTGCTTCAGGGCTTCTGAAGCCAAAACTATAAGTCTGTTTGCTTCCATACCAGCAGGAATAGAAGCAGCACAAATTTTACTACGATTCTATGTAAAAATCATGACCGCGAAAAGAACGTTGTTGGATTGAGCAGAATTTATTGAGAATATTTTTAGAATATTTTTACAGCTCCTCTCTAATGATGTGACCCACTCTAAAAACCTGATCATTTGTGGAAATTTTATGACCTTGCATGGCCTGGAAATCAGGGGAAGCCCTTAGGGAAGACATACTTCCATGTGACGTCACCGAATTTCAAAATGGCCCTTTGTTTACTTCATATTTTTTGCCCTTCACTGGCTTAAAATCAGAATTTTTCTCTGTATTTCGCTGTGCTACAAATACGACCATTATATCAGGCTGTAGAATAGCATTCGTGAATTCACCCAGCATTCACATCTCATAATATAAAAACAGCATGAGAGCCTTCAGATGCTTTGGGACAGATGAGGTTAAATATGTCCCTCCAGCCGCGTCTTCATTATCAGTTAGTCTAATTAAAAACTGCTCGGGAGCAGAGGTCAGAGGTCAGCACCTCTCCACATCAGCTTTACTGGAGTAAATATGGAGTTATAGACTGGGTGTGGTGGTGGGAGGACTGGGGGAGGTGGGCAAGCTATACTGGAGTAAATATATACTGGATGGGGTGGGGGTGGGGGGGCAGGAGCAGCTGTTGGCTTCAGTCTGCATCACTGTAGAGAACAGCCGTCCTGAGCCAACACCCATTCATCAAAACAAATACTGAAGCCGCGTCACGTCCCTCAGTGTCTCCTACAGACGGGACCCTTTAGACCAGTGGTTCCAAAACTTTTATTCTGGGGACCCACATTTTTTAAATGACAGACCATCGCGACCCAAATCACAATAGACCTTATCTATAAATTGCAATATTTAACAATTTGTCTATAAATGAAGATTTCTGACCATTTTTACTGCCGTCTGCATCATATTATCTTGAACAGGTAAACCAGCCGTTTCAAAGTGATGTACATTTAAATTACAGCTACATTGTATGTTTATTGAAAATATATACTGTACTTATTTTAAATACTTTATAGATACGATCTAATCAGTGCATTTAGGAGGGGTGTGGTATCTCATTGTTTGTATCTCCTCTTATTAAAATATAAACGTTTTAAATAGGCTACTTTATAAATGAGAAAATGCATTGAATCTGAGTAAACAGCCACTCATGTTCATGTTCATATGTTCGTAATAGTCAAATAGAATCATAACTATTTCCCAGACTTTGGGAACTACTGCTTTAGAGGATGTGTGCGACACTCAAATCCTTCCTGACAGACAGTCCTGGTCCTGGTCCTCCACCCCTCTGGGACATTCTCCAAACTATGTCGGGTGGAGCATCTCTGGGTTTAATCAGTAGCTATTTAAAGCATTTGTTATGCTAAAGTTTATCGTGACAAAACTTGAATATATACAGTATATAATTATTATGATATGTTCAGACCAGGCTCAAAGCAAACTGTAGAAATGATGACATTAATTATTAATGTGAGTTGATGTGAATTCCTGTTTTGGTCTGAAAATGTTTTAAATTGAACAAAAGTCATCGATGCTGAAACTTTTTGACCTACAGAGATTGGTGGAATCACCTCATACAGAAACACTCGTGTCTGAGGCTTGAAACAAAGTTAAGTCGACAACAGTTAGACGGACATTAAAACCTTTGCAGACGACTACTTTCTGTTTCAGTCACGTCACTTCTTAGATCTTTATCTTTCCAACGGACGAAGGATTTTAGTCGTCACCCACGTGATCGGCGTGTTTGTCGCGCAAACATGCACGTCAGTAATGCTAAGAGTAAATGGAGCCTTGTGTGCAGGCGGCTGTTGAAATTGTGTCGGTGGGACACTCCCTGCATCGTGTCTATACAGAGCTTCAGATCTCAGTCCCAGTCAATGTCTGGACTCTGCTGCTCTGGGGAAACTGGAAAGGGCAGCGCTGCCTGTTTAATCCCCACCAACATTCCAGCTCTGTGTCATCACACATCATCATCTGAGTCTGCAGAGCTGCTGCTGATGTACACAGTGCACAGCTGCTAACACGAACATTCATGCAAATAATGGAATATTATGAATCAGTGTGCTTTCACGAGGTAGAACAGGACCTGGACGGGGGTTTCCATCATCCACCGCATCTTCCCAAAATGTCAGAGTGTCACCTTACAGAGGCTTTTTATTTTTAGCTTGGACTGAGCATTGCTGTTCCCCTCTGAGTTTATCGCCTGGCCTCATCCCAACGAGGGCTGAATTCAGGTTCCCTTTGGATCCTGAAGCCTTTTTTTAAAAAGGGGTAGGTGGAGTTTTCTCTCTCCTGTCTCCAGACCTGAGTTTGGGTCACAGCGGTTGGGTGTCTCCAGTCTCCTTGCTGGTAAATCCAACAGTTTGGGTACCTTTAAACAGAGTAAACCACAGATTTATCCTTCAGTCGTCCTGAGTCATCAAAACACTGCAATGGATCAGCACAAGTATGGCACAGCAGATGTCCAGGAGAAGCTGGAGATCGTCGGGGTGGAGGACGAGGCCGGTAACCCCATCAGCGCCCTTACCATCCTGTCCCTGCTGGAGCGCGTGGCTGGCATCATCGATAATGTCCAGTCCTGCCAGCAGCGTATGGAGGAGCGCCAGCTGGAGCTGGAGAACAACATCAAGACCATCCAGGGCGACGTCCTCAAACTGGCCAAGGACCACACCGACACCAGCGGCACGGTGGAGAAGCTCCTGCAGAAGACCCGCAAGGTCAGCGCCAACATCAAGGAGGTCCGGACGCGTGTCGAGAAGCAAAACGTTCGAGTCAAGAAGGTGGAGTCCACGCAGGACGAGCTGCTCACCCGCAACAAGTTCCGCGTCGTCATCTATCAGGTAAGAATGTGAAGATTTTTTTTATTGCTGAAACACATAATTGATCAATCAACCTAAACAAGTTTGTCCAAATCGTTTTCATTCATCGAGTCAGAATTAATTACACGTTTGGGTGTGGTCGTATGTTTCTTCATTTGGTGTCATTTTGTGCCCCTGTTACTGTTTGAACAAGCTATTTTTGTTGAACATAAATCTGATGGTTCTTGAGATGATTTTCTGGATAACAAAGCAAAAAAATAAATACAATTTTTCCTGACACAGCAAACAAGAAAATATTGAATAATTTCACATCTATTTGCTGTTGAAAATCAAATAATTTGAGTCTTGGTTGAATTAGCCACCTAGCATAAAGTTATACAGCTTGTGACAGAGGGTTGATCTCTATTTTAAGAGCTCATCTAAAAATGTTAAGAACCATTAGATTAATTGATTAGCGCTGTTTTTTAGCTGAAGACTCAGTTATGTTAAAATAACGGTTCTGAATGCTCTGAGGTCTGCTGCTCTGTTTTAGTGATGTTTCTGTTAATATATTTGTGATAAACGTTGTATGAATATGGTTTAAATGTTGTAGACCCTCCTCTTCCTCCTCGTTACTCTCATGACATCATACGCGACCAATAAGACGCCGAGAAGAGAGCTCCAATCTCCCTTTAATGTCTGGTGAACATAGAGACAGACGACACTTCCAATTAAATATTACAAAATGTCATTTTAGACATTTATTCTACATTTAGCCACTATTTTATTGTAATATACCATTGATTCTGTCAACCTCAGACTTTAGTAAACCCAACTAAGAACCAGAACTATTGAGCCACGAGTAAAGGTGAGTTTGGGCACATGTGGGCACTGTGTTTTACGTAAAAACCTAAAAAGAAAAAAAAAAGTTTGGAATTAAGAAGAGATGTAAAAATGACCTCAGAGGGTAAAAATCAGCTGTCAGAGTTAAATATTCATGATTAAATACGAAACCATCAATGAGTCAAAGCTGACGATAAAACACCTGCGATAATAGAAACCCTCCTATATCCTCTCAGTGGTCTGAACCGATGCAGAGCAGCCATTGTCATTTATGACATCACATTTGTCGCACTGAGCCCCGCCTACCTGAGGGAAATGAGGAGGAAGACACTGAAAGAAAATATTTTTATAACGTTTAAACAGTGACAGCAGTTTAAAAACAGCTTCAACACTCAATAAATAATCTCTGAACATAGTCAGGGCGGAGCAGTGGTTAACATCTCAAAGCAAGATGGTTGTGGGTTTGAATCCAGACCTGGGGCCTGTCCTTCCAGTATGAGTGAAATGGTGAGTCTGGAATGTCCACAGGTGAAAATGGTTGTTTGTGTGTCGGCTGGTGTCGGTTTCAGCCTGCCGGGGTTATAGAAACCGGATTGATGGATGGATACGGTCTCCAGTAGTGACAGTCAGTGGATGTGGAGCAGCTCCACTCTGGATTATCTGATCCAGGGTCCCGTTTAAGAGGAAGTGGAACATTATCAAGTACCAAAAATCATTTCCTTCCTTAAGATGTTTAGATGCTGTGGCAGCAGCATCTTATGCAGTCCTGATGCTAACTGAAAAGCTCTAAGATTTTAAGTTTCTTCCATGAGGATTTGATTTTAAGAGTTCCTTAATGTCATCCTGATGCTGCCACTTTCACATGACGTTCACTGTCACGTTTCAATGAGGCGTCTCTGAAGGGTTGAGGATAGACCAATGAGGCGTCTCTGAAGGGTTGAGGATAGACCAATGAGGCGTCTCTGAAGGGTTGAGGATAGACCAATGAGGCGTCTCTGAAGGGTTGAGGATAGACCAATGAGGCGTCTAAGAAGGGTTGAGGATAGACCAATGAGGCGTCTCTGAAGGGTTGAGGATAGACCAATGAGGCGTTTCTGAACATAAAGAGTTGAAGATAAACCAATGACCGTCTCTCAGACACTGATGACCCCTGTAAGATGAGGTGCTCAGTTGACTGCAATCTGCAACCTCACCACTAGATATCACTACATTGTAAATTTAGTCAATTTAAATTATTTGAGAAACAAAAGGCTTAAAAAATAAAACCAACAGAATTAAAAACAGACATAAAAATGAATCCAGGTTAAATTGGGGGGGGGTAAATTGAGATATCCGAACAATTTACTATGAAATAAAGTTACTTCATTATAAAAATACTATGCTTTTAAAATATTAGCGTAAAGAAACAGGAGATGGACGACAGTATATCAGCCGTCAGGACAGTAACCGGACTGCTATGTGCTGCTAACAGCTGCTGTGGATCTATTCTGGGACCAGTACATTCTGGCTCATTACCAGCAGGGCCTCCACCGCAATCCCAGTGTGACATGTACAGAGAGGGCTGGGGGTGTCAATCACTGCTGCAAGGACCACCTGAAACAAACAAGTATGACGATTAAATACTTTGTATAAAAATGGGAGATAATTGATAATTACTTCACTGACCACTGGGGGCAGCAGACTGTAAAAACACCACTGATGGTGTTAAAACAAGGCAGCTGAAACAACCAATGCTAATATGCTAGCCTGCGGGAAAACAACCATTTTTGTGCCAGTCGATCCAGTATTTCAACTGGTGGGATGTCACTTTCTTCACTAGCTAGGTGCTAACTCTCCAGGTAGCATAAAGAGTTATAAATTGAGACTAAATTGAAGCTAAAAGCTCTGAAGAGTTGAGTTGGTTCACCTTTTTATCCATTAGCAGTATAAATGTATTGATTATCAGTTCTAATAATGTCAAATATGTCGCTGTCATCGAACCAGCTCTTCTTAGCGTCTCCTGTTAGCAGCTCCTGTTAGCAGCTCCTGTAAGTATCTCCTGTTAGCAGCTATTGTTAGGAGTTCCTGGTGCTGCTCTAGTTAGCAGCTACTGTTAGCGGCTCCTGCTCGAAGCTCTTATTATTATTTTGTAAATTTTGTTTAAGATTGGAGCAGCAATGAATGTGAGTGTGAATGGTTATTTGTCTTTGTATGTGGCCCTGTGATGAACTGGCGACTTGTCCAGGGTGTACCCCGCCTCCCGCCCAAAGTCAGCTGGTATAACATGGAACATGTTATATACATGTTATACATGGATTGGCTGATTTATTTTGAACCACGCCCGGCTCCAGGCCAGCGAGCGAGTGAGACTCCTGAACCAACCAGAGAGGTTCATATGGTGAACACCTGAGTATATGTTAAAAAATGTCTGATGCTATGAAGGCTCTATTGGTTCTTATTGGTTGACTGGTTTTGAAGCCCTGTTCCTGTATCTTTCTTCTCTGTAGGGTGAGACAGAGGTCCCATCAGTGGCCGTCACCAAGTCTCCCAAAGGATCTGGCCTGGACGGACTGGAAATCGAACCTGACTCCTACGATGTCCCCGTTGACCTCTCCTCCGACGAGGAGTACCTGAGCGTGGAGGAGGCTGACCCGTCACGAGCCGCCCGCATCAAGAAATCAGTCGTGAAGAGCACGGAGACCCTGAAGGCCGCATTCTCCAAGGAGAACATGAACAAAACCAAAGAGAACCTGGGTACCAAGTTCCACCACCTGGGCGAAAAAGTCATGCCGCCCGAGCGGAGGGACAAGATGCACCAGGCCGGCGAGCGGCTGAAACAGTCCGGCGAACGGCTGAAGGAGAACATCTCCAAGAAGGCCCCGAACAGAGAGACCTTCCGCATCAAGCTGAAGAAGGAGAGGGCCGTCGCAGAGGGCCAGGAGGGCGCAGAGCCCGAGCCTGAGCCCGAGACCGAGCCTGCGGAGGCCGCGGAGCCGGTGGTGCTCCCAGGGGTCACCTACACTGAGGTCGCCATGGAAACCAAGAGGGAGGGGCCTGTGGAGGCGGCCAGCACCACCCGCATAGGAGAAGAGGATTTAGAGAAGTAGATCAGAGGTCAGATCGGACAGCGTTGATGTGAAGAGGAGGCAGGGCAGGATTTAGAGAGAGGGTTTGTGATTGGTCGGTATCGATGATGGACTTTGTTATTGGTCAGAATGTGTTAAAAACAGATATGAACTGGTAATTTATAATCAAATCTAATTAATTGGAGCCAATTATATAATTTAAGAAGTTGACATGAATGTGAGAATCTTTATTTCCTGGTTTATTTGATGTCTTGGTTGATAAAAGGTTGATGAAGGTTAATCTGAAACTGATCTTAATGTTGGTGTTAATGTGGGTACTTACTGCCAACACTGGGAGCTGGTCCGCTTCAGGCCTCAGCTGGTTTCTGAGGAGCCTGGTGAGAAAATAAAATGGTTTCAATGTCAGACTGTTTGTAGAATCGAAGGAGATGAAGAAGAGCAAATGTTAAGATGCTTAAAAGGAGCAGCAGTGATTGATCACACGTTAAAGCTCCGGCCAACGTAACGTGTGGATGAAAAGGCAAAAAATACGGTTAGCATTAGATAATAGCATAGTTAGCTTAATGATAAGAGCATGTTTATGCTTGCTGATTTCTGATTTACCCCAACATCATTTAAAGAGCCCACACCCCCAACACCACACATAGATAATATTATTAGAAATAGATTTATTTTAATATAAATATTTCTAGGTAAAATCAAAAAAGTGTGTATGTGTTTATTCAAGTGTTTATAATTCAATTATTATACATTAAAATAACTTATTTGAATTGAGATTTTCTGTCTCCTTCAATTAAAATGACTAAAGTTATTTAATTTATTCACATCGACTCAGCATGATAGAAAAGCATTGCATTAAATGGGTCCCTTTACATTGATATAGATGGACATTTTATAAGTAATTTAAATATTACAATAAAACCTAAATTTAATCATTTTTAGTACATTGAAATACAACATTTTAATAGTTTATTATTTATTTTTAATATGTTATCACACCCCCACAGTAAACCCCTACAGGGGTTCTTCCTAATGCAATCACTTGGGGGTACTATAACCAGAAGTTAAAGGTTTTCCATCCTGACATCGATGAAGAGCATCGATTATTAACTGCTGCAGGGATGTGTCAGGATGTCTGCTAAACAATAATAATGATGTGTCCAAACCTGGACGTAGGTGATCCACCTCTAGTTTATTATTCTGATATTGTTGTGATGTGAATAATAAAATAAACTTATAATGAAAATAAAGTAGATCAGATTCACACTAAGTCATACATATTCACCAATATTAGTCTACTAAATATAATTATTGTTTATGAATAATAACAATAATAATAATGATAATCTCACAAACACAACTGTACGTTTACTTCCTTAAAACTAGTTTCCATCATCTTCAGTTGATCAGGATTAGCAGACGATGACTGCAGGTTCATGTGTGCTGAACCGTTCTTTAATTATTAGTAATCATTATTAATAACTGAGTTTGATAGAGCAGCTCATCCAGCAGACCTGGAGACAGTTTGAACTCACTGTGATGAAAAGCTTTGTCATATATTTGAGACTGTAGCCTCATCTCATTTCTCTCCGTGGAGTTAAGGCAGGCTGAGACGAGCTGTTGGCGGCTGTTTGAATGTTTTCCAGCTTTTCTGTTGATATTTGTAGTTTCTTTAGTGAGCGATTAGTGATGCCACAGCTTTCATCAGGATCATTATGATGTCATCATATGTTAGTAGAAGAATTCTACCATATTAAAACATGTTTCATTGTGTTAATGTTAATATAGTAGAACATTTATAATTCATCTCTTTTTTCATTCTTGATTATTCACTTAGTGTTTTATTGTCATGTTTTAGATGTTCCACCATAAAACCAGTAAATTGAGAACCTGTGGTGTTTGACTGGACGCTAAGAGCAGACATTAATTCTGTTTTTATAAATAAAGTTTCATCAAACTTGCATGAACTGATGAAAACACATAACTGTCATTGTATTTTCTATCATAATTAATGAGACATTTGTCTTTGTTAGCTAAGTATCAGCCGGTACAGAAGGATTCCCTATCATATAATGTGTATAAATGATTTTCTCTTTGGCTGTGATGTGACACTAACTGACATCTCATCTGTGACGTGACCCCTTAAAAGATGATAAAATACATTGTGGTTCGATTCAGCATCTGAGACAAGTCTGTTAATCTAGATCTTTTATTCTGAAAGGAAATCTGCATCAGTTAACATGAGAGGAAATCATTCTGATTAGATGTGTCTTATTAAACCGTTTACAGGCCTGTGGGTCAAACATATTCTGTCTCCTTCGCCCTCTTCTTCTTTGAAATCCTCTAATTTGAGTTCTTATGCAAGTTAACTGATGACTATGCAATTTATCATTGTTTTTATCATCTGTCTACCTTCTACTCCTCTACTTTGGTTAATGATTGATTGACCAAATATATAGAAATAATTACTTTGACATCTTAACGAGCTTTTAATTTGAAAGCTCTGATCGGAAAGCAAAACACAGGAAAACTTTTATTGTGAAGAAATAGGAAGCCGTGACGACGACTGAGTGCTGTAAACTCCATAGTGATGACTTTTTAACTTTATGGGTTGTAGAAATCATTTATCCTGATAAAAATGATGACTTTGGTGAATTTAGAGTCCGACGCCTTAAATATTTTTATTGTCACCTAACGTTAGCTAGCTTGCCCGCTAGTCTTACCGCTCGGCTGCCTGACAACGGAGAGAAAGCTAAATAAACACCAACGCTAGCTAGCTTGCGACACTTTTAGCCGACGTCACATTTCCCATAAGTCTTATTTCTGGGTGGCCATTGCCGAGGTCAACAGCACGTAAACAATAGCCAGTCAGAGCGATAGCGTTCTTCGGCTAACCAATCTTATCACCGTCGGTTGCTTGCTTTTGTAAACACATGGATTTAAATGACTTGTGCTACTGTCCTCGGTATCAGAACCGCTTTGGTTACGCGCGTTGTTACCTCTAAAATGTCGGCTGTTGCATACGCCCCTAAATATGACGTCATGCCAAACCTCCCTGTTGGTAGGGGGATTAACTGTAGGACCGTCAAACTAAACGATGGCGGATGAGGGCAGACGTGGAGAAGAGGATGACCGTGGTCCCGGAGCAGCTTATCAGGTGTTTGTAGTCATGGAGAGTCTGCTGGAGAAACTAAAGGTGATGAATTATGAGGAGGAAGTTCTGGCCCAACACAACATGAAGAACCTGTCCAGGTGAGAAAGAAAAAACACGTAGCATCTTTAGCATCAAATATCTAGAGCTCTCCTTCACTTTCACAGACAAAGTAACGATATGTTTCATTAACGTGGGTTTAAATGTCCCTAAAATATCCCCAGTTAAACCAGAGTAACCAGTAGTGATCTCTATCAGTGGTTTAATGTAGCCTGCGTTCAATGGGCAACATTTCACGAAACTTTGAGACCATTTTGTTAATTAATTTTAGACACATGGATCCTGTCAAAGCACTAGACTAAAAACTAAATTCTTACAGTATCATATATTACCAAAAGTTATAGAAATTAGTTTTAATTTAATTAATGATATGCATTCTTACAGCAAATTCCTTAGATTAGGAATAAACCTTGAAAGTAATGTCTTTTCATTTTGCAATTTAGATATGCTAACCTGTTGAAAACAGCTGATGCTAGCCTGTTGAAAACAACTTAATGCTTACATGTTAGGCCAAACTGATGCTTGCATGCTAGCCTGTTGAAAACCACTAATGCTGACATGCTAGCCTATATTAATTGAAACATTAAGAAAACACTGCAGCGTTTTTGCGCTGGTTAAGAGACGAGGTCCAGAATAATCCCTCCATGCAGAACATTTTTAGAGCTGTATCATCCTGATGTTCTGCTCTTTGTTCTCTCCCATCAGACATTACTTTGTTCACAGTCCATATCTGGCGTCCAACCCGGGCGAACAGTTCTACATGTTCACCATCATCGCAGCATGGCTCATCAACACCGCGGGGCGGCCGTTCACAGAGCCTCAAGAGTACGACGAGCCCAACGCCACCGTGTCCAACATTCTGGCAGAGCTCCGGATTTTAGTAAGTGATACTCAACCCTCACGTCTGTGTCCTGTAGTTAAAATGTCAGAACCAAGACTCTTGATCCTGACCTCAGACTGAGTCGTCTCCTTGTGGTGAGCTGCTGTCAGACAGTATGTGACTCATTGTTTGTCTGTCAGGGTGTTAAGGTGGACTTCCCACCCTCCAAACTGAAGTCTGGTTCAGGCGAACACGTCTGCTTTGTGTTGGACCAGCTGGCTGAGGTGGCTCTGAGGAGGAAGAAGTTCTCCTTCAGAAGGTATTCCTCTCTGTAGAACACATCTAACTTTTTCAGTTTTACTCCATAGCTCTCACGTATTTAGATTCTGTTTGAATCCCCCTCCTGTCTTCATCTTTTTCGAGATTTAGATTCTCTCACCTCCATCTTGTTTGAAATGCAGCTGCGAGACTTTTAGTTGCTGTAACTCTTAACAAACGAGACCACATTATCCCATCCTTGCTGCGGCGTCTAGTGTAGCACTGAAATGTTACAGGTTCACCCAGTAAGGACAGCAGGGGCATTCAGAGAGTAAACCATACTAAACGATTTGTTTGTTTCTTTCCCTCTAGACCAAATTACCCAACAGAAACCACAGAAGAAGAGTCAATGATGGAGGACGATGCAGAGCTCACACTCAGCAAGGTGGAGGAGGAGATGATCGTAGGTGTCCCGACTTTACTTTAACACTAGTAGCACAGTTGTTAACATCACAGCCTCTGAGACACCTACAGGTACAGAAGTAGACAGCAGCTATCAGCAGCCTTTAAAATCAGGTACCAGCTGTTTAAGAGAACTCGTCCATCAATGAAGGGAAACTTATCTAACAACTCATTTAAGCAGCTTTGCAGCGACGGTATATCTGAATTCATATCTGGCAGCTTGACAGTCCAAAGCAGAGGTCACCATTTATTGGCCTCTGGGCCAAATCCGGACCTCAAGAGGCTTCTATCCCAATCGCAAAGCCTTTTGACATAACTTGAAAAAAGCCTAGGCTATTCTTAACCCTTGTCATCAAAAGGATTTTGAGCAGGCAAGACGTGGCCAGCTGAGCAGAGCTGCCCGGGTCCTAAATGGGTCCTAGTGCTACTAGGCTCCTAACTCTGTTTACTCATAGCGCCACCTGCTGTTATGGAAGGTGACATACTCAGGACATTAGAGAGAAAACCCTGACGACATCATCAGAAGGATGGCACCAGAAGTCACGTGATATTTTTAGTCTCAAGGGAACTATTTTCTGTTGTCAGTGGCTCTGTTTTTGTTTGGGAAGTGAGATGTAATAGTGATTTTTTGTGTTTGATAGTTTGTTTAGTTTAAATTAGCTTAACTTATCAGCCAGTTTAAGATGAACCATCAAAACCAGTAACTACAGTTCATTCTTCCGTGTTGTGATCTAAGGAGGACCCTGACGAGGAGGAGGAGGAGGAGAACGTGATGGACCTGGAGGCTCTCAAGTTACGAACCACTCACACGGTCAGTCCACCCGGATATATTTACCTGATGACTTTAAACTCTCTGAATGGACGTGTTGTCATTTGTGATGAAACGGCTCGTGTTGTCGGCTCTCTGACAGGAAACAGAACCGCCGTCCAAACCAGACAACATTCTGGAGCCAACGGTTGACTCGACGGAGTGGAACCTGGAGGTGGAGAGAGTCCTGCCGCAACTCAAAGTCACCATCAGGACAGACAGCAAGGTACACGCTCAACTGCACACCACCTGGATCGGACATATCGGCATTTTGTGGTTAATTAGATGCTGATTGCTGGACACGTCTTCCTGTTTTTGTAAATGTAAAGTCACCTGATGAGCTGAATCAATTTCTGCCTCACAGTCACAAAGACAGTTCAGTTCAATTCAAATGTTCTCCAGAAGGTTGTGTTATTTTCTCTGAGTCCATGTGAGTCATGGGTCTCAAGTATTCTCTGTCCAATGGGAAGAGAGAAACAAGACGTTGCCTTCAGGTTTCATAATAGAGCGGCCTAGCAAATGCTAAGCGTCATCAAAACGGTGAAAAAAAGCCTAGTTATGTCTAGCAACAACTTATCCAACTAGCTAATTACTTATGTGGTGATGTCATGAAGTTGTCAATGCTTCACTTCAAGTTTTCAGGAGGGTTCAGCTCTGCTAATGACGTGATGTGCTAATGTTAGCTGCAGCGCTGGCTGCAGATGTGCTAACGTTAGCTAAAAGTTGTAACTTTCTTGTCAGTGAGGCCTGTTCAGAATGGAACACTGCCATGTTTCTGTGTATGTCCAGAAGGCTGTCTTCCAATCAGCTGCTTTTAGGTCATGTCACATTTTATCACAGGGTGGATTTCAGTCAGCGTGAACAATTGTTGTCTTTTAACTCCAGCTCATGACTTGTTTTTGGTTACGTCTGAGTTTCTTTCCTATAAAATCAACTATCACAGCAGCAAAGCACTCTGGGTCCACAGCGAACGTCTTAGCAGGCGTGAGGCGGAGGAACTGCCTCTGCAGCTTAGTGTCTCTGTGGTCCTTGAAGGCAACACCTGCTGAATGTTGTAGCTGCTACAGTAATAAAGATGATGTCGTCAGTTTGATCAAGTGTGCTGTGAAAAGACAGAACGTTGTACACCTGAATATAATGACTGCGGTAGTTTCCCAGCATGCTCTCTTTCTGACTGCAGGACTGGAGGATCCACATGGACCAGATGCATCAGCACAGAGACGGGATCAAGTCGTCACTGCAAGAGGCTACGGTGCGTTCACTGACCTGATTCAGTAATCACAGCAGGTCTGCTTTGATAACTTCTTTACAGCAATGATGTGTCTGTTAGCAGTAATACTTTAAAAGAACAACGACCCAAAGATCAGTCTCTCAGAGTTCGGTGGTGATCCGGATCATCATCTGGATCCAGAATGTTTTTAAAGGATTCTTTACCATTGTGGGATGATTACAAGATTCTATCTTCATGGATAATGTGATTCAGTTTGGGGTCAAATCTGAGGTACATGTATCTTCAAAAGTTACTGTTCTAAAACCACCGTTAGTGAAATACTGGTTTTCTAGAATAACTATCAAACCAATAATGATACCAATGTGATTCCAGATTCTACGGCAGGTTTCCAAAGTAAACCGTCAGTATTTTAGTCTAGGGATGAATCACATTAATCTGATGATAGAACGTTCCAGTCACAAGAGACGTTCTAACGTCCTGTTGTTGATGACGTCTCTGCAGAACTATCTGAACAAACTGCAGGACGACATCGGGAAGACTCTGGAGAAGGTGAGCAGCAGAGAGAAATACATCAACAACCAGCTGGAGCACCTGATCCAGGAGTACCGCAGTGCCTACGCCAAACTCAGCGAGGTAAACGTCACGCAGAACCAACAGAACCTCAGGTAGAACTCATCCATTCAGTCAGGGACCGCTAAATGTCTGTCAATCGGTTTTACGACGGTGAAGAATATGATGGTTCGTTGATTCAGCTTAGAGATAAAGTGTTCTAGTCAGATGTTCTCTAGTTTGTTTCTAGCCTACAGACTGTTCTAGAAGGACGTTCTCTAGTTTAACAGCCTACAGACAGTGTTCTAGTCAGATGTTCTCTATAAACCTGAAGTTACCTGGGCCGTCTCTCTACAGTCGTCTGCAGGTCCAAAGGGCCCAACGAGATCAAAGGGAGAACTTCAGCTGAAGGTTTTAGAAAAGGGTGTCTCCTCTTTAACATGTGGTTAAACTGAACAGAAACCTGGTGACACACCTGTGTTCTCCTCTAGGCTAAGGAGCGCTACCAGGAGGCCAGTGGAAGAGTGACTGAGAGGACCAGAGTCCTAGCAGAGGTCAGTGAATGCATCACACATGTATATCATGCTGCAGTCGTCCAAATGGAGAAAGATGACTCAAACACAGCGATGAGGGTCACAACAGAAAAACAATCATTAAAACATGTTAGTGGAGTAAAAATAAGTGAAGGCAAACAATCAGAGAGTAAATGTTATTTTATTGGGTTTTCGTGTGAATGTGAGATCCAGTGAATCTGTGTGACCTCTTCACTGCTCCTCTGGTTCAGATCAGCGAGGAGCTGGAGAAGCTGAAGCAGGAGATGGAGGAAAAAGGCAGCAGCATGTCTGATGGAGGTGAAGCCCACGACTCAACTTTAGTGTCAGTCTGAGGACGTGAGCCGTCTGTCCGGTACTTAACCGTCTGTGTTTGTCCTTCAGCTCCGGTGGTGAAGATCAAGCAGAGTTTGACCAAACTGAAGCAGGAGATCGTTCAGATGGACGTGAGGATCGGCGTCGTGGAGCACACACTGCTGCAGGCCAAACTCAAAGAGAAGTCCAACATGACACGCGACATGCACGCCACCAACATCCCCGAGTTTAACAGTGCATCGCTTTGACTCTTTGTCCTGATGTCACTTTGTTTGTTTTGTTTTTTATCAACAGAAAATAAATTTTGATGCAAAGATGATCATTTCTGTCTTCAGATGTTTTAAGTGAAATTTGTTCTTTAGATACAGTGTTTGCTTTATTTGAGCAAATTGTCCACTAGTTGTCACCAGCAGAAAAACTCCATCCATCCATCCTCTTATCCGGGATCGGGTCATGGTGACAGTGGACTAATCAGGGTATTCCAGACATCCCTCTCCCCAGCAACACTTTCCAGTTCCTCTGGGATCCACCATCTGATTCTTCCAGTCACCACCCAGAGCTCATGACCACAGGTGAGGGTTAGAACATAGATCCACTGGTAGATCCAGACCTCAGGACCATTGTGGCCAAATTGACTCAGTCTCTATCATAAACATGCTTATAAACTATGTTTAGAGGATAAACAGTTGAACAGTTTTTACAAGAACTTAATGACGTGAACGTCCTGCTGTGATGTGTTTACGTCCAACTGTTTGCTGTAAATGAAGCTACTGTTCTTGGAAGGCAGTAGAGCCTGTAAACCTCCCTCCTGTTCTCAAACAACGAGCTCCACCCTCCACGTATTTCTTCGTCCCGTCCTCGTCACACGATGCGCCTCATTTACTGCAGGAGAAGGGATGGTGCCGAGATTGTTTCCGTTCAGAGAAACTGTCACTATCCCTGAGAGGTGAAATGGAGCAGTAAGGAAATCAGCCGGACCGAGCTAAATTTAGCTTCTCCATCTGTCTGGATCTACTGAAGGATCCGGTGACTATTCCCTGTGGACACAGCTACTGTATGAACTGTATGTGTAGGCAGACCTTCACACCGAGGCCTGTCCTGGTTAAAAACACCATGTTAGCAGTTCTAGTGGAGGAACTGAAGAAGACTGGACTCCAAGCTGCTCCTGCTGATCACGGCTATGCTGGACCTGAAGATGTGGCCTGTGATGTCTGCACTGGGAGAAGACTGAAAGCCATCAAGTCCTGTCTGGTCTCTTTGAGAAATCCTCCAGCCTCATTATGATGTAGCTCAACAGGAGGTGGAGGTTATCAATCGCTCTGCTGATAAAGCAGTGGGGGACATTAAGAAGATCTGATCCATCTCATGGAGGAAAGACAGTGTCATGTGGAGCAGCAGGTCAGATCCCAGCAGGAAACTGAAGGGAGTCGTGTAAGAGCTTCAGGAGAAGCTGCAGAAGGAGATCACTGAGCTGAAGAGGAGAGACGCTGAGATGAAGAAGCTCTCCTAACCCAGCAGGATGCATGTTGGATATCGGAGCGACTGACATTATTGATTTCAACTCGTCGATAAACACGAACTCTGATTCTCTCATTACGCAAAACTAGAAGCGACCAATGAAAACTCTGACAGATTGACCTCATGAATGTATTTATTGATAACATGAATATTTATGGAATGTAAATCACAGAGATCTACACTATCAAAGGAAGTGACATCATATTTATTGATTTACATAATATGGAGATCTGAAATGTAACGACAACATAGATTGCATATAACATGACTTTAATATCCTCCCTGTGATAAATAAACATCTGATCTGGCCTCTGATTGGCTCCATTTCTTGCATTCTTTCATAAAACACTTAATTCAATCATGGACAGATCGTTTTCTAATGTGGAACTTTTTCATGCTGGATGTGAACTGGTTAGTTTTAACAACGCTCAGATAAATATTCATTTGGCAAAAACACAACACACATGGAGTTAATTCACCACCACCACCACACACACTCAACCAATGACATCACAGAAATACACTGACAGTGATTGGACAGAGACTGTCAGAAAAAAACTCAGGAACATTTCATTTGATTACAGCACGACAGATTCAGGAATATTCCACAGCAGAGCAACAAAATCAGAACAACACACTTGGTGAAAAGAAGCTCCTTTTTTTTTGATTTTCCTGCTTTTTGTACGTGTTGAGACATTTCCAATAATCATAACCAGGATGATCAAACTATCACATCATGCTTTATTAATTTGGGAATAGTACTTTTTTTTATTGTTACCATGAGTTCAGTTTGAGTGGAGTTTAGCAGATAAAGCCTTTTGTTGTCCAGCAGACGGTCATCAGGCATTGTTGGTCACCTGGAGTCTCAAACCGAAGAGACTCTACGCCAAACGCTGGGTGAAGTTTTCTGGGAAAAGTCCTTTTTGAGCTCCAGCGCCGTGTGCTAACCAGTCACTTTCCTTTATCCCAGTGAGCCAGCCAGCATCCTACGACAACGACAAAAAAAAAAAACTCGATAATTTTGGCTGGTTTCAGATTTTCAGGTCCCAGATACAGTTACACACAGCTGATGTTGATTGGCTGGTTAACCTCCAATCGGCTTACTCCTCTGCCCTGATTGGTTCATTCATGATCAGATATTTTTAGCAGTTATGATAATGACTAATACTAATTGCACTACTAAATAAGTATTTAACAGTAAGTAAATACATAGTCTGGTAACTCATTGAGCTATTTTTTACTGTCGGCCATATTTTCTGTGTCTCTATAAAACATATCACCCTTGATTCATTCTAGTACTAATATTATTACTACTATAGCACCACTACTACTATTACTACTATGTATGGAACTGATATTTAAAGGGTCCCCAGCTGTTCTCACCTGATCTTCTACTGAGGCAGTGGGAACCACCAACACCACATCACCTCTCTTCAGTTCAAGCTCATCTGAATTTGCAGCTTCAAAGTCATGCATTGTCTCCACCTGCAGAACAGAAACACCATCACCAGCTCTGCTCGACACAGAAGGAGCTTATCAACCATGTCTGTAAATAACATCCATGGTGCTTTTATTTTGAAAACTGCTGCTTTAAAGGTCGTCAGTTCGGTTCTGGAGGACGTCCCACCTTGAAGAGAAAGTCATCAGGGAATCCAGAGCCTCCAGCAGACGGACTCATGTGTTTCATGGTCTGGTTCCCAGCTGTCACATCGTTGTCACTGATAGCGATGGGAGAGATGATGTCAGCATCACGGTCATCATCACCTTCATTACTGGAGGCAGGCTCAATCACCACAGAGGGGATCGGCATCTTTTCCTGCACGGGACAAACGGTAATGAGGTCTTCATTCTGTCAGTTCTCAATGTGGTGTTCTATCAATGTGGTGTTCTATCAATGTGGTGTTCTATCAATGTGGTGTTCTATCAATGTGGTGTTCTATCAATGTGGTGTTCTATCAATGTGACGTTCTATCATTGTGACGTTCTGTCAATGTGACGTTCTATCAATGTGACGTTCTATCATTGTGACGTTCTGTCAATGTGACGTTCTATCAATGTGACGTTCTATCAATGTGACTTTCTATCATTGTGATGTCCTATCAATGTGATGTTCTATCATTGTGACGTTCTGTCAATGTGACGTTCTGTCAATTTGACGTTCTATCAATGTGACGTTCTGTCAATTTGACGTTCTATCAATGTGACGTTCTGTCAATGTGACGTTCTATCAATGTGACGTTCTATCAATGTGACGTTCTATCATTGTGACGTTCTATCATTGTGACGTTCTATCAATGTGACGTTCTATTTCATGTCAATTGGACGTTCTTGTATCTAGTATCGATATGGTGATTGATTTATTGATCTGTTCTTGTTGAGTGATGTTCTTCCATTCAGTGATCGTCACCGATGGAGCTGCGTCTCCCGGACATGTTGTGGCTTCTTCAGGAACCTGTGAGCAGACAGAAATGATTTTATCGATCAGTTCCAGGTGCTGTTCATTGATTACTACGTATTAAACATCGTTGGATGTCGCCTGAACTCTGACCCTTTAATGAATCACAGCATTCAGTCATGAAACTCACATTCACTCAGTCGATGCTGTTTCATATTAGTTTAAATGTTTGATTGTTCAAATAGTTATTGATCAGACTTAACAATTAATAAATCCTGATGATAAAATAGGAGTGACTAAATATCACAGTTGGCCCCGCCCAGCCCTGATGATGATGACGATGAAAGGGTGTGTTTCAGTACTTGCTACCCAATACTTAAATGTTCTCCAAACGTTACCTGCATTTGATTGTTTTTGTGCCCAAATCCAGCATTAAGTAACTACTTGTTTGGTTTTGTTTGCAGCCAATCACAGCGAACGTTCTTCAATTTAATAAGACGTGTGATTGGCCCAGGTAAGGTCGGCTGCTGGAGTTGGAAGTGACGCATGCTAAGATATCAAAGTATCTCTTTAAGGGGTCTGGTTTTGGCACTGGTATCGTAATATTTTATGGCACCCATGACTACGATGAAGATCATGATAGTGATGATGATAATTATAGTGATGATGATGATGATGATGTGATGGCAGTTGTGTCATTCATCATCCACTCACAGGCAGGTTCTCCTCCTTCGGGCTACCAGAACATTCTTTTTTATCTTCTTCGTCAGGAGAAGGAGCTACAGGTCCTTCCGCCTCTTGTCCAGCAGGAGGCGATGCAGGTTCCTCCGCTTCTCCTCCAACAGGAGGCGAGGCAGGTTCCTCCGTCTCTCCTCCAGCAGGAGGCGAGGCAGGTTCCTCTGCCTCTCCTCCAGCAGGAGGCGCTGCAGGTTCCTCTGCCTCTCCTTCAGCAGGAGGCGCTGCAGGTTCCTCTGCCTCTCCTCCAGCAGGAGGCGCTGCAGGTTCCTCTGCCTTTCCTCCAGCAGGAGGCGCTGCAGGTTCCTTTTCCTCTCCTCCAGCAGGAGGCGCTGCAGGTTCCTTTTCCTCTCCTCCAGCAGGAGGCGCTGCAGGTTCCTTTTCCTCTCCTCCAGCAGGAGGCGCTGCAGGTTCCTTTTCCCCTCCTCCAACAGGAGGCGCTGCAGGTTCCTCTGCTTCTCCTCCAGCAGGAGGCGCTGCAGGTTCCTCTGCTTCTCCTCCAGCAGGAGGCGCTGCAGGTTCCTCTGCTTCTCCTCCAGCAGGAGGCGCTGCAGGTTCCTCTGCCTCTCCTCCAACAGGAGGCGATGCAGGTTCCTCACCAGCGGGTGCAGTTGGAAGCTTGACTTGTTCCTCAATGATTTCTGTCTCTGTGGCTTCAGTAGCTTCAGTGTTCACTTCGTTCTTTTGCAAAGGAAGATGGTGGTCAGCCCTAAAACTGCTCACATGTAATATGATATTGCTGAAGTAAAAAATAGCTCAAACAGAAGAATGACAGAGTTCACGAAAATGTTTACATACTGTATATAACAGATTAAAAGATAGAACTGTTCAACATAAACTGTAAATCAATGTTAAGTTAAGTTATTCAATATTTCTAATGATCTACTGATTTATTGCACTTGATGGACTGGAGCTTAGGACTTACCATCTTATCAAAATCAGCAAAAAATGATGGGGCAGCAGCATCCTTCACAGTGCATGAGTTAGAAACAGAGGAAAGTCACTGCTGTCAGTCAGGACTAACATACATCATTATATGACATGACATGAAAACCAAAATATTAAAGACCAATTAGACCTGAGACATTCAGAGACCATACCTGACCTCTACAGTGATTTCTGAACTCTGCAGTGATTTCTGAACTCTACAGTGATATCTGAACTCTGCAGTGATTTCTGAACTCTGCAGTGATTTCTGAACTCTGCAGTGATTTCTGACCTCTGCAGTGATATCTGACCTCTACAGTGATTTCTGAACTCTGCAGTGATTTCTGAACTCTGCAGTGATTTCTGACCTCTGCAGTGATATCTGACCTCTGCAGTGATTTCTGACCTCTGCAGTGATTTCTGAACTCTGCAGTGATACCTGACCTCTGCAGTGATTTCTGAACTCTGCAGTGATTTCTGAACTCTGCAGTGATACCTGACCTCTGCAGTGATTTCTGAACTCTGCAGTGATTTCTGAACTCTGCAGTGATTTCTGACCTCTGCAGTGATATCTGACCTCTGCAGTGATATCTGACCTCTGCAGTGATATCTGACCTCTGCAGTGATTTCTGAACTCTGCAGTGATACCTGACCTCTACAGTGATATCTGACCTCATGCACTCAATACAAATTGCAGATATGAATGTGTCATTTGGACTTGGCTGCACATTTTTGCAATGTTACCTGCGAAAATCCATTAAATGCATCGGTGACCTAAAGGAAATTAAAAGGACAGAATCAGTGTTAGAAGTCTTGAGATGAGATGCATGTATGAGCTGTGAAGATACTTTGATGTGAAAATGAATGCATGGAATAAACAAGAGGATGGAGCAAGCAAAAGGAGAGGCAGGAGGGGCTCAGGCTGGGATCCAGGTTTGAGGACAACTACTTTCACTCTGTTGGTTTCTCAATCTGTGGGCGGGTAGAAAACACGAAAAGGGTTTTCATTTCTTTCTACTCTACCCTAATCTACCACACTGAAGAAAGCAAAGTACCTCTTCTTTCTCTGTATCTAGCTCTTGGTACAACTTTCCAAATCTCCTGTTTGCAGCCTCATCTTCGGACATATCTGAGTTTTCTGGTTCTTTGTGAATTCTGGGAATGTTAACATCTTGAAGTCCACCTGTTGCTGAGGCAGATGCAGAGTTTTGTCCAGTGACAGAAGATGTGAAGCCACTGCTGTCACTACATCCCTGCCAGGATGTGGTGTTGGAGGCAGGAACTTCTGTCCCTGAAGAGGCTGCTGAGACACGGTTGGCAAACGGGTCTGTATCCCACCCACTCCTTCCATCCCCACTGGCCACAATCCCACCTCCTCCTCCTGAGGTCTCAGCAAATGGATCAAATTCACAACCACCTCCCCTGTTTCCAGACTGTGTTTCAGCAAAAGGATCTGAATCAAACGCACCTCCTCCCTGTATTTCAGCAAAAGGATCTGGATCAAACGCACCTCCTCCCTGTATTTCAGCAAAAGGATCAGAATCAAAAGCGCCTCCTTCCTGTGTTTCACCTGATGGAACTGAATCAAACGCACCTCCTTCCTCTGTTTCAGCAAAAGGATCTGAATCAAATGCAACTTCCCCCTGTGTTTCAGCTGAGGGAACTGAGTCAAACACACCTCCTTCCTCTGTTTCAGCAAAAGGATCTGAATCAAAAGCGCCTCCTCCCTGTGTTTCACCTGATGGAATTGAATCAAACGCACCTCCTCCCTGTGTTTCCGATGGACAAACTCCCTCACCTCCTTCTGCAGATTCAGGATGATCTCTGGAAACTGATGTGAGATCTGTTTGTTTTCCTGCTGAGCTGTTTCTGACTGCTTCATCGCTGTCTGGTGAAACCTGTTCTACACCAGCACCTCCCCGCCCGTCTGAGACTAGAGGACGATCCTCATGAGAAAGTTCATCATCGGCACTCACCCAGCCACCGCCCCACTCCTCAGCAGTCTCATATTCAGACCCCGACCCGTCTGGAGACCTGGACCACTTGTCTGCTCTGCCTTCTGTGTTGCCTTCTATCTGTTCACCGTACTCATTGGTGAATATGAGTCCTGGGGTGGACTTCCTACGGTCTGAATCTGCCTGCCCTGCCTCATCTTCATCACCTCTGCTAACCTCGTCTTCAGCTGCTGTAGTTGCCTCACTGTTCTGAGGAAGTGTCGTCATGTCAGCCTGAGCCCCGCTTTCTGCCCCGCTCTGTGCCCCTTCCAGCCCTCCAGCAGGGGCCTGAGCTCCTGAAGCAGCAGCTCCATTGGTTGGAAATGAAGAAAAGTCAGCAGACCAGTTGGCGACAAAGCCGACGTCTGGAGCCTGCTTGGAGAAGATAGGGAATGGGTTAAAATGTGCCCCCCAAAGAACCACCAAAACCCACAGTACTGACTTCTACTGGACCCCCCCCACAGAACCAAAACCCACAGCACTGACTTCTACTGGACCCCCCCCCCCCCCCACAGAACCAAAACCCACAGCACTGACTTCTACTGGACCCCCCCCCCACAGAACCAAAACCCACAGTACTGACTTCTACTGGACCCCCCCCCAAAGAACCAAAACCCACAGTACTGACTTCTACTGGACCCCCCCCCAAAGAACCAAAACCCACAGTACTGACTTCTACTGGACCCCCCCCCAAAGAACCAAAACCCACAGCACTGACTTCTACTGGACCCCCCCCCCCCACAGAACCAAAACCCACAGTACTGACTTCTACTGGACCACCCAAAACAACCACATGTATTAATGTTCTACTGGGTGAACATGTGAACGTATTAATGTTCTGAGTGAATATATGAGGAATAGATCCGTTGTGGTGGAACTATACTTACAGGTTGAGCTGTTTGGGAGTTAGCCTTAAAGAACAAACAACAACAAACAATAAACATTCAACAGAAACAAGCACACTTGACATTTAATTTCTATATTTCACTTTTCCATTCATCCCATAACCTAAGCAGCATTTTACCCTCAATTATAAATGTCCACCAGTAGAACCAGGTCTACCAGTAGGATCTTCAAACTGGACCGTTAAAGAACTTTAAATATGACAGGAGACTCACCGACCACATGTCCCAGGGTACTGCAGTCTGAAAGGACCAGAGGACACGATTTAGACACATAATGTCTTCATATCAACAACAGTCACCTGTCTACCAGTCACCTGTCTACCAGTCAGACCAGTCACCTGTCTACCAGTCAGACCAGTCACCTGTCTACCAGTCAGACCAGTCACCTGTCTACCAGTCAGACCAGTCACCTGTCTGCCAGTCAGACCAGTCAACTGTCTACCAGTCAGACCAGTCACCTGTCTACCAGTCAGACCAGTCAACTGTCTACCAGTCAGACCAGTCACCTGTCTACCAGTCAGACCAGTCACCTGTCTACCAGTCAGACCAGTCACCTGTCTACCAGTCAGACCAGTCACCTGTCTACCAGTCAGACCAGTCAACTGTCTACCAGTCAGACCAGTCACCTGTCTACCAGTCAGACCAGTCACCTGTCTACCAGTCAGACCAGTCACCTGTCTACCAGTCAGACCAGTCACCTGTCTACCAGTCAGACCAGTCACCTGTCTACCAGTCAGACCAGTCACCTGTCTACCAGTCAGACCAGTCACCTGTCTACCAGTCAGACCAGTCACCTGTCTACCAGTCAGACCAGTCACCTGTCTACCAGTCAGACCAGTCACCTGCTTGATAAAATCTGCTGAAAGCAGGCAAATCATGCAGATGAGTCAGTTTTTTGTTGAGATTTTCTGTCAACAGTCACTTTTCTGTCTTTGAACTTGTGCTGCAGGCATTACTTCGTTCAGTCACACCTGTCCAGGTGTACATGGCTACACGCTGGTTCAACCTGCTGCAGATAAAACGTGAGAGAACCTGTGGTATCGGTGAAACACTCTCATCTGGCTGAAAAGCATCAAAGTCCAAGTCGAGCAGAGATTCTCCTGGTCGTTCATTGGGCTGTGGACAACAACAGAACGTTTACAACAGGTGAATACAACACTCTGTACATGTTAGCTAACCTGTGAGGACTCCACACACCTGTGATGGAGACGGCGCAGGTAAAAACTCTCCTCCAAAGAGGTCGATGATCTGCTCTTCTGCCACCTCCTTTGTAGGCGTGACCTTCGGTGGTGGAGGCACCGGCGGTCCCTTTTTCAGCTGCCGAAGAACATCAAGAGATTTAATTAAACAGCTTTAACTATTAGTATTCTCAACCAAAGAGGATGTGTGGAGCTTAATATTAGTTTAATACTGGTTATCATTATTATTATCTATAACTGGTAGCGGAGACAGTAGATGTTTTGGATCATTGTTAAGAGCTTCCACAGCATTGGTGTTGTAAAATATAGATATGATCGGCAGCTTTGTCGGCAATGACTTACAACTCTGTCATGTTGATGTCGCTACGATGTCACAGTGTCACAGCTCCATTACGCTGATGTCAGGCAGCTTTACACTGATGTGACAGCTCCATCAAAGGTTACTAAAGGTACTTGTTTTTAGCACTGTATCATTCGTGTCCAGAGATTTAGGGTGCGTTCGCACTTGTAGTTCGGTTCTCTTGGTCCGGATGACAAAAAAACCCAAAAAAACATTTTTAGTCCTGGTTCACTTCGTGTTCACACTGGCATTTTTAACATCGAACCAACAGACACATGGATAAGGTCACAACCTGATCGGACAGCTTTTATGACATATATTGTGCAATGGAACTTGCCATTTTCTAAAACAATGCTCGGCCAAATACGTTTGTTGGATTTGTGTGTCTACGGTGGTATTTTTACCGTCTGAGAACTCACGAAGAGTTTATGAAACATATAAAGGAGTCAAACAGCACCAGGAGCTACTCAGTTGCTCACAAATGAAGTTGTGCTGCAAGGAGATGGTGGTTCACATCCTATTTTTGGTCTTTGATTCGTGCTACGTTCATATTTCAGTCGAACCGCACCAGAGTTCCGTTGGAAGCAGACAGAGACCCTTCTGTTCAGGAGGTCTCGAACCCACTTTGGTGCACACCGAGGTTCAGGTGGCAGTGTTCACACTTGTTCAAATAAACCGCACTAATGAGATCAGAGTTCATTTTAATCTAACCAAACTTGCCAAGTGTGAACGCAGCCTTAGACTCAACCTTCAGACACTGAATGAATCTTCACAGAGAGATCGATTACTGATTGTTTCTGAGATGTGCATACAAGTCAACCCTTAAGGAACCCTTCAGTCTTACAGATTTTCTTCATTTCATAGTCCTGACAGAAATTCAAAAGATTTCTTAAGAGAAAATACAAACTTTCCTTTCAAATTTATTTATTGTAAAAGTGCACTTGATGAATGTAGAAAACAGTCTTTCCTCATAAATATTGTGAGGAAAACAACAAGAAGTTACAGTAATAGATCTCGCACTTGATCTTGTGTGTGCGAGACTACGTTCGGTCACGATCAGTGATTAGATACCTCAGGAGGGAACTCGTCTCACAGATGACTGGCTTTGAATGAGCCGTCACCACAGTGGGTGGAAAATTAAACAACAAACGGGGTCGAAAACGGCGAACACTTTGTCCCATGGGTTTAAACATAAGGGGGATAAGTATACCTCTGACACCACCGTTTGTGCCCAAGACGAGTGAGTGGCAGCATCAGGTGTCAATGACATGAAGGAACACTTTAAATCAAAATCTGAAGGATTTTAGGAAGTTTTACCGGTGAGCATCCTATGCGGTTGACATGTATGGACGCGGCCATCTGACCACCAACAACAGCTTCACTGTTTCTGCTGCTGTGTTCCATCATGACTCCATCAATGAGGATTTTAGTACAGTAGTTTTACAGTGTAAATCCACCAGAGGGAGTCTGTCTGATGTTAGCTAACAGTTAGTTAACAGTCAACAAGTTGATGTTAGCTAACTAACATTTAAAACATTGGATGAGTCTGTTTCAGAAACACATTGTACGACATCACATATGTATATATAGACACACATACATCACATGACACTGAAAGTCAGATCTCATCGCCGGAACAGTCTACATTCAGTATATAACAGAGTTATATATCATACACTAACACAGACAGGAAGTGATGTCACATGTTCACTCACCAATTAACAGACAAACGTGTGCAGAAAAAAAAACAGAGAGTTACTGAGAAGTTTAAAAGTCGGCTAAACCAAGAAAATACATGGTAACACGTCTGTCATAGCTATCAATATCTATCAATCACTACGATATATCAATCAAAATTATCTATTAGTCACTATAATCTATTCATCACTATGATCAAGCAATCACTATACTCTGTCAATATAATCCGTTGATCACTATAATCACTCACGATGATCAATCAATCAATATAATCTATCAATCACAGTCATCTATCACTCACTATGATTGCTCACTATGACCGATCAATCACTATAATCAATCGCAAAGATCCATCGATCACTATAATCATGCACTATAATATATCAATCACAGTCATCTATCAATCACTATAATATATCGATCACAAAGATCTATCCATTGAAATGATCTATTGGTTACTATAATCTATCAATCATAACCACCCACTATGATCAGTCAATCACTATCATCAATTACCATGATCTACCAATCACTTGATTTATCAATCACCACAATCTGTCAATAACTGTGATCGATCACTATGATCAATCGCCATGACCGAGCGATCGCTATAATCAATCACGGATATATAACAATCGCTATAACCAAGCACTACAATATTATCAATCATTATACTATATCAATCACAGTCATATATAAATCACTATAATATATCAATCACAAAAATCTATCACTATAGTCTATTGATCACTATGATCTATCACTATGATCTATTAATCACTATAATCTATCACTATGATCTATTGATCACTATGATCTATAGAATCTATCATTATGATTGATCAATTACTATAATCAGGGTTTATGATCTATAAACCCTGCAGTAAATCACTCGTTCATACCTCCAGTCTCTCTTCTGTGTTCCAGCAGTGACGATGATGTGGACTGGAGAGGTTTGGACGTACCTGTGCAGGTGATTTGGGTCGTGGTGGTCCAGGTGATACTGGGCGGAGCATGTGATTGGAGCTCGCATCTGGACTCTCAGGTGGACTATCGTCCTCTGGTGGTGATGGCGTTCTGGCGAGTCGCAGCGGTCCTGAGTCACTGGAAGACAGAAGCAACTTGATCATGTAGGATGTTAGCAGGATGCTTGCACAAGATAAGGTTAGCATTCTGCTATCAAATGTTACGTCTCAATATTCCCCCCGCAAATATGACCTCATCATTATGCATCAAGCAGGACAAAACCTGTTTGTTTCAACAGTATAGCATATTGGCATTAGTTGTTTTCAACAGGCTAGGATGTTAGCATTTAGCATTAGTTGTTTTCAACAAGCTAGGATTTAATTAAATTAATGAGAATGAAAACTTGTATGAGGTATGAGAACGATCTGAATCATGACAACATTGTGATAAGATGTTAAAAATGACACACAGTGACTTCAACTGGTTCCCACTGACCTCGGCGCTCCTTGGATGGTGAACATTTTGTCCGAGTGCTGCTCTGCCAGTTTGGTCATCACCTCATAGAGCTGCCGACACACCTGCAGAGTCAGGGAGAGGTCGTCCATCGACAATTAGTTCATCTCACACAGATACACCTTGCCAGGTAACATATGGCAGTTCTGAAACCTTGTTACTGGTTCACGGTGTGATGACATGTTCTCACCAGAGAGATCTCACGGTGAAATTTGGCCTCCAGGTTCGTCACACTCTTAAAGGTGCTGATGTAGAAGCCAACCCGGCTGCAGAGCAGAGGGGAGAAAGTTTGGTCATCTAAACGCATCATCATCCAGTGACAGACAGGTGTGTGTGTGTGTGATGTCACTCACCTGTCCCAGAGAGTCGGCAGTTCATTCTGCAGACCAACGTTGAACTCGTCAAACACTCTCTGAGCCTTTCTCAACTCATCTTCTGCCTGCAAACAACAACAACAACATGAACAGGTGTCATATTCCACCTGTACAGGTGATTAGAACAGCTGTACCTTTACCTGCTGACTCTCTAACCTCAATCGCGTCCAATCACAGACCAGCAGACTCACCTTCAACATCTTACGGTCGTTCTTCATCCCTGAGATCTGCAGAGTTTCCACGTGATGACGAGCGCTGTCGTAGTCGATGAGTTTCCGACTTCTTTTGGCCACACGAGTCTGACACATCACAAGTTTTGTCACATTAGTCGATATGGTTACACATTAGCTAACATGGTTGCACATTTGCTAGCATGGTTACATGTTAGCTAACATGGGCAATGCTAATGTGGCGACACATTATCTGAAACAGCTTCAAGTTACCTGACACAGCTACATGTACATCGAAATGAATACATGTTAGCTGACATTGCTACACGTTCGCTTATATTGCTACACATTCGCTGTTATCGCTACATCCAGGTCTGACACATCACTAAGTTTAAGATTTTAGACGCTGACACATCGTCACTTTCTCTGATCCAAAGACAATTGCTTTGTTACCTTGAGGTCTGGAAACTGCAGCAGGTAAGCGTCCAGGTTCAGCAACGTCGAGTCCACCAGTTTGTTATGGAAGTCTTCCCACAATGCATCACAGTCCTGCGGCGAACACACAACCAATCATATTGTCAAAGAGACACTGTGAAAGTATTCTGAATGATCTACACTCCCACTGGTACACACTATCTTACATGGCCACACATTAGCCGATATGGTGTGGTGCTGTCATGTTTGTGTGATGCATTCAGGTGTGGTGCTGTCGTGATTGTGTGATGCGTTCAGGTGTGGTGGGTTCAGGTGTGGTGCTGTCATGTTAGTGTGATGCATTCAGGTGTGGTTCTGTCATGTTAGTGTGATGCATTCAGGTGTGGTGCTGTCAGGTATCTGTGATGCATTCAAGTGTGGTTCTGTCATGTTTGTGTGATGCGTTCAGGTGTGGTTCTGTCATGTTTGTGTGATGTGTTCAGGTGTGGTGCTGTCGTAATTGTGTGATGCGTTCAGGTGTGGTTCTGTCATGTTTGTGTGATGTGTTCAGGTGTTGACCTTCCCGATGGTCAGAACATCATCTTTTCCGTGCCAGTCTGGTTCGTAGACTTCATGCAGCGACTGTGTCAAGTTGATGGACGCCTGCTGCATCCCTGCAGGACACAAACACCTTTACGGTTACTATGATCACGACAGGAACGAAACACGGAACTCCACGACAGGTCGCTAACGGAAACATCAGATCAGATTTATCTGATCATTATCTGATAAAAACAGGTTGAATGATTCAGAATGCAGCTTTTGAGGAAATTTTCTGATGATGTCATTTTAAGGAATACATCCAGACATGGAACATGTTCTGATTGGCTGATTTATTTTGAACCCCGCCCGGCTTCATGCCAGAGAGTTGGGCACTTGATACAAATCCTGGGCTGGTGGCCGTCCCACGCGTGGCTCCGCTTCATCCATTCAGATCTAAAAGATTTCTGATCCGCCCAATCTTGTCTCTGGTAACTGGGTTTTTGGAGGTCTGTCAAACACGGGTGCCGCAGAGGTCTCGAACCCTCGCTCACAGTCATTCTCATTTATATTGAAATAAACTGATAGGTCATCTGGTTGATGGTGAAATTTAAGATGTTATGGTAACAGCTGTTCTCACCTTTAATGGCAGCCATGTAGGACTTCATCTCCCTCTGCAGCCGCGAGCCTTCAGACTGACAGAAGAAGAAGAGAATGACTTCATCAAGGTGTCACACTTTGCTTACATCATTAAGGTAAAGTACCACAAAGTAATTTAGATAAATACAGCAATGTTTGTTTGGTATCCTCTTCATGTTTCTGCATTAGGATAATGTTTAAAAAGGCGATGTGTCGTAGCTGATTGTCAGGTCTGTCATCATTATAATAACATTAAACTATTATATTATACTGTAAAACATATCTAAAAATGAATTTAGCCACAAACCAACATATTTATACATAACATTATCATTTAAACTCAGGTGATCATTTAAAGCCATCTGATTGGTCAACGTTTCTCACCTCCTGCCTCCTGAAGTTGATGACCACCTGTTCAAACTGCTCATCTTTGGTCTCATCTGCTTTCCCCAGTTTCTGCAGCACCTGAGGGATGACAAGGGTGTAAACATGTGACCAGGTAAACACAGGTAAACAGGAAACACCGCCTGATAGCTTCACCTTACTGCAGGAAAACATGACTTGATTGGTGGAGGTCGTACCTGTCCTCCAGGGCTACAGGTGTCCACCACCAGGTGTCACTGTTTCATCATCTACCCTCTCTCTCCCATAATGCATTGGGTGACAGCTTTACTCATTCAGGTATCAGGTTTTACTGAAGTCACTGGAAACGTTTCAGCACCAGTAATCTGATTACTTCAGTCCTCATTGGCTGATACTGTCAACAGGTAATCTAATTACTTAAAATCACCACTGGCTGGTTCTGTCAACAAGTAATCTGATTACTTCGTTACAAAATATGAGGCTGATTGAAGAAAACCGTACACACAGTATACATACAGTATACATGTATCAGTATACAGTATACATACAGTATACATGTATCAGTACACACTATTCATACAGTATACAGTATACATACAGTATACATATATCAGTACACAGTATGCATGCAGCATAAGTGTATTGTTACACAGTATATATACAGTATAAATCAGTATTGATTGATTGACTTTCATCTGTGCAGGTAGGTGATCTGGTGTCTGACGTGACGTCATCACGCCTCCCCTTGTGCCGACCTTGCAGCATGAAAACATGCCTCACTGTGTTTATTAAAGAAAAACGCCAAACACGCACGTGACATATTGGTTTACCGCACCGTGACGTCATCACCGATGCTAATCTGCCGTCGGTCCGTTTCAGCCAATCAAAATATCACTTTCTGATGATTTACGATTTTAACGTGCAAATTTAGAAGACATGATGACGTCATGTGATAACTGAGATAATAATGATGATGATGACGTTAAAGACGCGGCTGATATCAGCCAAAGAGGCTCCGGAGGCCTGCACGCTCCAACCAGCTGCTCATCCTACTCCACCTGTCCTCCTCCTCCATCATCATCATCATCATCACCACCATCAGCAGCAGCAGCAGCAGCAGCAGCAGCAGCTCTTACCTTCTCCTGCGCGCGGTTCAGTCGTTTCTGCACGTTTTTGGCGAAAATTCCCGTTTTGATCTCCGCCATGATGACCGCAGAGAGAGAGAGGGAGAGAGAGAGATTAACGGAGAGAGAGTTGACAGGAGGGGGAGGGGTGTGTGTATGTGTGTGTGTGAGTGTGTCAAGGGGGAGGGGCTTAACGCCGTCAGCTGACTGGATTGTTTTCCAACAAACACTTTTAGATGAGCGCGTTTTTAAGTGACGTCACCACGTCTCTTCAGCTCTGCGTCTGAAGGTGTTTGTGTGCAGGTGGAGCAGATGGTAGAACCCTCAGGACCCCCATTGACAAAGCCTGTATTCGACCCTAAATATGGCATTTATTTGAAGAATTACTCCATCTACAGTTAAAAAAAACAGTATCAAATAGTAAAAATCGTTTATTTCTGCATATTTACATGATAATGTTTACTAATAAATAGGCAATGTGGCACTAATATCGTGTTATGGATTGGCAGAAACGTTTTAGTATTGCTGTGTAGCTGTGGATGGATGAAGGAAAACGAAGGAATTAGTATAAATTAATGAATCTGTATTTCCTAATTAAAGATGTAACAATCTGACTCCATCAGCTAAACCAGTTTGTCATAATGGGAACCAGTTCGTGTCTCCTTGTGTTACTGGTCCAGACAGAAGGTGAGCCTCAGGTGAGGGTGATGATGTAACACATGACATCCACCAGCAGAGGGCGTGCTGATGTCATGTTCTGAGCGCGCTCCATCTGCTCTGATTAAAACAAAAATTAATTCACACTGACAGAGTCTCTCCTCCACGTGAGGTGATGATGACACCGCTGAGTCATCACTGAATCAGGGACTCTTCCTCCTCCTCGTCCTCGTCCTCCTCCTCCTCTGTCGTGACGTTCTTTCAGGAGGAAACACCACCAACAGTTACACAGGGAAATACCTCTGGAGGGAGGGGTCAGACCAGGCTATAACTACAGGAACACAGCAGAGAGGGAGAGTAGAGTGACCCTGTACAGCTCAGAGACCAGAACCATCAGGACCAGAACCAACAGACCACACAGGACCAGAATCATCAGGACCACAGATGACCATCAGGACTAGACCTGCAGCGTGAATCAAGACCAGATTCAAAGAGGATTTTTCATTTGACTGTTTCTCCTCAAAAACCAGAAACCCGCCACTGCTGAACTCTACTGAGTCTGAGGACCTGATCCTGTGTCTGTGAGGACATGGTCCTGAGTCTGTGAGGACCTGATCCTGTGTCTGTGAGGACATGGTCCTGAGTCTTGAGGACCTCCTCCTGAGTCTGTGAGGACCTGATCCTGAGTTTGTGAGGACCTAAACTTGACTTTGTGAGGACTTGGTCCAAAGTCTGTGAGAACCTGGCATTGAGTCTGTGAGGACCTGATCCTATCCTGAGTCTGTGAGGACCTGGTCCTGGTCCCAGACCTGCTACATTCCTGAATCTGTGAGACTCTGAACCCAACATGTCTCCTCAGTTGGCCGTGTTCTTCTTCATGGCCGTCAGTCTTCTCGTTGACGCCTCTCCGACAGTCTCTGCGGAGGTTGACGTGGCGTCTCCGCTCCTGGAGGCGGAGCCATCCTCTGACTGTCCGTCCTGCTCTCTTTCGCTGATGAGGAGGAACTCATCTTCATCGGGAGGACATAACGACATGGTGGAGGCGGTGAAGCGCCACATTCTCAACATGCTGCACCTGAGCGTTCGGCCCAATCTGACCCAGCCAGTCCCGCGCGCCGCTTTGCTCAACGCCATCAAGAAACTGCACGTCGGTCGAGTGACTGAAGACGGCAGCGTGGAGATCCAGGAGGAGGGTCAGGGCCCTGGGACCTCAATGGCACCTGAACCACCGTCTGAAATAATCACCTTTGGAGAGCCAGGTGAGTCCAGCAGTCAATCAGGAACTTCAGATGACCTGATGTTCGATAGCCTGTTGGAAAGCTAACAGTCTCTGCTATAGAGTGAAAGTAACGTGTCTAAATCGTACCGTAGTCGACCATGATGTACTCAAATCTAGATTCTCGGTCCACATGAGCTATTTCTGAAGCTAAAGAGGGTTAAATAGCAATGCTACAGGTGAGAGACACCTGTCTTTTCAAGGGACTGGGAGGTGAACTCTGACTGGTTGAATTCATGTTAAAATACAACTTTGCTTCTTGCACCTTACTTTGCGCCCAGATTATGCACCGTTTAACCAGTAAGATGAAGGCGGATGAAGGTGGACATGCCCGACATGACCTTTGGACCATGAGCTGTAGATCTAGATCGGAGAAGTGAAGAAAACTGTCGTTGTAAAATGAGAATTCGATCAACAATAATAAAGATGAGTAAATAAACAGGAGTAATATCAGTAAACCATATTATTGGGCGGCTGTGGCTCAGAAGTAGAGCAGAAGGTCGGTGGTTCGATCCCCAACCTCTGCAGTCTACATGTCGAAGTGTGCGTGGCCAAGATACTGGGAACAAACTGGGGTTCAGTATCTGTTCCACTGGTGTGAATGGTTATTGCTCCTGATGAGCAGGAGCTCGTAGCATTACACCCTCATAGCCTTCATACAGAACTAAAGTTGCACCGGTCCCACCTTTTAAAAAGGGTTTATACACACAAAAAAAACACAAAAAAGCTAAGACTGATACTGTCAAATTACACTAAATAACTGTACCACCAAATTACATTTAATGAACTGTAAAAATACAGAACAGATTTTTACAGTCTAAATTAATTAAACTACAGTATGTTATTGTTGATAAATGTCCATTAAACAGTACAATAACAGAAATATTATGTCAAAAAAACAAAAGATCTACCATCTAGGTTAATCTCTATATGCAACATGTGTCCAAAGTAGGATTTGAACCCATGATGTTGTCGTTGTCTGGTCTGTTGTAACACAATGTGTGTGAGGAGCATGTGATGCCTTGCAGCGCCTTCTCAATGTGAATAATCTTTCAAAAAGACATGTTTGATGCAATATTTTTTTTAAAAGCTAAATTTGAATTCAGAATTAGGCTTTGAATGTAAAAGTACCCATTAATATAACACTAATAAGATTTACCTTAAAATTACAAAGAAAAATGTTAAATTTTTAATATGGACATATTTTATATATACATATATACATATTAGCATTACACTTTTAAAAAAGACAGTTGGCTTATTAATTTACAGACAATGTCAGTAATTTTACACAGTTTTGTATTCAATGAAATGAACAGAAAATTACTGTAAAAATTTTGTTGTTTTCCGTAAAATTAGGATTTAAAAAAAAAAAATTGTACAACAACTACACCTTTGAATGGTGCTTTTCCAACCACCTGACCTGCGTATAGTACACCTTTAAAGTTTTCCTACTGTATGAAGTTCTCTCTAGAACAGACGGCGAGCTGCAGGTTTGGACATAAACTCATGAATTTCTCACCTGATGTTGTCTAATAACAGAAATCACAGAAAACTTCAGACGGCTGTAAAGTTTTCATGGAGCAGCTCGTGACCAATCACTGGTTGTCTTACATAAATGTACAGAAAGTCTTTGTGCTATAAATAGTGTTGTGTTGAAGGCCCCTCAGATGGGAGGACAGTCAGAGGGGGCACAGCGAGTGGGCTGAATAATCTCCTCATTCACACAGATCTGGGCCTCTAATTATTCAGTGTGGCCTTGTTAACGTTCAGAGACCAGACCTTTTCTTTTTTTAGTGTCTCAGCTCCTGTCGGGTATATTTAGAGGCGGCGGCTCCATTTATCCATAATGACATTTTCTATGTTCATTCAGTCAAATGACAGCAGGACAAAAGAGGAGAGACATGAGTGTCACAGTGGTTCACGTCTGCAGCACCACAGAAAACGCATTAGATCCACCAGAAACCTTTCTAATCAGGTTCCACCTTAGCAATATCCATGATTTTAAAGTCTAGAGACAGAGAATCAGGCTGTAGTCTAATGAAAAGTGTTGACCTTTTTAGTCTCTTCTAATACATCAGGTTATTATTAACATTTCAGTCAATCTAGTGGAGACCAAACCAATATTTTTGGTCATTTTTCTCTGATTCAACATCAGATTTATCTGATCATTATCTGATAAAAACAGGTTGAATGATTCTGACTGTACCAAACTTTAACCAGTATAATGACATCACACCTGTTTTAGCTTCCATACATCGGCTCCTTATCACCTCCACCAATCAGCTCGTGTTTTCACCAGCATCTGTCTGTCAGCAGGATTACTCTGAAGGTTCTGAACAGATTCTGGTAAATGTTTTGTAGAGGTTGGGTATGGTCCCATTAGATTTTGGTGGTGATCCAGATCAGAAGTCATTTGATTTTATGGTCTTATTGATTACCTTCAAAGCTGTTCTTGACCTGGCTTCTGAATGTCTTCTTTATTCATTCATCTCCCACCACCAACCAAGTGAGGAGGAGGAGGAGGAGGATCAGGTCCCATTCGTCCATCACTTTTTTTTCAGAGCATAACTCAAAAACTGTTCAGAATGTTTTCACCAAACTTTATGTAAACATCTCCCGTGAACAATAGACGTGCCTTTTAAACATTTAGTTTAGCTACTACTCCAATCAAATGCACCTGTGTGTGTTGGGGGCGGGGCTTCGTGCTTACATGTGATGTTTCACGTCAGATGACTGAAAGCTTCATTTTGCTTCTCGGACACAAAGAGAACCTAAAGATCTTCTTCTCCTGATAGAAACCTGATAGAAAATGAGTAGAGGTGTCCTGTTGTTACAACATGAAGGTCTCACCCCTGATTGGACTGACTCGTGTGATTAATGCTCGCTAACATGCTAACTGTGCTCTCTGCTGCAGGAGCCTCTCTGAACTCGGTGACCTTTGACATTTCGACGGAGGCCGCCAGCTCGTCGGTGGTGGAAGAGGCAAACGTCTGGGTCTTCCTGAGGGTATTGAAGGGAAACCGAGCGAAAGGCAAAGTGATGCTGCGGTTGCTGCAGCTTCACGACGAAGAGGAGTGTGTATCAGAGAAGATGGTGGATGGGCACCGCAGCGGCTGGCACACCCTCCCCATCTCACACAGCATTCAGACTCTACTGGATGGCGGCAGAAGCTCGCTCAGCCTGCAGGTTTCCTGCCTGCTGTGCACTGAGGCTGGTGCCTCACCCGTTCTGGCGGCTGACAACGCAGGACGAGATCGGTCTCACCGACCGTTCCTCATGGTGGTGCTGCGAGCTCGGGAGGAGACGACTCAACGGCGAGCCAAACGAGGGCTGGAGTGCGACGGGAAAATACACATCTGCTGCAAACGACAATTTTACGTGAACTTCAGAGACATTGGCTGGAACGACTGGATTATCGCTCCGTCCGGTTACCATGCCAACTACTGCGAAGGCGAGTGTCCGAACCACGTGACAAGCATCAGCGGCTTGTCCCTGTCCTTCCACTCTACAATCATCAATCATTATCGAATGAGAGGCTACAGCCCGTTTCAAAACATCAAGTCTTGCTGCGTGCCGACGAGGCTGCACGCCATGTCGATGCTCTATTACAACGAGGAGCAGAAGATCATCAAGAAAGACGTCCAGAACATGATCGTGGATGAGTGCGGCTGCTCGTAAACATGTTAAAAACAGCCAATCAGCACTTTGTGATATTTATGTTTAGTGTTGAGGCATCGTGTTTCCTGTCAGGAGAGACTTTTCCACATTGGAACGAGAACCTGAGAATACTATGCAACACGTCGTCACTTTCTATATGTCTGCTGTTTTCTACTGTTGTAGGGAACATGTGAGAGGATCAGTTTCATATGTTCCACTGTGTACTGAAGGTCCCACCTGTGGAGAACTCTCTGGTTCCTGGAAAGCCAAAGACTGTCACTGCTGATGTTCAGTCAAACTGTGAGAATGCTGATTTTTATCCGGATAAATCATCAAACTGCTAAAACAAAAACCCTGAAATGACATTTCATCCGTTTTTAGTTGTTTCTTCGTTGTAAAGAAGTTTATATAATTTATTTGCTTTTTTTAAATTCATCATTAAACAAACTGTCAACACTGTCATCAGACTTTTAATTTATAAAAAACACAGTTAACCCTCTTTGGTCTGGTTCTTATTCAGCTTTTTAAGCTTCTTCCATCCATCATGATGATGGATGTTGTTGAAACAAATTAGGCACATTTAAGGGGTTTGAATCTTTGGGGGTTTAGGGGGTTTGGTGTAGACTTGAACAAAAATCTGGATCCTCCAGATTCAAATATTTGACTGTTAAAAGTCATCAATCTTACTTTTAGGTTTCAGGCTTTGAGTTTTAGATAAGGTTGGTTGAATTAAAGGGGACTGTTGGTCCTTGGCGGAGGGATGAACTCTACAGAGGGACATTCCCAAAAAGAGAAAACAAAGTTAAAGTTATCACAGAAAAACTGTTATCATGAACTCATTTGGCCGCGATGATCATGTTGTGAAAATGTGATATTGCAACAGCCGTAATCCAGACTGTAATCTCCTCAAACACACAATGAACAACATAAGAAACAAATGTACACACTGAGGGCCCAATGCGGTCTGACCCGTGACCCAGACCTCAGAGGCTGAACACTGAAGGTAACGATGGATGAATCCTTCAGCCTTTTAGACGTAAATCTGCTAATAAACGTAATGTAAACCTGGAACCTGAACTCTCTGCTACAACACCACACTGCAATATTTAGAATGCAAACAAGAAATAAACTAGTGAGTTTATCTGATAATCACACTTATAATGAAAATGATCCAAGCCTTAGAGACAAGAGATCTCTCATGAAATAAACATCAAACCACTTACTACAACAAATAAAGTCAAAGCTAGCTCCTCGGTTCTTCTTTCAGTTTGGTTCTGACTTGGACAAAGTTCTATAAAGGATCTAGAAGTCTGTGCCATTAAACCGTCTATGAACGGAGGTGAACCTGACTTCAGATCAGCTCTACAAACACAGAGTTTATTAAAGGTCCCAGTTATGTCCAGATCAGAGTGTTAATGGAGGACAGAGAGATACTGGTAATCAGTCCGAGAGGAAGAGACTGAACAAACATCAGAGTTCATTCACCAGCCAAACACTGAAGTAACATTAGTGCAACACATCCCAGACTGAACACTGGAGGGAGGGTCACTGCACTGGTTTAACTGGTAAGGCAGAGGTCACTGCACTGGTTTAACTGGTAAGGCAGAGGTCACTGCACTGGTTTAACTGGTAGAGGCAGAGGTCACTGCATGGGTTTAACTGGTGGAGGCAGAGGTCATTGCACTGGTTTAACTAGAGGAAAGAGGGGTCACTGCACTGGTTTATAGAGGAAAGAGAGGTCACTGCAGTGGTTTAACCAGAGGAAAGAGAGGTCACTGCAGTGGTTTAACCAGAGGAAAGAGAGGTCACTGCACTGGTTTATAGAGGAAAGAGAGGTCACTGCAGTGGTTTAACTAGAGGAAAGAGAGGTCACTGCAGTGGTTTAACCAGAGGAAAGAGAGGTCACTGCACTGGTTTAACTGGTGGAGGCAGAAGTCATTGCACAGATTTAACTGGTGGAGGCAGAGGTCACTGCACGGGTTTAACTGGTGGAGGCAGAGGTCACTGCACGGGTTTAACTGGAGGAGAGGTCACTGCACTGGTTTAAATGATGGAGGTAGAAGGTTTTTCTGTTGCTCTGCAGTTACCAAACCAGGAAGGGAGACCATAGGTCAGCATGGTTTCACTGGTGCCCCTGTTGAAGGTGGGGAGTGCTGGGAAGGGGAGACCTGCCCTCTACAAGTCTCCAGTGGGGTGGAACCACTGTTGGGGCTGTTTGATGACGGCCATCTGACAGGTGCACACAGGAAGGTGATATCATCAAACCCTCCACAGTAGAGCCATCGATGGTCAGTGGATTAAGATGGCTCTGCCAGCCCCCCTGAAGTCAATTATTATTTCTTTGCCGTGTTCACATTGAGGGATTGACAAACAAGTCCAATAGATGAAGGCCCCACCTCGTAATTTACAGGACTTGAAGGATCTGCTGCTAACGTCTTGTACCACAGCACACCTTCAGAGGTCTGGTGGAGTCCAGGCCTCGACGGGTCAGAGCTGTTTTGGCGACAAAAGAGAACCTACCCAATATTAGGCAGGTGGTAATAATGTTATGGCTGATTGGTGTGTAATATTAGTAATAAAAATGTTGTTTTTCTCACGGACGTAACACTCGAATGAAAGGAAACCAAATGTAGACATGAGAATCATGACAATGCTGTTAAGCTCATAGATTTATCATCAGACCTACTTATTGATAAGAAATGTCAATCAAAATCATCAAAATTGATATCAGTCCAAGCAGAAAATAATAATTCCTTGAAATTGAGAAAAAACATTCCTCTGACTGTATTTGTGTAAAAACTCCCCATCAGTACAACTTCCAATAATTTTAACACCATCTAGTTTTTTATTTGAATTCTAGTCTTTACATTTTTCTTCTCTTCATCATTACATTCTGTGTTGTTCAATTTGGAGAAAGCAAAATGAAAAGTTTCCTGTGAGGCTTTGTAAGTCTGTCTTCAATACAAAGAACCAATCGGAATCTTTACGTCTCTGTGACATCACTGTGAAGGTTTATTTTTGCAGGTGAGGTGTTCTTCTGATGGAGGCAGAGATGGTGTGAACATGCAGATGGACTGCGAGGACGGAGGATGTCCAGAGAAACGTGATAAGAGCCGGAGGATAGTCATGTGAGTCAAACTGAGGATCTATTTTTTGTGTGTGGGTAGGCTGCAGGACACGTCAGTGCTATTAGCTGAGGGAAGGCCTGATAACCTCAACACCACCTCCACCACAAACTGTTACTCCATCAGCGAGCACAGACTCACTGCTGCTATTCGGAGACATTCACCCCCACAGCTTCACTCACACTCTGCTGCTGAATGAGACCAGAGCTCAGGCGTCAGGACGCTCAGCAAACAGGAACAGTGACACGAATGAATGAGTCTTTATTCACACGTGAACATCATGTTTCCTCAGGACAGATATTTAAATCATCTAGTTTCAAATAAAACTGAAATTAGATGATAAATGAAACATCATTCTAAAAATAATCTATATGCACTATGACCTGATTCTCTGAGGAACGACATCTTGTTGTTGGACAGTTAAATTAACATGAACTTGATTTATTAAACCCCCTTTTTTTTGTGATCAACTTTTTATTTATTTGTTGAATACAAAAGGACAAACAGTATAACAATTACAAAGGGAATTAAAATAACATAGAAAATAATTAATAATAAAAATAATAATTCAAAAAAATTTAAATTTAAATTTTTAAAGAAAAAAAAACACAAAAAAAACCCTACCCCAGATAACTACCACCCACCATAAAATTTATTAAACCTTACTTTATAGGATCACACGATGCCATGATGTGTATGACAGTGCTTTATTTTTATTTACTGATTACTCACAACAAATGAAGATGATTCATTAATGTAATCGATATCCAGAATGTCTGAACAATTCAATGCTTTTTTCTTTCAAAGCTTGTTAAAAAAAGTTTCGTTAAAAATTCATGTTTAAGTTACATATGCTAATTTGTGTGACAGCATTGGGTAGAGACTAGTTGCAGGCACCTGAAGACTAGTTTTAGTGGTCTGAGTACCAGTTGTAGAGGTCTGATGACTCATTGTAGCGGTCTGAGGATTAGTTACAGAGGTCTGGTGACTAGTTGCAGAGGTCTGAGGACTAGTTGCAGAGGTCTAAAGACTAGTTGCAGAGGTCTGAGGATTAGTTTCAGAGGTCTGGTGACTAGTTGCAGAGGTCTGGTGACTAGTTGCAGAGGTCTGAGGACTGGTTGCAGAGGTCTGAGGACTAGTTGCAGAGGTTTGATGACTAGTTGCAGAGGTAGGAGGACTAGTTTTAGAGGTCTAAGGACATGTCTTAGAGGTCTGAGGACAGTATGTAGAGGTCTGAGGATCTGATGACTAGTTGCAGAGGTCTGAGGACTAGTTGCAGAGGTCCAACCACTAGTTGCATTGGTCTGAGGGCTAGTTACAGAGGTCTGATAACCTGTTGCAGAGGTCTGGTGACTAATTGCATTGGTCTGAGGACTAATTTTAGAGGTCTGAGGACTGTGTGTAGAGGTCTGAGGACTAATTGCAGAGGTCTGAGGACTGTGTGTAGAGGTCTGAGGACTGTGTGTAGAGGTCTGAGGACTAATTGCAGAGGTCTGAGGACTGTGTGTAGAGGTCTGAGGACTAATTGCAGAGGTCTGAGGACTGTGTGTAGAGGTCTAACGACTCATTTTAGAGGTCTGAGGACTAGTTGTAGAGATTTCTAGTCTCTTTTGTTGTCTCTCTGCTCAGATCAGACTGTTTTCATTCAGAGTCTTCGTCTCTGTTTTGGCTCCTGCGGCGACTCCATTTGTGCAAACGCCCACACAGCAGAGTGAGGAATGACTCATCTTCATCAGGAGGAGGATGAGGAGAGCACTCTGATTTAAACAGCAGAATTGATTCACTAAATATTTTTAAATTCAGCAGAATGTACCTTTAATCCCATGCAGAGGGGAGGAGTCCCTCCACGAAAAAAAAACCAACCTACAAACACAAATTTATGAATTTTTCCAGAAATGTGTCAAAGTCAGTGTCAGTGTCATGAGTCAGTGATGACATCATCAAATTATAAATCAAATTGATTAATAAGGGAATACCATCAGTAAATTATCATCATCATCCAGACTTTATAGTGATATTGATCAGTGAACTGGGTCTATTCAAGATAACACACTGATTATTTGTGACTTTATCAGACCGATTGATTTATTTTCAGGTTATTGATTGGTGGAGGTCATCAGGTGAGTCAGCTCACCTGGTCAGGTGTTGACTCTATAAACTGGCTCTTGCCAGTCTCTCTCCTTACCTTGGTTTTGTTGTGCTAAGTTTGTATTTACTTAGGTTCCCTTTAAGTTAAACCTCCTGTGTGTTCTCCCCTCCTGGAGTCGGTGGTGACAACGTTCAGATCGAATGATGGTGATGGCAGATTTGAAAGGTTTGGACCTCAAGGAGGGGCCGACTTGTGTTTCAGAGTTAAACTGATAAAATTATCCTGACAATGAATTAAAATGTTGCTCAGATCGATCGAAGAGAATAAATAAGGAAGAAAAAACAAACATTTATCCCAACGTGAGATTATTGTTGAATTCTGAAATAATCTGTGAAAAGAGGCAGAACAAAGAAAGAAATGTGATGTCATCTGTTTCTACATGATGTTGTCACAGTTTGTAATTACGTCCACCAACCAAAGTAGGAGGAAGTCATGTGATCTGTGCCATTTGGTTGTTTCTTTGTTTGATGATGAATATAATCACTATGATTATAATCAATGTGATTGATCACTAACATGTTCAGCAGGTGTTTCCAGTGGAATGTACTTTCTAGTTTAGTTTTCCTTCTGGAGGTACTTCAGTGAACAGCAGCAGCATCTCCTTCAGGACAAACCCTGTCACTACAGGTAAAACTGATGACTGATCTGGAGCCTGTTCCATAAAGAAAAGCACCAGTGAAGGTCCAACACCTGACGTCATTTCACCAGCAAATCAGTCAGGCTGAAGCAGTTCAGTAAAGGTCAGTTCAGGCTCATCCAGGTCTAGACAGGTTCAGGTCCAGATAGGAGTGTCTGTATGTTGATCTAAAGCAGCCCATCAGGTCAAGCTCAGGTCAGATCAGATCCATCGTATCAGACAGTAGTTGCACAGCACCGACCGAACTGGACACGCTAGTCGTGAACGTATGCATGACATACATGGACAACACGTGGTCAGCTGATCACAAGCAGATGGTGATCAGCTGACCATCTGCATTGTTGTACTCCTGTCTCCTCTCTGGTCGTTTGGTTTTACTGCTTTCGGTGCTGCTGATGATTAGTCGATATTTTTACAATGAAGTTGATTTTGCCCACAAACCGCTAGCATTCTGCTAATCAATGCTGATTGGTCAGTTAAGGATTCATGACAGATTGCAACCTGACATGCTTCCTCGATGTCACCTGGAGTCTACAGACATTTTTGAAATGAGAAAAAATGAATTTCTAAAGGAGGACCAGGAGGACCTTTGTTTCTGACAGTGAAATGTAGATCTGGTGGCTTCTGGTGTGTGACGTCACAACTACTTACAGAAAGGTATTTCACAACAATAATGGATTTATATACTCTTTATTCTACAGAGAACCAACAGTTCACCCATAATAAGGAACATGGAGACAGTGGTGAGAGTAAATTTCCTTTAACAGGTAGAACCTTGAAAAGATCCCGACTCAAGGTGGATGGAGAGAGAGAGAAAGAGAGATGGGGGATTGACCAACAGAGATACAGACAGAATATTATAATAATATGGATTATATATCATAAATATCCATTGATCAACATTAGGTCATGTTAGGTGGAAGTCACGACATCAGCAGGCAAGTATGGATTCATAAAATACAGAATAACATGCGACTATTTATCCTGTCAGCTGACCCCAGTGGGCCACTGTACAGAGCACAGCAGGCAATCATCCTCCTGCTCGACAACATCTGATCAAATGTTTGTTCCATTAATATTCTGCACTTATCCACCACTTTATGTCTTACTTTAGGTGTTTAATGTGATGTCATGATCCTAAATAATAAAGATAAATGGAGAAAATGGGAAACATTTTTCCATCAATGATCAGACTGATCGATGATCGATACTGATTGTTTTAATCACCGTCACGTTTGGTCACGTGGTTTCGATGTTCTTGGGACGGGGGTGGCGCTGTTTCGCTCACTCCAGAATAGAAGAATTTTTTTTTTTTTGTTAAAATGGCAGCGAACAGATTATTGATTTATTCTCATCTTCAGTTGATTCCATCAGTTTGTTTTCGTCCTTTATGGCCTAATAAAGTTTAATTTAATCACAGCAGTATCTTTAGAGGCCGCTGGGTGGAGTTGTAAGACCGGATGTAGAGCTGGGTGCAGTTCATTTCCGGTTCCGGCCTGCTGACGTTGTTTGTTGTGTTTGTTTGTGGCCTCCAGCAGCTCAGTTCTCCGAGTCCCCTCTCGTCGTCCGGGTCTCTCTCTCTTCATCTGTTTGTTATTTTCTAGCCGCTCAGATGTACCGAACTCCGATCAGACCTCAACGGAGTCCCGGAGCTCCGCGGGCGGCTGGAAGGTTTACCTCCCCGTCCCCTGGCTGGGGTTTCCCCCGGGCTCACTCTCCGTATGGAGGCTCCGGACACCGTGGAGGATCTCCCCGCGGCGGCCCCTGTTACTCTCCATGCTCTCCGGTCTACTCCCCAGGTTCTTACAGAGGATACACGGACGGTTCTCCGGGCGGATTCAGTAGCGGGTCCCGGGGGTTCGGAGGACAGATGTGGCGCCGGAGCGGCGGATTCAGGCGTGCTCAGTCTGTTAGTCCCGCATCAAGTCACAGCTACGAGGTAAGGACTCATGCCCCGTTCATACGGCAATGTTTTCGAAGCGATCTCTGTACACACGGATCCGCAATAAATCAGTCAACACCTTGCTCCTTTGTGCTCCTTCAAAATGTGCTTTTTTTCTTTTCTGTTTTGTTTGTTAGTATGTGTGTGTTTTGCTTTTGTATTCAAATTTCCTTTATAAGTTGTTCACCATTGAGGTCATAATTCTGACCCAAAATTTGTAAATTGTACCCCTTATTCGTTTTGTACATTGTACTACCTTTAAAGTTTAATTTTTTTAAAAGGGTTTCGCAATAATGGCTGAAAACTCTGTAGTACGCATGTCAGGGAGGTAGGTGGCGGTGTACCCTTTTAAAATCAGCACCACAGCCCCTTAACACCGTTGTTGTGTCAACGGACGTGTCTGTAGAAGAAGGATGTTTCTTTAGAACCACCTGATGGATCAACCATGGCTCTGGTGGAACAGGGGTCCCAAAGAAGGAACCGTTGGATTCTGGAGTGGATCAGGTTTAGAGGTGGTCTCAAGCGTAACCGATCATGACCCAAGTTTGGCTCATCAAACATTGTCTGAAACTCCCAGCGTTAGCTACAGAGCTACACAGAATGATCGATCCTTCATTTACTGATTATTGATTAGCTTGTGTGCTCCTCCATTCATGTCTGTTGCTTTCTTTGTGTGTAGAAGCCCCCCCCCCCCAGTTGCTCAGTACCCCTAAACCAGTAGTACTGGTCTCTCACCAGTTTCAGGGCAGATCTTGTAGGTGTGTCTGGTAGCTACAGGGAGATTGCAGGTGGACCTACTGGAGATGATGTTTCCTGTAACTTCAGCTAAATGAATACGAACATTTATAAAGGAGTACTGTATCTGTGACGTCCATTAGAACCTCATGATGTCACTTCCTTTCAAAGATCGTTTTAGTCATTTTTAATTCTGATGTTTTGTTCTCTCATGGGTTTCACAGTAAACCGAATCTAACGGATGTTGTGACCGCCATGTTTGTTAGTGATGTCATAGATGAAATGATTGGTTCCCCTGGTTTCTGCTCGTATAGCTGACGTCACCCCCTGGTCTGTGTTTTCAGTCTGGATCTTCAGATTCGCCGGTGGAGAAGTATTTCAGTCCGTCGATGCTTCAGGATCCCTGGGCCGATCTGAAGCCGGTCTCAGCCGCAGAGAGATGGACGACGTCAACAATAAACAACAGACAGCTTCATCAGCTGTAAACAAACATACTGAGCATGCTCAGTCACCAGCCTGTTCTCATTGGTTCACGGCAGCTTGAAACCATTTCAGGGATCTTTGAGTTTTTAACCAAATGATTTCAGCAGTTTTTAGATTCTTCTTCACATGTTTTATTCAGATTGTTTGTAAAAAAAAAATTAAAATAAAGAAAAAGAAAATTTTGGTTTGTTTTCTAAATAAAAAAGAAAAGTGAAGTTTTAAACTAATCCCGTGTGTCGTAATTTGAAAAGTTGATCTCAGGTGACACTACTTAACTGTTGCCATGGCAACTTTAGAGTTTAATTCTGACTATTTACATATTTAAAATGAATTGACGGGAATATTTTAATTAATCTAAGAGCCTTTGAAGCTGTTGATGTCATTATACATCATATTCCCATATAAATTTTGAACCAAAGCCAAAATATTCTAGTGATTTCATTATAATCAGATGCTCAACCGAATCAAACACTTTGTAAAAGTCTAGAAACAAAATTAAACCTTTGTCTTCAATCAAATAATTATAATGAAGTAGATCAATTACCAGTCAAATGATGTTGTGTGGATCTTTCTTATATCAACTTTCAGCCTTTCGGTAAAAAATATGTGTAAATTCCACATTTAATAAAGTTATCAGAATAGGGATCCCAGCGGCTGAAACGATCTTCCTCCGTAGGGTGGCTGGACTCAGAGATAGGGGGAGGAGCCCGAAGGAGAGCCGCCGCTCCTTCGTGTCAAAAGGAGCCAGTTGAGGTGATTCAACATCTGGCTAGGATCCCCCCTAGGGTCTCCCTTTAGGGGAGGGGACTCCGGGGTGGACCCAGAACTCTCTGGAGGATATGAGGATGTTTACAGCCTGCAGGAGGCGCTAACAAGTTTTCACTAAACATCTCACTGAAGTTGTTTTATATGTTGAAGGGAGAAAATAAACATCAGGTGATTCAGTTCAGTGTGCTAAATAGAGCAGAAACACAGTCCTGCAGGCAGACAGATGTGTTTCAGGGTTAATTAAACATCAACACTGCTTGTCTGGAAACACAAGAGAGAGTTTTAAATGTTGAGGACTGTCGTCTGGGGAAAGACTCTGCATAAAAGAAAATGCATTAAACGGATGATAAACTAGAAAGCACTCGGAGAGCGCAGACCTCCGCCAAGGCTGCTCAGTTTCCCGATGTTGGCATTTCACTCCAAAGCAAAAGTCCCATGATGCAACCCTCTGAATGAAGTAATTAGAAAGTTTGACAGGAAATATTAAAATAAAATCTTTGCAATTTACTAAAATCTTTATTTATTGTGGCTGTTAGCTCACATAAATAAACTGCAACGCCACAACAGGTAATTGACACTTGTAACACTTTAAGAGTTGTTACAAAGCCACACACAGGCAGGAGAACAGGAAGTATATTAAAACAGGGTAATGTTTTGTTGAAATTCATAAGCTGTTATATGGACATGAATCAATTACATACATTTGTCAGGATGGAGACTCTTTACATTACAAGTGTACATGCGGCAGTTTAATCCCATAATAATAAAAAATTCCTGGATCCAGATGGTGATCCGGATCACCACCAAATTCTAATCGATTCTTCCTTGGGCCACTTCCGACATCTCCTGAAAATTTCATCAAAATCTGTTGGTTAGTTTTTCTTTTATCCTGTTCACCAACAAACCAACACCGGCAAAAACATAACCTCCTCCCTTGGCGGAGGTAATGAATAAAATCCACACACCTAAGATGTTGGGTGATGATCAGCGACCAATGGCAGAGTGGTGGAGGATAACTAAGACCTGCCAGACTTCTCTCACCATCTAGCCAAATTCAACATTAACAAACTTATTTGTCCTTCATTTCAAAGGATGTATTCATCAATGGCCACATACATCTATGAGTCTTTTACGCTGGCATTGCCACATCCACTAGAGGGCAGTGAAGAGTCAAAGGAGGTTGTTATGATGTACCGAGTAAATAAAAAGGAAAAATAGGAGGCAGGGATATAATCGGCAATCTGTGAGGTCAATATCATTCCCAACATGTGGACAGAGAGCTTTTCTTTTTCTTTTTTACCTAATTTTTTCCAGATTTTTATGGCTACACTGCCCCCAATGGTTTCCGGTGGTACTGCTCCATTTAGTCCGTATCCATAAGCTCTCAGAAAAGGTGGACAACTATGGACGAAATAAATGCAGAGTGCGGACAGAAGGCAGTGTCTGTCTCCGTATCCGTCTTTAACGTAGAGCATAAATGGGCTTGTAGAAAGCAGCTAGTAGCAGTTAGCAGCTAACTCAAAGAAGGAGAAAATCAAACAAAAATGCACAAAGTTTAGCAGCTCCTTATCATCAGATTAGAGGACGAGATGAACTGTCATGTAAAAGGGAATGTTAATCATTTGTTTGTCATGTTAATCCATTCTGTACAAAGCACTTTTAACATTAGAAACATTAGAAATGATGTAAACTTTCCTGAGAACAACCTGATCCCCATCTGTGTGTGTGTGTGTGTGTGTGTGTGTGTGTCCTGCGGCTGCAGATGATTGGCTCCTGTGAACACCTGAGATCAGATGAGCTGCAGGCTGTCAGAGATGAGACCACCTGAGACTCCTCAGAGTGACGATGGAGACATGATCGTCTTCTATCATCCATCAAATATCTGTGGATATAACTGATCGACCCTAACATTATCACCACTGACAGGTGATGTGAATAACATTGATTATTTCGTTACCATGGCACCTGTCAGTAGGTGGGACATACCAGGCAGCAAGTTAACATTTTGTTAAAGTTGATGTTTTAGAAGCAGGAAAAATGTTCAACAGATCTAAACGACGGTGTCAGAGTATCTCCAAACCTCAGGTCTTGTTTGGTGTTCCTGGTACCTGCTTCCTAGTACCTACTGAAAATGGTATAAAGAAGGACAACTGGTGACAGGTTGCACAAGGCTCATTGATGCATGTGGGGTATGAAGGCTAGCCCATGTTGTCTAATCCCACAGAAGAGCTAACGTAGCACATATTGTTGAAAAAGTTAATGCAGGTTCCTGATAGATAGGTGTCAGAACACACAATCCATCACAGCTTTCTGTCCATGTTGACCCCTGTCCAATGGGCACGTTACCATCAGAACTGGACCACGGAGCAATGGAAGAAGGTGGTCTGGTCTGATGGATCACGTTTCCTTTTACATCATGTGGACCACCAGGTGTGTGTGCGTCCTTACCTGGGGAAGAGATGCAATATGGGAAGAAGGAAAACTGGCGACTGTTATTTGATCATTTTGCTTTATGGAACATGCCTCTGATCCAGGACTGTTAACAGACCTGATGATGAAGGTGATGATGTCTATCATGTAATTTTTTTCCTCCCTGCCTGAAGGAGGTGCTGTCACCCTCTCATGTGCGTTTCCCTGCTCAATGACTTGCAGGCGGCAGCGGCTGTTGATTGGACAGTCAGGTCAGGACTTCAGTTTTTACTTCACAGAGTTAAACGTGATCGGATTGATCTGTCATCATTGAGTGTGGTAGAACAAACTGTTCACTAATCAATGAGATGTCTGGTTGTTGTTCCTCCTGAAGCAGAGACGCCTTCATGAGCAGCTCACCAGAGAGTCTGATGGTTTTCTCCTTCTCTTATCCTCTGGGTTTGACCTCCTGCAGCTCTTCTTCTTCTCTGGTCCTCTGTGAGTCGGACCTCCTGCAGCTCGTCTGGTATTTCTGTCCTGTCTGATCTAAAGGTTGAGGACGTCACACTGAGTCCTGTTGACTTCATCCGTTGTTCTCCAGGTTCTCTCGATGGGACGTCCACTGATTGTCCACACAGAGATGGGAGGACATCTGGTTTGATGTCTGACTGAATACTGACAACTTCACAACAACACTCACAATCATGTTTGGTAAGTTTTCACATGGAAACATCAACAGATTAACATAACAAGAAACTGTTGACCAGACTGAGGAGTAACTCACCTGCAGGAGGTCACATCCTCCTCTGCTCTGACCTTTAGTCTGAACAAGCGCCTGACTGGTTCTCAGCCTCCTCAGACTTCACTTCACATGAGAGGAGTTCCTGTTGATGACCCATCTGTGCGTCCATGTTAGTGGAGCATTGTTGGAGCATTGCTATCTGGAGGCAGCAGAAAGTGTTTGAACCATTGACCAACAAAAACCTCTGCTGGTTACACACTAGTGATGACGTACACTCTGCTGGTTACACACTAGTGATGACGCACACTCTGCTGGTTACACACTAGTGATGACGTACACTCTGGTTACACACTAGTGATGACGTACACTCTGCTGGTTACACACTAGTGATGACGCACACTCTGCTAGTTACACACTAGTGATGACGTATGGTTACACACTAGTGATGACGTATGGTTACACACTAGTGATGACGTATGGTTACACACTAGTGATGACGTATGGTTACACACTAGTGATGACGTACACTCTGCTAGTTACACACTAGTGATGATGTATGGTTACACACTAGTGATGACGCACACTCTGCTGGTTACACACTAGTGATGACGTATGGTTACACACTAGTGATGACGCACACTGCTGGTTACACACTAGTGATGACGTACACTCTGGTTACACACTAGTGATGATGTACACTCTGCTGGTTACACACTAGTGATGACGCACACTCTGCTGGTTACACACTAGTGATGACGTACACTCTGGTTACACACTAGTGATGATGTACACTCTGCTGGTTACACACTAGTGATGACGTACACTCTGGTTACACACTAGTGATGATGTACACTCTGCTGGTTACACACTAGTGATCCACGGATCGGCTCTGACATCATCACATTTTCATCCACCCACATGAACCAATGATTTTCTTTTTGTTTGTATTTGTTTGATAAAAATGTTATATAAAACTTTATTAATATAACTCAAGAACAATATTTAGAAAAAATATATTTTCATGTTAATTAAATATATGAAACAGATTATTCTCTGATGATTCCTAGAGCAGCATTAAACAGCTGTTTCCTCCCTCCCCTACTGGAGGAGGAGCCACCACCCTCCCCATCCACCCCCCACCACCACCATCACCGCCAGGGTCTGAATGGGGTCTTTATAACAGACGAACGAGCGACAGCAGGATACTGATAGAGAGAGAGAGAGAGAGTCATTCTTCATTTACAGCCTGCAGATGAAACAACAGATCAACAGCTGGAAGGTAAGACTGATCTCAATATTGAACCCTGAACGACATCATCAATCTGTGTTCGGTTTGTTCTGATTCAGTTAATAGTCAGGGTCATGTGTTCCACGCTGACGACTGCACACAAAATACTGATGCAAACTAAATGTGACACTGTGGAACAGTCCAGTTTCTCTGCTGTTACACCATTTAACTCTCTGAGGTCTGATTTCTATGTCTCTTATTAAATTCAGGTTCTTCCATCCAACATAATATTCATGTATTTATATCAACGTTTAGAACCCCGGCTGTCTGAGGATGAAGCTCCGTTGTTTTAGAACAACGTGGATGTGACATCATTTGACCCAAAACCTGAAAAGTTTTTTTTTTTAATTGTTGAAATCCCATTTGTAAAACTCAGCCAAAATCTGAGGTTGACAGAAGGAATATTTGAATAAAATAGTAGCTAAATGTAGAATAAATGTCTAAAATGACATTTTATAATATAGTTTAAAAGTTGTCACCAAATTTTAGAGGGACATTGAACTGAATAATGACTTCATACTACAGATGAAGACAGATTTATTGGAGGCCTGAAAATAAAAAAAAGTGTGCAAATAAATAGAAATAATACTAAAAAATTGGATTTTTCAAATCCATTTACTATATATAAAAATCTCACATAGAAAACATCCACATATACATACAATAGGTGCAGAAACATGGCAGACAACACTTTACATTCACATATTGAATATCAATGTTTGCTCATAGCTATTATTGACTTTGAATCTTGTTAGTATAATGTTAGCTTTCTGACTCATAGCTGTTAGTTACTTTGAATTGGTCCATCCTATTTGCTGGAGATGTTAACATTTCCATGACACGGGAACATAATGGGATGGCCGTGATTGTTCCATGTATTAACAATACCCTCAGGGGTTTATGTCACATTGACAGCACATTTTCCCATTCACTTGTCTCTTAATTATCATCTGTCTCTTCAGACATGACCATTTTCTGGTGTCTGAGCATGCTCAGTATGCTCATCCTGTGGGAGGAGCCCGGCTGTGAAGCGATGACTCTGAACTCCGTCGTCCTTTGTCAGGTGTCAGGACGAAGAGCAGCCCGCAGAGGAGTCCGCTCCCACCAGAGGAGCAGGAGAAGCTGGGTTTGGAACCAGTTCTTTGTCCTGGAGGAGTACACAGGAGACGAGCCGCTGTACGTCGGGAAGGTATGATGACATTTAACGTCCTCAAAATAATGAATTGATCATAATGATAATCAGAAGTGACATAATTTTCACATGATTTTAAATTCATCAGTGCAAACTTCTCTACTACATCCAACAAATAGCTTCAGTGCTAACTACTGCTAAAACTTATATTTCTGTTTGAACTCCTGTTTAATAAATACCATTAAACAGCTGTTTATTACACCTGTAGAGTTCCACAGGGGAAACAGTCCTCGGTCGTCTATTGCTAGGTGGCAGCATCAGGAAACATGGGCTGACAGATAGAATGTTGTGCCTGTCAGACTAAACTGAGGGTCAAAGTATGCCTTCTGGCTCATGTGTGTTATTGACTTTGAATCTTGCTAGCATAACGTTAGCTTTCTGGCTCATAGCTTGCCGGCTCATAGTTGAGGCAAAGGCTTGAATGAGCCAAGTGGAACAACATATGCTAGGCTAACAGTTTCCCCCCAGTCTTTGCGCTAAGCTAGGCTAAATTAAACATCTGTCTCAGAGAGAACCATAAATCTGCATGCTGTGCTGTTCCTTATACTATCCTGGTTTCCTCTGATGGTTCACCTGTTGCCTCTGATGGATTCACTCTCTCGATTGGTTTAACTGGTTTGCGTTGGTCCCTCAGCTCCACTCTGACATGGATAAAGGTGACGGTCAGGTGAGGTACGTCTTGAATGGTGAAGGAGCAATGTCCATCTTCACCATCGATGAGAATACAGGAGACATTCACGCCAACAAGAGGCTGGACAGAGAACAACAGGCATACTACACCCTGAGAGCTCAGGCTCGAGACCGAAAAACTGACCTGCCAGTTGAACCCGAGTCCCAGTTCATCATCAAGGTCCAGGATATCAACGACAATGAACCCAAGTTCCTGGAGGGTCCGTACACCGCCAGGGTGCCCGAGAGGTCTCCTGTAGGTGAGTCTGAACACCTGAAGACTAAGTAAAGGGCAAAACTTACTCAAAAGACTAATTCAGGACTTTATCAGGTGACTTCAGTGAAAGGAACCTTAGAAAATGATATTCATTTTAATTTTTTTGCATTTTCATTATTTCATTTTTTTAAAACAGTGAAGAAAAGGAAACATGTAGTCTGAAAAAGAGAGTCACTTTGTTTGTAGAGCACATTTTAAACCTGCAGCTGCTTTCTGGAAATGTTTAGATGTTAAACAATAAGTAAATAAATCAAACAAGTAAACATGATATCTGTGATGGTGGTGTTAAATTTTATCAGATTTTTTTGTGAACATATTTAATAACATTAGATATTAACATTAAATAAACTCTTTGATTTAAATGTTCAGTTCTTTTTTCATGTGTTACAGTTAGTTTTTGAGGAAGAGGACACTGTGTCATCCTCAGTTTGTTGAATAAAGTTGTGTTTTGAATGGTTTCGGGGTAGGTATGTCAGTGGTGACGGTGGCGGCGACAGATGCTGATGATCCGACATATGGAAGCTCTGCCAGACTGATTTACAGCATCCTGCAGGGTCAACCATACTTCTCTGTGGAGCCAAAGTCAGGTGAGGACGCACCTGAGTCCACTGAGTCCATCTAAACACGAACCCTGAGTACACCTGAACACAACACCTGAGTACACCTGAACACAACACCTGAGTACACCTGAACACAACACCTGAGTACACCTGAACACAACACCTGAGTACACCTGAACACAACCACTGAATACACCTGAATACAACACCTGAGTACACCTGAACACAACACCTGAGTACACCTGAATACAACACCTGAGTACACCTGAACACAACCACTGAATACACCTGAATACAACACCTGAGTACACCTGAACACCACACTTGAGTACACCTGAACACAACACCTGAACACAACACCTGAATACACCTGAACACAATACCTGAGTACACCTGAACACAACACCTGAGTACACCTGAACACAACACCTGAGTACACCTGAACACAACACCTGAGTACACCTGAACACACCTGAACACAACACCTGAATACACCTGAACACAACACCTGAGTACACCTGAACACAACACCTGAGTACACCTGAACACAACACCCGAATACACCTGAACACAACACCTGAGTACACCTGAACACACCTGAACACAACACCTGAATACACCTGAACACAACACCTGAGTACACCTGAACACAATACCTGAATACACCTGAACACAACCCATGAATATGCCTAAACACACCTAAACACAACTCGAGTGCACCTGAACACAACCCCTGAGTACATCTGAACACAACATCTGAGTCTCATTGAAGACAACACCTGAACACAAGTGTGAAAGAGAACCAGGAGTGAACAGACCTGTGAACTCAGCTGTACTTTGCTGTGATGTATTGATGTCTCCCTCTTATATAAACCTGTTTACTCTCCCCCCACCTCACCCCTCTATGTGCAGCAGACGTTAACCTGTAAATTATCCTGAAACATGTTTGTAGTTCACAGAGAGCCGCTGAATTAACTCTGAGCAGCAGATTAAAAGAGATTATAAACAGCTGCAGCCTTCTCTGCTCTAAATCGTCCATTTATTTCACATCAGTATGATCCTGTTCCGAATCTGTCAGAGGTCACATGATGCGTTTACATCACAGAGATCAGCTGTCAGTCTGATGTGTTCAAGGACTGGTTTATAACCTCACTGTGTCTCTGAGGTGAGTTTAAGTCCTAGCAGCGCTTCATTTCTCAGTAGTAGTCACCTTGAGTTGTGGGCCGGTCCATGGTTTCTACCTGTTAATGGGCAGTTCTTCCTCCTCGTCCTGCAGGTGTGATCCGGACGGCTCTTCCTGACATGGACCGGGAGGTGCGGGACCGTTACCTGCTTATCATCCAGGCCAAAGACATGATTGGTCAGATGGGTGGTCTATCAGGAACCACCTCCGTCACAGTGATACTGACTGACGTCAACGACAACCCGCCTCGCTTCCCCCGCAGTGAGTCTGACCACTGACCTAGAGAATATGACATCATACACAACCACCTGTCTTTTTATCTGTTACCTGTGTGTCCCTACAGAGAGTTACCAGTTCAGTGTTCCAGAGTCTGTACTGGTTTCTGCTGTGGTCGCCAAGATCAGAGCTCTGGATTTGGATGTTGGTCCAAACGCTGAGATGGACTACAGGATCCTGGACGGAGATGGACTGGGGACTTTCATCATTCTCACTGATCCAAACACACAGGAAGGACTGGTAACGGTGCACAAGGTACTGGTCCCGTCCCTGTAGAAGGTACTGGTCACATCCATGTAGAAGGTACTGGTCACATCCCTGTAGAAGGTACTGGTCACATCCATGTAGAAGGTACTGGTCACGTCCCTGTAGAAGGTACTGGTCAGATCCATGTAGAAGGTACTGGTCACATCCCTGTAGAAGGTACTGGTCACATCCATGTAGAAGGTACTGGTCACGTCCATGTAGAAGGTACTGGTCAGATCCATGTAGAAGGTACTGGTCACATCCCTGTAGAAGGTACTGGTCACGTCCCTGTAGAAGGTACTGGTCACTTCAAAAGGTATTGGTTTCATTGGAAAAGTTATCGCCATCGTGAAAGCAAAACAAAAAGTTTCTAGTACTGGTTTCCTATTGGGAGCTATGCATTTCCTTTTAGTAGCTACTGGTTTCTTCAGAGAAGGTATTGGTTTTTCTTCTACAAAGTAGTGGATTTTTTGCAGAGGATACAGGTTTCCTTGTAGCTACTGGTTTTAGTTGTAGCAGGTACTGGGCACATCACAGAAACTCTTTCAGGGATCAGTCTTCCTGTTTTGGGTCGCTCTAATTGTTAGTCCATTCCTTCATCCAGGTTTTGAAGTGTCTCAGAGCGTTTTAACCTTTCAGCATGTCTGAACTCTCTGTCTGTTTGACCATCAGTCTGTACTGAGCACCGCCTCCTCTCTGGATCATATCTGTGTTTTCAGTCCCAGAGGAGAGGCCTCCACTGCTCAACAGCTGCTGACAACTTCATTTAGACTGATGTCACTGATGCATACAAAGACAAAATAATAATCTACAAAAAAATCTCTTATTCTCAATCCTAAAGAAATGCCTCATGGTTCAGCTCTATTAAGAACTTTGAGAACATATATTTTGTACCATTAACATCAGGCCTCAAGAACTCAGAGCGTCGTCCCCCTCCTCTCCCTCCAGACTCTGGACTTTGAGAAGAAGTCCAGCTACATGCTGCGCGTGGAGGCATCCAATCGTTACGTGGACGCACGTTTCCTGTCGAAGGGTCCATTCAGTGACGTAGCAACAGTCCGTCTGCTGGTGGAGAATGTCGACGAGCCGCCGATCTTCTCCATCTCCGTCAGTAAGATGGTGGTCTCTGAGGCAGCTGCAGTGGGAACTAATGTGGGTTCAGTTTTAGCTCGAGACCCTGATGCCATCAACAGCCCTGTCAGGTACGAACATCAACAACAGGTACACAGTGAAGAGGTGTGCTGATTATAACGGCGTCCACTCTGTGTGCAGGTTCTCTATAGACAGGAAGACAGATGTAGATCATTACTTTAACATTGACAGCCAATCAGGTGTGATCACCACCGCCAGAGCTCTGGACAGAGAAATCATGGCTCTGCACAACGTCACCGTCCTCGCCACAGAGAGCTGTAAGTCTCACATCACTAATCCCAATATTCAAACTTATATGTTAGCATTAGTTCTTAGCAACAGGCTAGCATGTTAGCATTAATTGTTATCAACAGGCGAGCATATTAGCATTAGTTGTCATCAACAGGCTAGCATGTTAGCATTAGTTGTTATTAACAGACTAGCACGTTAGAATTAGTTGTTATCAACAGGCTAGGGTGGGTGGGGTTTCCAGTATTTATGCTAAGCTACGCTAACTGACTGTCGGCTGTTGCTTCATATTTATCATACAAACTCTCAGTGAGAAAGAGAAGAAGACTTTAACTTCTTGTGATGTTAACAGGTGTGTTTGTGTGTGTGTGTCAGTGGATCCATCTCAGGTGGGGAAAGCTGTGGTTCTTGTCTCCGTGACAGACGTGAACGATAACGCACCGAGCTTCGCCATTGAGTATGACACGTATGTCTGTGAGAACTCAGAACCTGGACAGGTAATTTCTTCCTGCTGTCTTTAAACTCATCTTTAGTCAACATTAGCATCTGAAGTTGTTCCCATAAATTAATCAGCAAAAAAATGATTTATTCTACACATAAAATCATCTTTTTAGTTTTTAAACAATATTCACTCTTACAGATAAAAAATATAACGTACATTAATACAGCAGAAAACACTTCATTTGAACTCATCACTGTGTAAAAGATAACGTCACAACGCAACACTCAGCTAAACATAAAGGGAAATAACGTGAACGCTGATCAGATGCTGGATGGCTGCAGTGCTGTCAAGCCAGCAGTTGTGACTTTTGACCTCCACATAAACCAGCTGATGGTTATTTAAAGACCTTTCCTCAAATCAGATTTGATCTGTTTCTGATCTGAATCCAAAACGATCCATCATCTACTGTGATCACAGCCTGCAGTCACATGACCAGGATCAGTCTGATCAAGTGTTCATCAAGTTCATTAATGAAATGAAATGACCATTGTATACTTTAAAAATATGTACTTTAAAAATATTGGTTTGGTCTCCACTAGATTGACTGAAATGTTAATAACCTGTTGTCTTATAAAAGACTCAAATTTCAACACTTTTCAATAAAACTAGACTAAAATACAGACGGTTGTATTTGACTAAAATAAGACTAAAGTGTCCAGACATTCAGATTCTCTTTAAACATGATGATGATGGTTTAAATCTTGGATTCAGAAATGATTTCATTAGACGTCGGCTGATATTTGACCTTGGACCTCCCAGGTCATTCAGACTCTGAGTGCTGTGGATCGAGATCAACCAGACAACGGACACCACTTCCTGTTCTCTCTGACTCCTGAGGCTGCTGGGAACCTCAACTTCACCCTGAGAGACAATAACGGTAAAGTCCACCTTAAGAAGCATGACCTCCTGTTGACTCAACAGAACCATCGTGTCTTGTTTGTGTCTGCAGCTGTTTGATCACATAAACAACAACTACTGTACTAGAAGGATACCCAGAGAGCGTATTCCTCTGCCGAGGCTGCAAAGATGTCCTTATCCGCCTCAAAATGTCTTCAGCGCTTCCTCATTCCAAAGGTTTCATTGTCAGGTTTTTTTTATTTGCTGTTCTTTCAAAATCATTAAAAAAAATGAATGTATTTGAACTAAGAAGAATTGTTAGCATGAGCAGTGACATCCATCCTCATTGAGCAGGCAGAGAAAAGGGCGCCACCTACAGAAACGTAACCTTAACGCAAGAGTTAGTACGATATTTTATCATATTTGTTGTTATATTTTACAGCTATCTATAAATCGATAGTTCTGACACAAAAAGGGAAACATAAAAACCCAACCAATCATTTGGATTGAATCGCTAGTTATTAGTTAGCTAGTCACACGACTGTGGCTCAGAGATAAGGCGGTCGTCCACTTATCAGAAGGTCGGCGGTTTGATCCCCAAGCCCTTGTAGTCTACATGTTGAAGTGCCCTTGGGCAAGATACTGAACCCCAATTCGCTTCCAGTGGCTGTTCCATTGGTGTGTGACTGACCACTTTGAGTGACCAGTCAGACTAGCGAGGTTCTATATAAGTAAGTCTATTTGACCATTTACAAGAATGGCAACAAAAATGTCAATGCAAACATGCTGGCTTGACAGCTGTGAGTGCTAACAATAGTCATGTTAGTTTCTGTTCACTATGTTTACTGTTTTCTTACATGCGAACGAGACATACAGTTAGCCATGCCAACGTTAACATAAGAGCTAACACCTACAACAGTGCTACTTTGGTTGTCCTTGAAGGTTGAATCTGAAGGTTGAATCTGAACAAGAATATACTTATTACTGCTACTTTCCATTTGTTTATATAATTGTGACATTCAGCGGTTGATTATTGAAGCATTTATTATCCTAAAAAAGCTAAGCGAGCTAATTAAACATGGAGAACTCGTAGCTATTGTTGCTGGTTTCTCTGTTATCACCTCCAGCAGAGGTCACCATAAACATGAACTAACAGGAAACAAACTAATGTAACATAAGCAAGGCTAAGCTACCAGTGATATAACATAGGGCATCATTTGACATAAGATTAAAAAGTTTAAACAACTGATCTTTCAACTCAAGCTAATAGGACATAATGCTAGCATAACATTAGTATCTCATTTAATATTTACCTAATGGAGTGTAGCATTAGCATGGCTAAGTTTTTTGTTCAATAAGATAAAAATAATAATAATAGTTTGAATCGAAGCTGATCACTGAATTACTGTCTTTATGATTTTTATTATTCTTACGTTGTTGTTTTCAGTCAAAGGTCTGAAAACCTCTCAGTTCAGTCATTGCAAAGCTGCAGGTTCTTGTACCTGCTGACATCACTCATCCTGTCCGTCCTCAGACAACACAGCATCAGTCCTGACTCGCCGCGGCGGTTTTCTGCAGCAGGATCAGCTGGTTTACGTCCTGCCAGTGGTGATTTCAGACAGCAGCGGCCCGTCTCTCAGCAGCACCAACACGCTGTCCATCATCGTCTGCACCTGTGATGACGCCGGAAACCACCGCTCCTGCAGTCAGGTGTCGTCACCACTCCTGGTGGTCGGCCTCGACGCTGCTGCCACTGCTGTCGTCCTCACCTGTGTCCTCTCGCTGCTGGGTAAGAGTCCCCACCCCTTTCACCTGCATCTGAAAATAAACTCTGGAAATGCAACACTAAACACTAAACAGGATGCTCAGCCCAGTAATCACTAGAAATCAAAGTAGCAACCACCAGCAATCAGCATAACAACCAGGATGTAATAAAGCTTCATGTTCGATTGAGTCCGCCCCTTCCTGTGTCCTCAGGTATCGCTGTGGTTACGGTTACCATCCGACAACAGAGGAGGGAACCTCTGATGATGGACGATGAGCAAGAGATTCGTGAGAACATTGTTCATTATGATAATGAAGGTGGAGGGGAAGAAGACACCGAGGCGTTCGATATGCACGCTTTGAGGCACCTGAACAAATCCAAACAAATCCAGCAAGAACCAGAGCAGAACCCACCTGGACTCATCACCAGAACCCCCAAGTCCAGGACAGACAGGGACAGGCTGTTCCAAGACTTCATCCAGGACAGGCTACAGGAGGCAGACCTGGACCTCACGGCGCCCCCCTACGACTCTCTGCAGACCTACGCCTTTGAAGGCAACGGGTCGGCTGCTGAGTCGCTCAGCTCGTTAAATTCACTGAGTTCATTGAAGTCTGAGCAAAACTACGAGTTCTTGAAAGAATGGGGGCCGAGGTTCAGGAAGCTGGCAGACATCTATGGACACCATGAGGGGGGTGGAGTCGCCTCATAGCCCTCAAACCACTAATGCATGGGACATGGTTTATGTCGTACCTTCCTGTTTTAATCTTTCTCTGTTGTCTTTGTCTGAGTAATCTGAACTGGATCTGGACCAGTGTCACACGTAGAACAGGATCAGAGTCCTGACTCAGACCATCAATTCTGAAGCCACTGTGCTTTCACATGATGAAAGAAACTACTGTCAGAGAGAAATGGTCGCCACCAACACACCAGATTCCACCCAGACCAGACCTGGTCCAACTGTCCTAGACCCGACCCAGGTCCACTGACCCAGACCAGACCCATCCAACTGTCTTAAAATGAAAAGAACCCAGATCAATTTACCCAGACCCAGACCTGGTCCAGCTGTTCTAGAATGGAAAAGACCCACTCCCAACTGACCTAGACCAGACCCAGGTCAAGTGACACATACTAGAACCAGTCCAACTGACTCAGACCAGATCCAGTCCAACTAACCCAGACTAGACCCGGTCCAACTATCCTAGAATGGAAAGAACCCAGTCCAACTTAACCAGACAAGACCCAATCTAGACCGACCAACATGATACAAGTTATTATCTTGCTACATGTGTGTGAAAAGCAGTGGGTGGGACTTCTGTGGAGCAGTCACTAGCTAATGCTAAGCTAAATGTTGATTGACAGCTTCTTAAAATTCACATCCCAACGTGTCTGCCCCTGATTGGTTCATCTGACGGCAGCAAATACTTTCATCAAATGTAACAAAGGTCAACTGAGAATAAAAGGTGTGAAACATGTTACAATACTTGTACCCACCACAGAGAATGAGTTTCTGTTAAGACAATTAAAATGTCATCCCCTGTGTATCTGCAGGTACAGGCTCCAACAGGTAAACATAAAACGTTAAACCTGACTCATGTTTTTAACTCAATATATATTTATTACACATATTAGACAGTCAGACTGTCAGACAGACAGACAGACAGACAGATAGATAGATGGTGTATATTCATATATGGGCCATTCTACCGAATTGGTGCAAACTGCTGTCCCGCAACCAAAAAAACTAATTTAAAAAGGATTTTAAGTATTCAAACCTTAGATGTATACTGAGATTCTTCTATTATCTATTGAAACCCCAAATAAAATTTGAGATAGCAGTAAGCTTAATATATAAATTAAATCATCATTTAGGGTACTTTCAATTGGGAGGTGGCTGTCCCGAACCCTACCCCCTAAATTTCAATTTATGAATGTAATACTTAAATGATTTTTGTCAAATGTTCCATTATTGTTTTTAAAAAGATCTTTTAGTGTATTTTGAAAGTATTTTTTTTTAAAAACCACATTCATTTTATACTTTTTTTGAAAATCACGAAACTTTATGTAAAAAATGTTGCCCCCGCACTTTTCATGTCACTACCAAAACCGAGTGAGTTTTAGATGCATATATGCAACATTTGTTAGTTCCTAGTTATTTTTAGTAGCATAAAATGTTGACAGTCTGATCCAGTTGTGGCAAACAAAATATTTATGGTCACTTACCGAAACATGACTATCACTACCGAAATTGTATATGTGAAAACAACTTTAAAATAAATTTTAGTCTTATCGCGCTTCTTCGGCTGTAATTTTCTGATCTGCCTCTCGGTGTCACTGCAGTCACCGCTGTACTCTAACAGAGAGGACTTTTATTTTGACAGCGTAAACCCGGATGTGGCTGTCAGTCTGTTCCGGGTCGGTTGTCGCTGAGCTGGCTGGCAGAGAGCAACAGAACTGCCTCTCTCACCCGTGTTTTCTGTCACTTTTCTGTATTGTACCGGTTTCTCTGAGATGAGGGTCTGTGCGGGTCCGTGCAGGTGTCTGCTGCTCTGCCTGACCCTGCTCGTCTCTTCGCCCACCCCTCTGACCGCCTGGGACGCGGATCTGGAGCTGCTTGACCTGGTGGAGGAGATCCCACAGACCTTCTACCAGTTCCTTTCCCTGGACCAGGTCCGTGCTCGTCCCTCTGCTCGCTCCTTATGTCTCCATGGTAACGGCACGGCGGCCGCTAGCTGGGTGCTAATGCTAATAACAGCTGAGTGCACACACTCAAAGGGCTGAGCTAGTTAGCAGCTGTAGCTAATGAAGAAATCTGAACCAGACTTGTGATCCCAGTTACCTCTGGTTAGTTAAACTGGTAAGTCAGACCAACTGGAACAGGCCTGGTTTATTTGAACTGGTCCAGGCACCACACACCACTAGTGGGTCCGCAGTGATGACTGACAGGTGATGATTCAGCCACACAACCATACAAGTGTCATCATCACATTTAGGGAGTTAGCAGATTATGACATAGACGAATTCATATCTGAGCTGTTATTATTATTGTTGTTGTTAGTAATGTTATTATTATTATCTCTCTCAGTCTGACTGTCTACCTGTTTGTCCACCTGTCTATCTGTCTACCTGTCTGTCCACCTGTCTATCTGTCTACCTGTCTGTCTCAGGACGCCTCAGCAGCAGAGATAAAGAAGGCGTACAGACGGCTGTCTCTTTCTCTACATCCTGACAAGAACAAAGACGAAAATGCTGAAACACAGTTCAGACAAGTGAGAAACACGCACACATATGATGATGATGATGTCATGGTGTTATTAAATGGACAGCTGATGGCACTGATTCACTGTAGTCTGCTAGACGTGTGTCTCCCCCTCTGGCAGAGACAGGAACTACACCAACACTGTCAACACTCCTGTAGCATAACCTGTTGATATGGTTACTCCTCCATCAGCTCAGCTGGAAAGTCTCCACCAACAGCAGATTTAAATCCTCAGGTAGAAATACAGAGAGATTAACCTGGTGCTGAACTAGAGATCATCATCAGACACTGTTAACATTTAGATTATATAGTCAGTTCAACAGAGCCATAGTCTCTAGTATCCCCCCCAGCAAATCACCTCTGACCAATAAAAACATTTAAATGTTAGAATTCATGTTTATCTTTAATTATAATATTAATAAAATCACATGAAAGATTAATTCTCAGTTTGTTGTTTGATTTTCAGCTGGTGGCCATTTATGAAGTCCTGAAGGATGAGGAGAGACGACGCAAGTGAGTACATGATCACCCATCAGCCAATGAGAGATGAAAGTCCTCAGACTGCTGAAAAAAGACTCAGACCTCTGCAACTAGTCCCCAGACCTCTGCAACTAGTCCTCAGACCTCTACAAGTAGTCCCCAGACCTCTGCAACTAGTCCCCAGACCTCTGCAACTAGTCCCCAGACCTCTGCAACTAGTCCCCAGACCTCTGCAACTAGTCCCCAGACCTCTGCAACTAGTCCCCAGACCTCTGCAACTAGTCCCCAGACCTCTGCAACTAGTCCCCAGACCTCTACAACTAGTCTCATACTGCTGCAACTAGTCCCTAGACCTTTGCAACTAGTCCTCAGACCTCTACAACTAGTCCCTAGACCTCTGCAACTAGTCTTCAGGCATCTACAACTAGTCCTCAGGCCTCTACAACTAGTCCCCAGACCTCTGCAACTAGTCCCAGATCTACCATTGCTTTGAGCACCCTATGGTTTGAAATGACTCCTCTATGAATAAAAGTTGTATCTGTCTGCAGGTATGATGACATCCTGGTGAACGGGCTTCCTGACTGGCGGCAGCCGGTCTTCTACTACAGACGAGTGAGGAAGATGAGTAACACAGAACTGGCCTTCCTCTTCTTCCTCATACTCACTGTGGGACACTACGCTGTCATCTGGTCCATATACCTGGAGAAACAGTTGGTGAGACAACCAATCACAACACAGCAGTGACCCAGACAGCCAATAAGAACACAGCAAATAAACAGACAATCAATCACAACATAGCAGATAAAACAGCTAACCAATGACAACACAGCATCCACTTAGACAACCAGTCCTCCATGTGTCCAGGATGAGCTGCTGAGTAAGAAAAAGAAAGAGAAGAAGAAGAAGCTCAGCCCCCGACCTGCAGAGGACCTCAGGTGCATCGGTCAGGACAGGACTGAGAGGTACGGCTGTGACATCATCTCTGGACTTATTGTTACTTGGTTTGTTTGTGTTTGTGATTTGTTGATTGTTGTTTTAGAGTTCAGGATCGACCTAACTGGCAGGACATCCTCCCTTTGAAGCTGAGCATCTGGCTTTACCTGTCCATCAAAAACCTGCCACAGACTGTCCAGGTAGTAGGTGAACTAGTTCAGCCCTGGTCTCTGGTTTTAGTTCTGGTCTAAGTCCTGCTCTCTGTGTGTTTCAGGAGGTGAAGCAGTACTATGAGGACTACCAGCAGATGAAGCTGCAGCAGAGAGAAGAAGCTGAAGCCGAACAAGAAGTTTCCTCCAGTAAATGCATTCATTCAGCAGTGTTTCATCAGTGTTTACTGGTGGTGCATTCAAAGAAAATCCGACATTTAAAACTCAGCCTCTAAACAGTTAAATAAATCATCATCATCATCAAATAAAAAACATAATTTTTGCACATTTTAATAGCTGATATCATACTCTCTCATACTCTCTCAGACACTTGAACGCACCAGGTGCTATAATGAGCACAGATTGATTTAAGATCAATCCAGACTCTGAGCTCACGTCACGATGTTCCGTTTACTTGTCCACTGTCTGTTCAGGAGAGAAGAGGCCAAGAGTCAAGAAGCTGAAGGTGGAGTTTCCTGTTTACGAATCTTCGTCAGAGAACTTGAACTACCATAGTTACGATCAGACCACCTCCATCGAGGAGATCGAGGACCAGATGGACGACTGGCTGCAGGATGGCAGAGCTGTGAAGAAGGTCTGATGTTATTGATTGGTTATTCCTCTGATCACTTTGTACAGAACATCTGATGGAGAACAAACCTCTGAATCTCTGAGGTTCAGTGTAAATGTCCTCAACTGCAACTACAGGTGTGTCAGACACCTGGATGATGTCACTCCCTCTGTGTTTCTGTCCTCAGGCTGCAGACTGGACTGATGATGAGCTCAGCCTCCTCAGCAGGTTGATGGTTAAATTCCCTGGAGGATCTCCAGGTCGCTGGGAGAAGATTGCTCAAGAACTGGGACGATCAGTGACTGATGTAAGCTGGTTCAACTGGTTTAAAAACAGACTCATACTGGGGTTCATAGTGTCCTGTAAAGAGGGACAGATCAGTGTCAGGTTGACGTCACCATTTCTGGCCTGATGTGGAGATCAGATGGAGGTAGGCTAGGAGCTAGCTGCTCTTAGCTGCTTCCAGTCTTTGTGCTAAGCTAGGTTGTGCTGGACACAGAGATGAAACTGATGTCCATCTAGAACATGAAACTGACAGAGAACAAATGTTAAATGTTGGAATGTTCCTGTAAACATCACAAACTGACGGAATCTGTTTTCTCCAACAGGTGACAGCCAAAGTCAAACAGGTCAAAGACAACGTGAGCCACAAGTCAGGTAAACACTACTGACATCGCTTCTACTGTCACTATCAGGTTCTACTGTCACTATCAGGTTATCAGGTTCTACTGTCACTATCAGGTTCTACTGTCACTATCAGGTTCTACTGTCACTATCAGGTTATCAGGTTCTACTGTCACTATCAGGTTCTACTGTCACTATCAGGTTATCAGGTTCTACTGTCACTATCAGGTTATCAGGTTCTACTGTCACTATCAGGTTCTACTGTCACTATCAGGTTATCAGGTACTACTGTCACTATCAGGTTATCAGGTTCTACTGTCGCTATCAGGTTCTACTGTCACTATCAGGTTCTACTGTCACTATCAGGTTCTACTGTCACTATCAGGTTCCACTGTCACTATCAGGTTATCAGGTTCTACTGTCACTATCAGGTTCTACTGTCACTATCAGGTTCTACTGTCAGTATCAGGTTCTACTGTCAGTATCAGGTTCTACTGTCAGTATCAGGTACTACTGTCACTATCAGGTTCTACTGTCACTATCAGGTTCTACTGTCATTATCAGGTTATCAGGTTCTACTGTCATTATCAGGTTATCAGGTTCTACTGTCACTATCAGGTTCTACTGTCAGTATCAGGTACTACTGTCATTATCAGGTTCTACTGTCACTATCAGGTTCTACTGTCATTATCAGGTTATCAGGTTCTACTGTCACTATCAGGTTCTACTGTCACAATCAGGTTATCAGGTTCTACTGTCACTATCAGGTTCTACTGTCACTATCAGGTTATCAGGTTCTACTGTCACTATCAGGTTCTACTGTCAGTATCAGGTTCTACTGTCAGTATCAGGTACTACTGTCACTATCAGGTACTACTGTCACTATCAGGTTCTACTGTCATTATCAGGTTATCAGGTTCTACTGTCATTATCAGGTTATCAGGTTCTACTGTCATTATCAGGTTATCAGGTTCTACTGTCATTATCAGGTTATCAGGTTCTACTGTCAGTATCAGGTTCTACTGTCAGTATCAGGTACTACTGTCCCTATCAGGTTCTACTGTCACTATCAGGTTCTACTGTCACTATCAGGTACTACTTTCACTATCAGGTTCTACTGTCACTATCAGGTTCGACTGTCACTATCAGGTTCTACTGTCAGTATCAGGTACTACTGTCCCTATCAGGTTCTACTGTCACTATCAGATTCTACTGTCACTATCAGGTACTACTGTCACTATCAGGTACTACTGTCACTATCAGGTTCTACTGTCACTATCAGGTACTACTGTCACTATCAGGTTCTACTGTCACTATCAGGTTTGACTGTCACTATCAGGTTCTACTGTCACTATCAGGTTCTACTGTCAGTATCAGTTTCTCCTGTCCCTATCAGGTTCTACTGTCAGTATCAGGTTATCCTGTCCCTATCAGGTTATCAGGTACTACTGTCACTATCAGGTTCTACTGTCAGTATCAGGTTCTCCTGTCCCTATCAGGTTTTACTGTCACCGTCAGGTTCTACTGTCACCGTCAGGTTCTACTGTCACTATCATGATCTACGGTCACTATCAGGTTCTACTGTCACTATCAGGTTCTACTGTCACTATCAGGTGCTACTCTCAGTATCAGTTTCTACTGTCAGTCTCAGGTTCTACTGTAACTTTCAGGTTCTACTGTCAGTCTCAGGGTTCTACTGTAACTTTCAGGTTCTACTGTCACCCTTAGGTTCTACTGTAACTTTCAGGTTCTACTGTCACCCTTAGGTTCTACTGTCACACTCAGGCTCTACTGTAACTTTCAGGCTCTACTGTAACTTTCAAGTTCTACTGTCATTATCAGGTTTGGCACTCTCAGGTTCTTCTTCTGACAGGTTCTAGAGGCTCCCCTGTCAGGTCTTGCTAACGTTGCTGTTGTCCATGTTTCAGGTCTGGTGAAGTTGTCAGAGCTGAAGGGACCTCGTCTTCCTGTGAAGTCACTTCCTGACAGTCTGATGACTCAGAGAGGAGGCGGAACTTGTGAAGATGAGCAGAAGGAGGAGGAGGAAGAGGCAGCGGTATCAATCAGGAGGAGAATCAAGAAGTCAGCAGCAGATGGGGGGGAGGTGAAGGTCAGAGGTCGTCGGCAGAAAGATTTCGATCCGGTGGAGATGGAGGAAGAGGAGACAGAACCTCAGGAGAATAGGGAGAAGACAGACCCTGCCATCTGGACTCAGAATCAACAGAAACTGCTGGAACTTGCTCTGCAACAGTTCCCACGTGGAACTGCAGAGCGCTGGGACCGCATCGCCAAGGTGGTCCCTGGGAGGACCAAGGTGAGGACACTGTTCACCTGTCTGTCCACTGATTAATAAATGACTGATGAAGGGATTGATTATTAAATGACTGAGGGGATTGATCTGTTGTTTGTTGTTTACCAGGAGGAGTGTATGATTCGTTACAAGATGTTGGCAGAGCTCGTTCAGAGGAGGAAACAGGCCAAAAGCTGACTCCCTCCTCCTGCCATGACCCCTGACCTCCTGGCAGGTGAATCATCTGACAGGTGTGACGCATCAGGGTTAACGGTCTGCTATGTTTCATTTTTGTGTCCAGGTGAGCTGCCTCCTGATTGGACTGAATTATTTTTTTATGTGATGTGGCGTCTCACCTGCTCAGGTGTGGCTTTATATGTCAAAGGAGGCAGGTAACTAGTTTGAACTCACCTGACCTCTGACCTCACAGTTTCATGTGCCTTAGCTGCATTCAGCATGCTGTCAATCTACTTTTGTTCAACTGATCAATAAAAGTATTTATTACGTCCTGTAGTTTGTTTTTTATTGTGTCACGTGGCTAAAGTCTAATCTTTTTATTTTCTTTAATCAGTAAATAGGTTATTATCTATAATCAGTGATGAATAGTTTATCATCTATAATCAGTGATGAATAGTTTATCATCTATCATCAATGACAAAGTTTATCATCTTTGATCAATGATAAATAGTTTACCATTATCAGAGAGAGAGAGCGGGCCACTGTGCTGTCAATCAGTTCGTCTCAACAGAAAGTTAATTTTAAGACGACATGAAAACTTGAGGATGAGTTTTCGGCTGGTCTTTTGTCTGGGCCGAAGTAAACTGGGCTGGTTTTTTTTGTTTCGTTTTTTAATAGAACTTTATTCTATAATCATAAGCAATACAAATATTTAAACCAATACATATAACAATACATATATGAACAATACACATATAAAGGAAATAAAAAGATGAAGAAAAAACAAAGTGAACTGGGCTGTTGTTACCTATGGTGGTTACCAATTCACACCACAGGAAGACGGTAGAAAACCGAGTAGTAGAAGAAGAAGACTTCCTGCCAGCTGAGCAGTAGAAGAACACAGCCATTAGCGTTAGCTGACATCTGAACCTGCATATTAAGGTCACTACTGCCGTAAGTCTATGTCATGTTTATGTTGTGAATGTGTTAAAATTAAAGTACATGAGAAGCTTCAGACTGTTTAAGCTACGATGGCCGGCTGCAGCTAGCCGTCTGACGTTACGTAACAGTAAAAACACAGTTAGCATCAGAGCTAACGAGCATATATTCACGTTCTTGTGACGGATCAGTTTAAATCACATAAAGACGGTCAGTGTCACAGAACTCCACTTAAAGCTGGTCACGGTAGCTATGCTAAAGTGGCGGTAGGTCACTGTTAAACTGCTGATTAAAGCCATTTCAGTGTGTCGCTGCTGGTGGATTTCACAGCAGTCTCAATGGGAATCAGACCACAGCAACAGTGGAGAGAAACCAGCTGGACGCAAAATGATTCAACCTCCATTACGTATCAGGTTAATTGGTAAAATCAACTATTGATCAGCTGTTAATAACCAAATCACACAAGAACAGTTTAAATAGATCAATACAACTGATGAACGTGTTTTTCCCAAATCTAACCCAAAAGTCTCCTTTTCCTGACTCCTCAGTCTCTAAATGATCCTTAAAGACCAGTGTCTCTAGTTCTTTGTAGACCCTTTAGCTGCTATGACCTGCTGCAAACCTGATGCAGATCCAGAGACCAGCTTCTGGCAGCGTTCCTGAGGAATCTTAGCCCATTCCTCCTGGACAAAGGCCTCCAGTTCTGGAATATTCCTGGTTTACCTGCTGCAACCACCTTCAGATCCCACCACAGATTTTCTATGGGATTCCAGTCAGGCGACTGTGACGGCCTCTAGAATGATCCAGGACTTCTTCTGAAACCAGACCTTGGTGGACTCTGAGGTCTGCTTGGGATCATTGTCCTTTTGGAACGTCCAATGACGGCCGAGCTTCATCTTCCTCACAGATGGAGATGTTTTCTTCTAGGATTTCCTGATCCTTGATGGAATCCATCTGACCCTCTACAGGCTGCAGGTTTCCAGTGGTCCAGGAAGCAAAGCAGCCCCAGAGCCTCACTGATCCACCGCCATGTTTCACTGTAGGTAGGGTGTTCTTCTCAGCATCAGCTTCATTCTTCCTCCTCCAGACATACAGCTGATCCAGAGGCCCCAAAAGTTCCAGTTTGGTTTCATGGCTCCACAGAACAGCATCCAGAACTTCTGGGTCTGATCTAGATGGTTCTGAGCTACTGGGGCCCACTTTTCTGGAGCTTCTGGGTCAGCAGTGGTGAAGGTCTTGGAGTAAATTTAGGCTTTAACAGAAAAACCTTTGGGACTCTACTGATAAAGTAAGTCTATGAAGGTTGGATCGTGTTTTAACAACATCTGATCTGTAAATGTGTCTGATGATGTTCAGGTTGGATCATTTAGAGATAATAGTAGTCAGTAAAGGGAGACATTTGGGTTAGATTTGCCAAAAACACTTAAAATCTCTGTTTTATTGATCTATTTAAACTGTTCGTGTTATTTGGTTATTAACAGCTGGTCAAGTAGAAATTTTTTGTTGTAGATTTTACCAATATACCTGATATATAATGGAACCTCCATAATTTTCATCATTTAATCATTTTGCCTCCAACTGGTACCTCCAGTCTGAGCAGCAACACTCACATCATGACAGAACTCGTTCTGGTGTATTCACTCATCAGACCTGTTTATCAGCTAGAGGTGTATTATACCTGCAGTGATGACATCATCAGATTCTGCTTGACAATCAAGATTCAAGATGTTTATTTTTACACCGGTTGTACAGGTATAATCGTGTGAAAAACTAAACCTTGGAGGCTCCACACAAAAAAAAGAGAGTAATTAAGTAAAAGACACATTAGCAATAAAAATAGGATGAATATACAGTAGTAGAATAGAATAAATATAAAATGTGTATTTACAAAATAATATACAATAATGGGATAAATATACTTGGTACATTAGATAATATAGCACAAGGGTTTTTGTTGTGAGAGACAGCGTGACCGGATGGGTTCACAGGTTGATCAATAAGGAAATATAATCATCAGATCATGATCAGCATCCAGACTTTAAGGAGATATTGATCCGTGAATTGAGTCTATTCATAAGAGAAAACAGATTTAAATTTAATCTTGCTAATTTCTGATTTTAATTGCAGAGATTTTTTTGGTCAGATTATTTGCCCTCACTTGTTCTGTGGTGTTCTTCCAGCTGTTCTCTCAACATCATTACTCATTAGTCACCTGTCTGTCTGTGCGTCCTCCTCAGATATGATGCAGCAGCCATGTCTCTCCAGGTGACGTTGCAGCAGAGAATTGCCTCCGCCCAGGCGTTGCTGCAGCAGGCGGAGCATCTCTGTCAGGGTGTGGAGGGTCACCAGAAGCTCTGCAGTAAACTGCGAGCAGAGCTGCGCTTCCTGCGGCGGGTGGAGGCCGGCGAGCTGCAGGTCAAAGAGTCTCACCTGCACAGCACCAACCTGACTCACCTGACGGCCATCGTGCAGTCAGCTGAGAGCCTGGAGGGCGTGGTGGCTCTGCTGCGCGTCTTCGCCTACCAGGATGCCGCCGGCAACCGGCAGACTCTCGTGGTGGATGTGGTGGCTAACGGGGGACACACCTGGGTGAAAGCCGTGGGCAGGAAGGCGGAGGCTCTCCACAACATCTGGCAGGGGCGGGGCCAGTATGGCGACAAGAGCATCATCAGGCAGGCCGAAGACTTCCTGGAGGCCAGCAGCCAGCAGCCTGTCCAGTACCAACACCCCCACATAGTCTTCGCCTTCTACAACGGGGTCTCCTGCCCCATGGCCAACCGCCTCAGGGACATGGGCATCTCCATCCGCGGGGACGTTGTCGCTGTCAACACGCTGGTGACAGACGAGGACCAGGAGGAGGAGCAGGAGGAGGAGCCAGCTGAAGATGATGAGGAGGAGGAGGAGAAGGAGGAGGAGGAGTCTGAGCTGACCCGAGTCGACCGCGCTACAGTGGTTGTTAGCCTGGCGTTTCCCGCTCAGGTGCAGGTGGAGGAGTGCCGGCGTGTCAACCTCGATATCACCACACTCATCACGTACGTGTCATCGCTGAGTCATGGCCGCTGCCACTTCACCTTCAAGGAGCCGGTGCTGACGGAGCAGGCTGCTCAAGAGCGCCACATGCAGGTGCTGCCACAGCTCGATGCCTTCATGAAGGGGAAGGAGCTGTTCGCCTGCCGTGCTGCTGTCCACGACTTCCAGGTGATCCTGGATACGCTGGGGGGGCCGGGCGAGAAGGAGCGTGCCCAGAAGCTGCTCGCCCGCCTCCACGTGGTGGATGACCAGCCATCGGAGCGAACTCTGCGCCTTACGCCCAGCGCCAAGGTCAATCAGCGCTCGCTCATGATCTTTGGCACCGGAGACTCGCTGAGAGCCGTTACCATGACAGCAAACAGCCGATTCATCAGGGCGGCGGCCAATCAGGGTGTCCGATACAGCGTGTTCATCCACCAACCGAGAGCTCTGACTGAGGGCAAAGAATGGAGGGCCACGCCCATTTGACATAGGTCACACTTACTGGAGACAGACTTTCTGTACAGGGGCTGATGGGAGTTTTATCAGCCGATAATCAATAGATAATCAGTAATAATCCTGAGTTAAATTAGTTCATGTAAGTATAATGTTATGTTTATTGAATGATTTAAGAATCTATATTCAAAGATCAATAAAAAAAACATCTCATCACTTCCTCCTCAGCTGTCATTTGTTACACCAGGTACATGGTGTGAGGTCATCAGGTAGCAGTAATGAGACGTTTAAGTCAGTATTAGTATTTGCTTTCTTTTAATATCTGATATTAATTCATTTTTAAATATCTTGTTTCTCCTGTTACAAGTATGTTTGAGTATTCTGAAAAGCACTTTATAAATAAAATCTGTTATTATTATTAGTATTACAAGCTGCTCACAAGCTGGAAAAACAACACTTGCTCCCCTAATAACACTGTACAAACAAACACTCAAGGCACTGGACAAAAAGCCATCAAGTTGTCACTACTGTAACATCATTTGGAGGCATAACCTAACCTTCAAAGCTTTGTGTGTCTTGCCGATGCTTGTTTAGTGTACAAAGTGATCAATGGTCTGGCTGCTCCTCCATTAAAAGAGTTCATAGCACTGCGCTCAGATAATGGCAGGACAACTAGGGCGACCCACAGAGGTGACTGTAACACAGTGCAGATCTTCTGAGTTTGGTAGATCAAGAGCCACCAATTTATGGAACTCAGTGCCAAGTCATGTAAGAGAGTGCTGTAGCTTCACTGATTTTAAATATAAGATGAAATCATGGCTGAAATCAACCCAATCATGTACCCATCAACCATAAATGCAAACATTTAATCTAATGAATTTTGATCATAATTGTTGTAATGTGTTAATGCTTTGAAATCTTATTGTTACTGTTGGGGTCGCTGATGTTTTATGATGGAAATGTATTCTCTTGTAACTGTTTTTTTTTATACTGTCGTGTTAACTGTCTTGACATTAATGTTTTCTTTGTCTCCTGCCCAGGGACTACAGATGTAAATTAGCTTATAGCTAACTCTGGCATAGCTAAAAAGCTGTCAAATGAACAAATGAAATAAAATAGATCATTAAGAATGATGTAAAAAATTACATGAATAATCTGAAAAATGAATATATTATAAGTAATTAATTCTTGTGGGATAATGAAGACATTTAGAAATGAAATTTAATTATATAATAATACTAATTTGGAACAGTTAATTAACTAAATAACATAAAATGTACTTAAAAATCCAAATAATAGAACATCACTGGAAACATCGCTGCAGACCTGTCACACCCCTCTGGTAGGAACCACTCAGACACCAGAACAGTTTCATTTCTTCATCATTCTGATGTCATACAGTAACCCTGTAAGATGTACATATTATCCTGCACATATATATGGATATACACATATGCATATACAGTACAGCATCTACTCCATGTATGACCACTAAGTATTTATTTTCTTTGCACTATTTGTATTGTTTATAACACTTGACTTGCACATAGACCCATTATTTATGCTGTTATGGTTCGTTGGTGCTTTTATATATATTTACATACATACACACCTATTGTTACATGTGTACATACTAGTCCTGTATAGTTAGTTCTTCCTAAGACTAGTTGATTCAATAATTTTGTTGCCCTTTGCTCTTATCTGCTCTGTCTGTTCTATTTAAGCGACCTGAACATAAAACATACATACAACATAAAAACCAAAACTGGCCAATAAATGATTCTGATTCATTTTCGACTGGAGTCAACCTATCTGTGCTTTTAATGTGAAAACCTGGCAACGGAAGTGGGTGTGGTGTTATTTGTGAGTTCCTCTAGCAGCTTGTTAGCCTGCTAGCAGGTGGACGTAACCATAAATGAGTTGTTTTCGGCTAAGATGCCGAGAGTTGCAGCGGAGGAGGAACTTCAGACTCTGACAGAGGTCAGAATTTAAATTTACGTCTTCAATTAAAATCAAACTTTATTAGCTAAAAACAACTTAGCGTCTGATTGAGTAGCTGCTAACTGGCTAGCCAATCAGTCTACAGTAGTATGAACATTAGCTACATGCTAAAAACTACATGAACTAACCCGATAAATGGCTGTTCTCCTTTGCTCCTCTCAACTTCTCCTCCTCCTATTCTCTCAACCTGCTCCTCTCCTCTCAACCTCTTGTCCTCTGCTCCTCTTCTCTCCTCTCAACCTGTCCTCTTTTGCTCCTCTTCTTTCAACCTCTCCTCCCACCTCTGCTCCTCTCTCTTCTCCGTTCAACCTCTCCTCTACTCATCTCAACCTCCCCTCCTCCATGTCTGCTTCTCTCCTCTTCCTCTCAACCTGTCCTCCTAATCTCTCAACCCCTCCTGCTCTGCTCCTCTCTAACTCCTCTCAACCTCTCTGCTCCTCGCAATCGCTCCCCCTCTTCCTCTCAACCTCTGCTTTGTTCCTCCTCTCAACCTCTCCTCTTCTCTCCTCCTCCACTTCTTCTCCTCTTCAGTGTCAGTACATTCATCCAGCAGAGACTCTGTTTGATCTTCAGAGGGTCCGTTCAGTCTTCTCTGATCTTCGTCTGTATGTGGATTTTTACTGTAAGCATTCATTCATTCATTCAGAATCAGAATCAGAATCAATGTGTACATATACAAGGAATTTGACTCCGGTTTTTGCTTGCACTCAAGGTACTGGACAATAAGTTAAACAAAGATATAGAAATATATATACGTATATATATATATACGTATATATATATATATGTGTATATATATATACGTATATATGTGTATATATATATATACGTATATATATATATAGTTGACACACATCCTCTTCACAGATCCTCAGTGTAGGGGGGGTCAGTAGGGAGGGGTGATGTGTCTAAAGACTGTACAAATTAACAAAAACAGTAGAAGTATCAGAGAGTGCAGAACCGAGGCTGCCATCCGCACATTCATTCATTCATGCATTCAAACATTCATTCACTCATTCACAGCTTCTTCTAGCAGCTCCCATCAAAAAACCAAACTGTGCGAGTCTGAGAGTCACTGCTTTGTGTGTCTCTGACTGATTATTGATGATTGATAACCGGAGGAAGGTGTGCTGTCGTTCCCTCACTAAGGTTTTCCAAACAAAGAAAAGAAGAGGCTGGTGTACCTGGCGGGGACTCTACCTGTTCACTATAAAGGTGAGTCTGTGAGGTCACACCCCCTCAGCTACACACAGCTAATCTGAATCAAACAACCTGTAAATCAGCTAAATTTGATCTTTGATCAGAGCAGCCGATCATAAACTCAGTGTTTAGTCTAGTCTTGGTCAGTCTGGATCAGTTAGTCTGGATTTGTCTGGTCTGGATCAGTTTTGTCTGGGTCTGGTCTGGTCTCATTTAGTTGACTCTGTGATGTCATGTGACTTACAGGAAGTGGGTATAATATCCCAGTGTGCATCTGGCTTCATGAAACCCACCCGGTTTCCAGACCGCGTTGTTACATCTGTCCCTCTGTCTCCATGGTGATCAACCTGTCCTGTCCCTGTGTGGACGCCTCTGGCAATATCAGTCTGGACGGAATGAAGAACTGGACTCATGTACGATGCACTGAGCATGCTCAGCAAGGGTAGCTGCTTAGTTAGCTGCTAAGCCAAGTGTATGTCTGTTAGCTTCCAAATTAACATCACGAGCACCAGTACAAATATTTTTCATGTGAGCAAATTTAAAGAGAAGACATTTAGACAATAATAATCAGTGTTTGAACCGATCATAACGAGCCACATGGTGATGTCCCTTCCCGTCAGGGTGTGTCCAACCTTTCACTGCTTGTGTCAGAGATGAGGCGGGCCTTCCAGAAGTGCACGCCCCTTTACTCCAAGGGTGCTGTACAAGCCCCGCCTCCTGAAGGTGTACAGGTGTCACAGTCCGGTGGAAGGTGAGCTCACATTAAACATCGTCCTGCGGTTTCATATTTATTTAAAAATACTGATTAAAACACTTCTCTAACTCCTCCTGCAGCCTGCAGCACCTCACCTCTTCCTCCTCCACCTCCCACTTGTCTGGACAGAGAGGTAAACTACCTGCGTGTCACGCCAAGTGTTCCTATGTTTGTCTCTAAAGTGACCTCATAGCCCCTCCCCCACTGTTGCAGCCAGCCAATCGGAGCAGAGCAAAGAGATGAGGTCATACACAGAGGAGCTACTGGGGATTGACTTCAGTGCTCCTTCATCATCACCCTCCTCCATCAACCCCTTCCTGAGGTCCTCCTCCTCGTCAGGTGAGACAGGAAACACCTGTTCTGGGTCACGTGACTACATCTACAGGTACACATGACACCCCCCCCCCCCTGGTCTGTGTCTCTGCAGGTGTCCTTCCTCCAGACCCGCTCAGCAGGATGATGGGAGCTCTGAGGCTGGACAGAGACCAGAAGAGAGACTCACCTGGACAAACAGTCCAATCAGAAGCAGCCAGAGGTTCTGTGGTGCTGGTTCCAGGTTCTGGACCAGCAGGTGGACTTCATCAAGACCCTTGTACTGGGAGACGGCAGTCACAACCAGCAGCCAGCGTGGACCACATCAAGGTGAGGAGGACTGGTCTCAATTGCTCTTAACTGGTCCAAACTGGTCTCAGCTGATCCCAACTCCCCCTTCATCCTTCTCCACTTTTCAGATGTTGGCTCGTCTTCCTCCGGACAGGGCCGCTATCTTTCTATCTCTGATGTCCATGGAGGGGCAGAGTTTTATTCCCAGTGATGTCCTGGAAGCGGTCTGTTGTGGAAGATTGTCTGTAAAGCATTGTTTAAACACACCAAGACACTGATAGGGTTATAGTTAATGTACTGTAATTACAAAATAGGAGCCAAACAAACCTGATTAAGAGCTCAGAAGAGAGATGACTTAACAGTTAGCTTCCTATAGCAGTTCCAAGACAAAGAACTTGGTTTCAATTGGCTAGTTTTTATTATTGACTAAACATACCATCCAAACAGGTCCAGCTGAACAAAGATTTCCCTTCAGCCCTCAAGTATCTGACTCACAACTGCCCCATCTGTCAGGAGCAGGTGTCCTTCAGCAAGGTGAGAGAGAAGCATCATCTGACGCAGCCAATCAAAAAAACTGACAGCCCCTCATTCAACCTTCTGACATCATCATCACCATGGACTCACTGCAGCTGTTTCTTCTTCTCTGTCTGCATTTCCTGTAGATCATCACCATGACTCACTGCTCCTGTTTCATGTGTCAGACATGTTTCAAGACTTTTTTCTCGTCAGCCATCAAAGAGAAGAGCATCAATCAGCTGGTCTGTCCTCAGTGTGGCAGACCTGAGATCAGAGGTCAGGGGGGGTTGGAGGAGTCCATGGAATACTTCAACCTGCTGGACACTCAGGTGAGGGGTCAGAGGTCATCAGTCCTGACCTGTTAGCTTTAACAGATGTCCTGGCTAACCCTAACCCTGTTTACCGCTGCTTGCAATCAGATGCTGGACTTTGTGGATTGGAGAATCCTTCACCTCTTGATTGTGGTTCTGGTTCCATGTTGTGATGCTCCAGAGATTCAGAGCTTTGTTTGTTTGTTTATTTGTAGATCCGTCACTTCCTGCCTCCTCAAATCCACGAACTGTTCCAGAGGAAACTCAGAGATCGAGCCCTGCTGGAGATGCCAAACTTCCGCTGGTGTGCTCATGTAAGTACCCCAGAGACTAGATCAGGACCCCAGAGACGAAATTAAGACCCCAGAAACTAGATCAGGCCCTGTGACACTAGATCAGGACCCCAGGGACTAGATCAGGAACTCAGAGATTGGGCCAGGAACTCAGAGACTAAATCAAACTCTCAGAGACTAGACCAGACCCTCATAAACTAGATCAGGACCCCAAAGACTATGTCAGGTCCCCAGAGACTAGATCAGAACCTCAGAGACTAGATCACGACCCCAGAGACTAGCTCAGGCCATCTGAGACTAGATCAGTCCCTCAGAAACTGTGTTGGTGTTCCAGTGTTCATTCGGGATGCTACATGAAGCGGACCGATTGAGGATGGACTGTCCGAGCTGTAAGAAGAGTACCTGCTCTCAGTGCAGATCACCTGTAAGATACACACTTAACCTACAAAACCAGTCCCCCTGTCAGTACCATGAACCTATGACCAGCCTCTGTGTCTGCAGTGGTCCCCTCAACATCAGGGACTGTCCTGTGACCAGTTCAGAGGGTGGCAGCAGCAGAACCAGCCGGACCACTATAGGACTACCCTGCTGAGCTACAACAGCATCGGTACAACCACAGGACCTCCACCAGGGTCTGAATCTATGTCCCCTAACACCAGGTCCTGGTGGAGTTTCTACTGTCTGTATTTGTCTCTGTTGATGAATGAGTGTGTTGTTTTTACTTGTCTCACTGGGACGTGTTTTTTGGGGGGGGGGTTTGTCTTCTCAGAGTGTCCAAACTGTCAGTTTGTCTTCAGTCTGTCAAGAGGAGGCTGTCTTCACTTCACCTGCAGTCTATGTCAGCATCAGTTCTGTGGAGGCTGCAGTCAGCCCTTCAGACCTGGATCTGTGAGTCCACATCTTGTAGCCGCTTGACTTCTGTCAGGATCAACATTGTGCAAACGAGTGACATCCAGCCTCCAGTTTTTTGGTGAAAATGTTTTCTTCTGTCACACATTTTCATCTAATCTTCACCAAAACTGGACTTTTCAGGCCTGCGGTTTCTCTGCTGACTGTGGGACCAGAGGGCTTCACGCCCACCACCCCAGAGACTGCCTTTACCACCTGAGAGACTGGAGCCTGCACCGTCTACACCTGCTGCTTCAGGTGAGAACCAGCTGAGGCTCAGCTCAGGTGACGTGAGGACAGTTCTCATGAGGTGTTTGTTGTCTGGCAGCATTACAAAGCATCTCCTACCTGGTTGGAACCCGCCAATGGCAGCTCAGGTGACAACAGTCAGACAGGTGAGGACTCTCACTGTTCACCAGAAGGAACATTTCCCTCCGTATTTGATTGACACGTCTTTGTTTTCAGGGGAGTGTTTGGTTCTGGAGCTGAAAGATGATGGCAGCAGATGTGAGCAGCCCTGTGGAAGACCTGCTCCACCTGAATACAGAGGTTACTGCCAGTAAGACCAGTGCTCTAAGTATAATCTCATCCCATCAGTGTTTGTGTCATCATTAAATTAGTCTCCACCCGTCTTTTCCGACAGGGTTCACTATAAGGAGCATTTGGTGGAGCTGATTAACCGTTGCCATGGCGACCCTGTGGTCCTCTTCAGCTTGGCTGAGATAAGGGCGGAGCTACAGCGATGGAACCTCGCTGTGCCAATCAGGAAACCAGACGAACCAGAGCTGCTGTACGCACACCGCCTCCGCCTGGTCAGTAACATCATCATCATCACTATGACACTACAACCCTCAGATTCCCTTAATATACCCTAATATCACCTGAAAGTCCCTTAAACATCTTAAATTTCTACTTCAAACCAGTAAACTCTACTGCGTGACTTTAAATTTTAAAAAAAATTGGACCCCTTAAACTGTGTTTCATTTCTCTTGATTTAAATAATTATACTCATCCATTTGATGTTTTTAATTTGGAAAATAAAACCCCTTAAACTCTACTTTATTGAACATTAATTAAAAATATGAAACCCCTTAAACTCTACTTTATTGTCCTTTAAATTAAAAAAATAAACCCCTTAAACTCTACTTTATTGTCCTTTAATAAAAATTAAAAAAAACTTAAACTCTACTTTATTGTCCATTAATTAAAAAAATAACCCTTAAACTCTACTTTATTTTCCTTTAATTTAAGAAAAACAAAAAACCCTTAAACTCTACTTTATTGTCCTTTAATTAAAAAAAAAACAACAACCTTAAACTATGCTTCATTTCTTGTAATTTGAACGACCCTGACGAAACACTTTCTTTTCATTTGAAAAGGTAAACCCCTTAAACTGAACTTCACATTTTGATTTGAAAAACTTTAAAACTCTACTTCATGACTTCAAATTTGAAATACAAAAACCCTTAACATTGACTTAATGTCTTTTAATTTGGAAAAACAAAACCCCTTAAACTCTACTTCATGTATTTTAATTTGAAAATAAAAACCCTTTAAACTCTAAATGTATTTTAAATTTGTAAAGAAAATCTCTTAATTCTGTCTTTTTATTTGAAAAACAAAACCCCTTAAATTACTTAATGTATTTTAATTCACAAACAAAATCTCCTAATTCCATCTTTTTACTTGATGAACAAAACCCCTTTAACTCTACTTCATGTCTTTTAATTTGAAAATAAAAAACCCTTAAACAACTACATGTATTTAAAATTTATAAACAAAATCTCTTAATTCCATCCTCTACTTCATGACTTTTAATTTAAGAAAGTTTGTGATTATTGATGATCAGCAATTATCGCCTCGCTGACTGTAGGTCACGTTTAGTACCAGCTCAGCTCAGGATCTCGTATGTGTCCACAGATTCTGACCAATAGCGTTCCTCTGATGAAGCAGCGACACTCTCCCCTCAAACTCCACGACACCTGACCTCTGCTGTGGCTCCTGAAGCTTTGCCTCCTCACCTGCTGCTGAGCGACTGACTCCGCCTACTCCTGACATGGGAGCCAATGGGTTCTACGTAACCACTTTTATTTCAATTGGATGTTTTGGACCCAACATCAGTGCTGAAGGGGCGTGGCTAGTGATACCTGCAAACTGATGAAAACTAACAAGAAACAAGAAAAGTCCTCACCTGTCTTAATCTCAGTGATGTCATCATCGTTATGCTATTTAAACGGAGTTCATTGCATTCTGTTTGGCTCAGTAATTACCATGGAAACAGCCAAACAAATTTAGTATCAGGAGGAAGAAAATGGACTGAGCAGCCAATCAGAGTTGGACTGATGTTAGCCTTAACAAGCTAATATTGCTAGCAAGCCTTTTCATTATAATGACCTGTTAGCATGTGTTAGCATGTGTGTATTCTTTCTGCACTTTAACTATTTGAATAAACATTTAAATACACATTAGCCTCCTCTCATGTTAATTAATGTGAAGTTGCAGATGTGGCATCAAACACGCCCAGATGTTTTTGTTACTATGACAAACTTTATTTTTTTCGACACAGTTAACAAATATAATGTGTTTTCACCCACAATGCACTGCTCCTCGTCACTGTGTGAATAGTGCTGGCGCATCGTCTCTGGTCGGCCTGAAGGAATCGATCTCTCTGACGATCCTCTCGCCGATGGTTCTTCTGTTGGCGGCGACAACTCGTCTGGACATCAGGTCCATGTCTCCTCCTAAAAAAACACAGACGGACATGTCGGGTCAACGCCTCAATCCTGAACACCCATCAGCTGATTGGTCAAGTCTTGTCTTTACCCTCCACGTCCATCAGGACTCCTCCGGCCTCCGACACGATCAGCGAGCCGGCGGCGATGTCCCAAACATGTACCCCGATTTCGTAGTACGCCTCAACGCAGCCGGATGCCACCAGACACATGTTGACGGCAGCCGTTCCTGCACCGCGAACACTGGAAACACACACGTGTGCTTAAACGTAGATATTTACTACAGTGTTACTGCAGTAATGCAGTGCCATTTGCTGTATCACCACCGTATTACTGCAGTATTACCCATGTACAGGGATGCAGAGGATGTTCCTCAGGCTGGAGAAGATGTGGTCGACAACGTGAGGTTGTCTGTTGGAACCGAACTCTGTGGCGATGATCGACTGGTGAACGTCTGAAAACACAAGATAGACTGGTTTCTGACTGGATCACAACACTGCCACATATTGATAGTGAGTTACTGATTAGTTATTGATCACTGACCTTCCTGATCAGACACCTGTATCGGCTCTCCATTACAGAACGCTCCCCTCCCCCGCCTCGCCGTGAACATCTTGTCTTCTACACAACTGTAGACGACGCCGAACTCCACCTGATGTCATAGTACACAGTAGTACTGCATGTGATACTACAGTAGAGAATAGTACAGTATTACTGCCTGTGTAGTACTCGCCTGCCGGTTGATGGTGAACCCAATGGAAACAGCAACAAAAGGAAACCTGTTCCAAGACAGTCTGTAGACTTAGTGACATCTAGTGGTGAGGTTACCCATTCATAAACACAGCATCAGCTGGTGATGACATAATGTCATGTTTCTGTAAACACTCACCCATGAACGAAGTTGGTCGTCCCATCGATGGGGTCAATGATCCAGGTGGGATCATCAGTCAGGAGGCAAGGTTCACCTGCCGCCACAGACTCCTCCCCTATGACCCTGACACACACACACACACAGGCCGAGGTCTTTGCTCTGATTGGTTCAAACTATTTTTAATCTTCTGTTTTTGAGAGAGAAAAAAAAACGTATCAATTCAAACATGAACAGTTGTTTGTTTCTTTAGAACTAGTATTGATCCAGGGACTGATCAACTATCAAAAACACACACAATGAGGGAGGCGAGGCTTCTTACCTGTGTGAGGGGAACTTCTCCTTCACCGATTGGATGATAAGTTGCTCCACCTTCTGGTCAGTTTGTGTCACCAAATCAACAGATGAACTCTTTGTCGTCACCTTCCTCTCAACCAGCAGAGCTTGACGCACCACCTGATCAATACAGTCAGCAATACATCCCATCATCGATAAACCTGATCGTATGTATTGATCATCCATACATCATCATTCTGTATGTATCGATCATCCATACATCATCATTGGGATGTCTTGTTTCTCCTCAGTAAACAGCTGTCTGCTGTCTGAAACCTTTTACAGTGTTGCTGCATGAATGTTGTTCATTCATCTCTGACTGCTTCACACATCTTGTCAGTGCCACCAAATGTTCTGACAACCAGTTTGGCCATATATTCTCTATGGGGTTAAGATCTGGTGACTGACTAGGCCAAAACATCACTGACAAGAGTCTCAGAACATGACAGTGTTGTTTTTACCATGTGTGTTGGAGCATAATCTGGTTGAAAAATGGCCTGTGTTATATTATTATATTTTATTATTATATTTATCATCGGTGCAGAGCTAAAAAAGATGACTTCAGACATTAAACCAGTTCCAGTCTTCAGACACAGTGTTATCACAGAGGTCACACAGATGAATAATGTTTATCACCTGTCAGGACAGTTAGTCACTCATAACACACACACACACACACACACACACGCACGCACGCACTGGTCCCACCTGTCCCGCTCTTCGCGCAGCGGCGACGGCGTGGTCCATGGCGTTCTGCCAGAGGTCAGTCATGTAGGAGTAGAGGTCACTGACCTGAGATCTGTCTGACGGCGGACAAAATATCAACATCTGTTCATTGATTTATGAGAAACAAAGGTCAATGTGGATGAAAACTTTGTCCATGTATGAGACTGATTACTTTGATAAAAATCAAACTGATTGATAAATCAATAATTCCTAGGATTCCTGGGTGGTTCCCTAGTAAACTAGGATAAGCAGCTCAATCCACATCAGGTGTGTCACAGCTGCTTCTGATTGAACAAACAGAAACTGATGATTACTGTCATCAATGCATTGATCAGACTGAAACCAATACCTGACTGATCAATCTATAGATCTATATATCAATCTAAGCTAGATCTATATATCAATCTCAATCTACCACCTCACCTGGGACTTTAGTTTAAAATGTTACATTAGACAACAACAATACTACCACTACTACTACTAATAATAATAATCACTGAGTCTGTGTCTGCCGGCGACCACTGGAGGGCGCAGCTTGACATTGTCAGCAGGACTGAACGAGATTTATCGATTATTAATTTCATAACCAATACTCAATCTGTTTACTGACGCATTATCAATGAGCCTGTTTGACTGGACGTACGTTACGTCGTGTCAGGAGGTCTTGACGTGTCTTTACGTAGGAAGCAGCTTTGAAACAGTAGATTGTAAACGGAGTCTGGCGGGACGGATTTAAATCAACACTGTGATTAAATCGGCGTTAAATTAACATGAAATTTAATGGTAATTTAACGTGACATTTAATCATGATTTAAGGTGACATTTAACGCTAATATAACGTAGAATATCACCTCTTGTCAGTCTGATGATCCGCTGCTGCAACACTTCCGGGTTTCTTCTTCCTGTTGGTGCGTCAGAGCAATCCTGCCAAAGCCTCTTACTGGACCATTCAGTCAATGACACGTCATTGCAGCGTCACAGAAAACCAGTGATCCGTCGATAACTACAGATTTGAATGTTTTGCATTTTATTTATTTGCTTATATTAATTTTATGTTTATTTGTTTTTTCTTTTATTTATCCCTTTATTTCCTTTATATATGTATTGTTCATATATGTATTATGTATTTTTATATGTATTGGTTTAAATATTTGTATTGCTTATGATTATAGAATAAAGTTCTATTTTTATAAAAAGAACCAAAAATAAATAAATAAATAAATAACTACAGATTTGAAATTATCTACCTCATGTAACCAAAAGGCTGTGAGAACTTTACATTTGTGCTCCAAATTTAATATATTTATATAATTTTAATAATTTTTTGGGTTATATTTTTTTAATGCACTGTTTTCGGTTTATATTTGTTCATGCAAACTTTGTTCGCAACCCCTGGCTATGTTTACTATGTTATGTTCCTCTGTTTTTCATCTAGGTTAATCATGTTGTCTTCACAAAGACAAATGATGCCAACTTTATATTAACAGAGACAAAATGACACAAAATGACAAGAATCATAGACATTCATAATGACCCTGTCATGATCATGACAGATGTCATGTTGATGTTATGATAGTGTTATGTCAGCCTTATGAACACTTCTTCACATAAAGTTTATTGGATTAATGAGGAAGAAAAAAACGAATACAGAATCAGGTATGTGTTTTACTAGTGCTTTTAAAATCACGTCACATTTATCAGAAACATGTCAACTTCCTGTCAGCTGACCTACACTCCTTCCACACCTGACGGTCCACAGACACACCTGCGGGGTTATTCGTCATCACGGCGACAGGGAAATGCCTGGATGACTTGAGCAATACGATCGGCCACAGCGGTGGAGCTAGCAGCTATGACTCTCCTGGACATCATGTCGAACTCTGTGCCTGAGGAGACACACGAACCAATGAGAGGAGGACACGCCCCCAGCAGGTACCTACAGGTGAGATATGACATCATACATGAGAGACAGACCATCCGTATCCACGACGATGCCTCCAGCTTCCTGGACAATGATGGCCGACGCGGCAATGTCCCAGCAGTGCATCCCAATGTGATAGTACACATCGGCTCCACCCGTCGCCACCTGACACATGTCTACTGCCGCCGTCCCCAACGCACGGACACTGGAACATACAAACAGCACACCAACATGCTAACAACACGCTAAGAAGTCACAGTCATCTTACTAGCATAATGTTAGCTTTCTAAAACAGTTATTGATCTGAAACAGATATTGTGTTGCTTGCTGATATTTGATGATGATGATGATGATGATGATACATGATATTTTTGTGGAAGCCTTCTGAGGAGGTGTCGCAGATGTTCTCACCCATGTACAGGTAGCTTCAACAATCTGAAGATGTTGGACGTCATGGTGGACAGAGCCAGGTCATCTCGTTCCGCACCAATCTCTGTTACCACCACACACCTACTGACATCTGATTGGCAGACAATAACAGTCAGAACAAATCTAATACAACCTTAATACTCAGGGTTCGTGTGATGTCACGTGTGTGATGTCACCTTCCTGCCCAGAGGCGTACAGCGCCTTTCCATTCAGGAATGCTCCTCTTCCTCTCTGAGCGTGGAACAGTTTGTCCTCCACACAGCTGTACACGATCCCAAACTCCGTCTGACAGCAAACCAAAACTACATGTTAGTCCACCTGACCTCTGACCCCTGACCTATGACTGACAGGTGAGTTTACCTGCTTGTTGACAGTGAATGCAATGGAGATGGCCACAAATGGAAACCTGTCAACACACACACAAAAAAATGCTTTGGGTTCTGCACTTCCATGAGTCGATTTCTACATCATGGGAGGACAGAGGACATGCCCTCTTCTGTTATCTAGCTGTGACATCATATAGTGGGTGGAGCCTGTCACCTGTGCACGAAGTTAACAGTCCCATCAATAGGATCGATTATCCAAGTGGGACTGTCAGTCAGCTCGAGATGCTCACCGGCGGCTACAGACTCCTCTCCGATGAACCTGAGAGTCAAAATAACAGTAGAGTTACCTGTGGATGACCTGTCTGCTGTTACCAGGTAGATTTACACTCCTATTGTCCAATCAGAATCAGAATAATAATAGACACCTGTGTTGGGGGTATTTCTTCCTGATGGCAGAGATGAGAATCTTCTCCACTTGTTGATCGGTTTCTGTCACCAAATCAGCTGGAGAACTTTTCAACTTTACTTCTTTCTGATGCTGAAACGCCGACAGGACGATCTGAAGAACACATGTTGGTATTAAGAGTAATAGAACCTGTAGTAGAACTACTACTAGAACCAGCAGTAGAAACCATAGTAGAACCAGTAGTAGAATCAGTATGAGAACCAGCAGTAGAACAAGCCATACAACCATTATTAGAACCAGCAGTAGAACCACCATTAGAACCAGTAGTAGAACCAGCAGTAGAATTAGCAGTAGAATCAGCAGTAGAACCACTATTAGAACCAGCAGTGAAACCACTATTAGAGCCAGCAGTAGAACCATCATTAGAACCAGCAGTAGAACTAGCAGCAGAAGCAGCAGTAAAACCACTCTTAGAAACAGCAGTAGAACCACCATTAGAACCAGCTGTTGGAATCAGGAGTAGAACCACTATTAGAACCAGCAGTAAAACCACTATTAGAGCTAGCAGTAGAACCATCATTGGAACCAGCAGTAGAACCAGCAGTAAACTGTGTGTTAATGTGATCAAACTAATAAAGTTGTTTACATTTGAATTAGACTTTGGGACAGATAGGTGTCAATCAAGCCATTAAATCATTCTTCTTCTCTTGTTATTTAAAATGTAATCTAATTTAACGTTTATACACCAGTAGAACCAGTAGAACCATGTGGGATTGTTTGTGTGTGTACCTGTGGTCATCTAAAGTTCTCCTACACAAACCTTCATTCTTTCAATTCTTTGCAGTTTTTTATCAAAATGTTATGTTATGGTGAACTGAACCTGAACTCATCACCAGCTCCTCCTGCAGCTGATTGGACAGACACACCAGCTGTTGTGCTGCCATTGATCCACTCCTCTTTAAAACCTACGGAGTCATCATTTACCTGTCCTCTGTTTGGTCGGTCGGCCTGTGGTGCTATATTTGAAATACAAATTTATTTGGATCTATAAATGGTATTAATATATATGTTAGGAGCTGAAATAATAATAGAAATCATAACAATAATAATAATTATTATTATTATAATAATTATTCACAGTATGTATAATTATTCTAATGATTATTATGGGTAATGAATTATTTACTTTAATAAAACATGTTAAGAGACCAAATACAGAAGTTGTAAGTTATTATTTGTTAATTCATTCATTCATTCATTCATTCATGCACTTTTCAGGAAAGGCCAGAGCAGACTCTATCTGCTCAGGAGACTGAGGTCCTTTGGAGTGTGCAGAGCACTCCTTAAGACATTTTATGACACCGTGGTGGCATCAGCCATTTTTTATGGTGTGGTCTGCTGGGGCAGCGGCATCTCAGTGTCGGACAGGAAAAGACTCGACAAACTGATAAGGAAGGCCAGCTCTGTCCTGGGATGCCCCCTGGACCCAGTGGAGGTGGTGGGAGGAAGGAGGATGACAACTAAACTGTCATCCATGATGGACAATCACTCCCACCCAATGCGGGACCAAGTAACAGCACTGGAGAGCTCCTTCAGCGACAGGTTGCTTCACCCAAAGTGTGTGAAGGAGCGCTTACGCAAGTCTTTCCTTCCTGCAGCTGTTAGACTGTACAATCAGCACTGCTCCCAGTAGACCTAACTATTTGTAGTACTTTTTTTTATTGTCTGTGCAATACTGAGACACTTTTGTTATAGTATTTGTGTAATATTTTTGAGACACTTTACCCCCCTCCTTTATTGTATTGTATTTTTTTATATTATTTCCCCTCCCCCACTGTGCTTCTGTAATACTGTGAATTTCCCCACTGTGGGACTAATAAAGGGATATCTTATCTTATCTTATCTTATCTAATTATACAGCTGCTGTTTTTCTGTTTATTTGTGTGTTTTTGTAAATTATACATTTTAGTGTTAAATGTTTTTATTTATCATTACTCTTGTAATAATAAATTACTCCTATTCTTGTAAACTATGATACTTTTATTTTGTTATTTTTTACAACAAAAACCCAACATTCATGAAGATTTCAGTCTTGATTTCAAACCTGAGAAATCAAATACATAAACAAATAGTTTTTAAATATATATAAGTCCCTCCCCCCGACACAAGCTTCATTGCTGTGATTGGTGGATTATCTCTTACCTCGCTGGCCTGTTTGGCGATACAGATGCCAAAGTTTAGACAGTCGGTCCAGTTGGCCATGATGATGATGATGATGGTGGTGAGTGAGACCCCCTGTTACAGAAGAAGAACAGAAACATGAAAATAAATAAATAGAAAAAACAAGAAGAGAAAAGAAGAGGGGATCAAAGAAGATGAAGGGAAAGAAGAAATGACAAGAAGAAAAGATGAAAAGAACCAACAGACAGGAAAAATAAATAATGACCTGAAAAATTATGAAAAGGAAGCTGGAAGAAAAAAGAGAAGGAAACAAGTTGATGCAAAAATAATTAAGAAAGATGAAAACAAACAAAAACATGAAACAGGAGTTAAAGCGACAACAGTAGAAGAAAAAGACAAGATGACATGAAAAATGAGGAAGAGGAAGGAAAGAAGACATAGATCAATGACAAAATATGAAGAACAGAGGATGGAAAAGACAAATGAAGAAGAGGAAGAGACAGACGGAAAGATGAGGGGGAAAACAGAAGAAGAAGTAATGAAGATGCAGAGAAAGACATATAAAGAGTAAAAGTCAAAACAGACCCAGTAAAACCAGTAGAACCAGTGTACCTAATGTCCAGTGAGTTTTTGAAGGCTTTCTACTTAACTTTGTCTCTTCTTATACAACCAGCAGCCAATCAGAGCTCAGCTCCCGCCTCCCTAAGACACAAACAGCTAATGGTAGCTGAGGAGTATCAGCAGGCTGCTCTTCATCTACGTCATCCTCAGAGTCAATTCACAAATCTGATGTCCCGTGACTGTGGGGTGGGTTGGGTTAGGGTAGGCAGGGGTTCTGGTCATGTGAGGACGGTCAGGTGACTGAACTAACTTCCTGTTCCTGCTGTCAGAGTATCGGTAATAGAGTATCAGTAACAGGTCAGAGTATCTTCAGGGTCAGATTAGAGGAGCAGTTTGTCGTCACTGTCAGACATCAGAGCATATTCTGATTAAATGTTTTATAAAAGGTCCAAGGACCAGTCCTTCAGATTCTGGTGTTGATCCAGATCATCATCCGGATCCAGAATGGTTTTAAAGGATTCTTTACCATTGTGGGAAAATTACCAAATTTTGTTTTCTAACTAAATCTATTTTTTCTAGAATAACTATCAGCCCAATAATGATACCAATGTGATCCAGATTCTAGGGGCAGGTTTTCATGGTCCAGGAAGTCATTAGGGTCCCCGCAGATCCTTAAGAAGTGTTAACCCTCCTGTTGTGTTTGTTTCCTTTAGTTTGGTGTTCCAGGTCCATTCTAGCTGATTATAAATCCATAATTATACATATATTATCACCTAATGCTGTGTTTTATCTTTCTATCAACTCAAGTTCTTGTGAACATTACAAGGTTTTAACTTCCATTTGCTATTTATGGTCTGTAGACCTCATTGACCTGAACCCTGGAAGAAAAGCATTATCTAGCTCCCATTTACAAAAGACTTAATCCATACATTAGTTAGAGTTAATTAGCCTATTTTAGTCACATGACAGACACAGCTGATTCAGGTGAGTTAATTAGTCTGTTTTTTTAGTGTGTGTTTGTTTGTGTGTTGTCATGTCATCTTGTTTTCTCCACCAAGGTCATGTTGTCACCAACTTTCTGCTATCAGCTCCTCTGTCTGATTTATGTGTACGTCAGCAGTTTGACTGCTTTGTGTCACACGTTTTGTTCCCGCTGCAGTTTATCACGGAACACACACACACATTCCATGCATGTACTTTATTGAGCTGTTTAACACATGTTGTGTATATATGCTGTAGTAGTAGTATGTACAGTACATACAGTATCTGTAGTACAGCTGTCATCTTTAAGTGACGTCAGACTGAATGTGTTTCGTCAGGTGTTTCGTCACCGTTGCAGATTTAAAACTTTGTCTTCAAGCTTCAGAAAAACGTCATCAGTCGATGGTGAATGAAGGCCTTTATTTCTCAAACATCCAGAACCAACACATGACAGCTGCACCTATCCTCACTTTGCTGTTTCATTCTGGTTTTAATGTTTACAGAGGATGAGCGTGACTGACAGGAAGTCCACAGCGGCAGACAGGAAGTCCACAGCGGCAGACAGGAAGTTATCATTTTCCTTTCTTCATCTTGGACACTTTCTCTTTCCTCTTCTTGATGTGTTTGGGTACTTTGTTTTTTCTTTTCTCTCTCCGAGTTTCTTTCACCATCTTCTTCCTCTCCTGAAAGAACAAAACAAACATTATCTTCAGTTTGACGACATAAAACAGTGATAATCACCAGAAGAACACAGAGAGCGCTGCCAAGGCCAGCAGGCCAGTTCTATGATATGAAATCTGAAAACATCCCAGACAATGTTACTGCTTGTTCTGGTCTGAACATGAATCTCTGCTGCAGGTCACTGAAATTATTTAAACAACAAACTAACAAAAAGACAACAACTAATGATAGCTGGTCAACAAACTAATGTTGGCTGGTCAATGAATTAATGTTAGTTGGTCAAAAAATTTATGACAGGTGGTCAACAGGCTAATGTTAGCTGGTCAAACACCTTTTTATCCATGGAGGCTTCCTCATTCGGCTTCTGCTCATCTTCCATTTCATCCTCCTCCTCCTCCTCCTCCTCCTCATCTGAAGATGAAGACCGGTTGTTCTCCAGGAGAGCAGGAACCTGAGGAGACATCACACAGTCAGAATACATCTGTTCTCATTCAGTGTGAAATCATGAAATATGACATCACCAACAGAGAGGTTAAAATGTGACGCAGCTGAGGCTTTTAATTTGAAACATCTGCAGGAAGTGTAGAGATTCACCTGATCCTGTAGGCAGTGTTTCCAGTTTACTGTCTGTCACTAGGCTAAGATAAGCTAACCTTAGCATTAGAGTGTGAGATGTTCGTACCGTTTGAACTCCAGACAGATCCTTCTTCAGTCCTGTCAGCGTCTGATACAGAACCTGAACAATTCATCGCTCATTATTACAGGAGATAGTGACATCACACATGTAACAGCTGACAGAAACCTGCTGCAGTCATCCCGATCCCGACAGCTGATTCAGGACCAGATTTTATTCACTGAACCTTTATTCTAGAACATCATTGAGCTGTTCGTGAAGATGAAACAGATCCAGGATCAGTATGGTTCTTACATTGTCATTCTGTCCACTGATGGCTGACTCCACGTCCTTTGACCTCATCAGCTCCACGTCTCTCTCATAGTGACTCACCTCCGTCAGGGTGCGGGGGATGTAGGCCTGCTTGAACACCTGGGGGGGGGGGGACGATGACGACATTATGATTGGTGGTTGATACGGAAACCATTGATCAGGTGATCAGAATGATGTTTGTGTTTGTCACCTCCTCGTCCACTCGATCCTGATCTGAACGCTGCTCCAATGTCTGCTCAGCTGCAATCACCATCGCCTGCGACCAATCACAGCCAGTCGTCTCATTGAGTTGATCTCAGTTTAAGATTCTATAAATGATAATTGATTATTGATCAACAATACCTTCTCCAGGTATTGGTCGATGTTGTGGCAGGTGATTGATGGGTCAGTAATGAAGTCAAAGAGCTCTCTGACCGTCATCACCGCTACACCGCGCTTCACAAAGAACTCTGGGTAAAAAGACAAACATGTCAGCTGACAGGAGATTCTTTTATTTTATTATCAGATCAATAAAACCATTAAACACCATTGACGTTGCTGCAGTCTTTCCGGAGGAACTCGAGAGCGTGAGGATGATCGTGTTCCACCGACTGTGACACGTCGATGATGTAAGCGTCTCCGTTGTGATACCTGGAGACAAATCAGGAGTTTACCACTGGAGAGAGTTTTATTTTGAAGGCTTAGGCTTATGTGGGCGTGCTCTCTTACAGCATGTTGAACTCGCTGAGGTCAGCGTGGACGAGTCGAGCCTCCTGGAACATCTTCCTCATGTTTTGGAGAACCTGGAGGTAGAGCTCACGAGCCTTTGACTCCGACAACGATGCATTCTTCAGCAGAGGAGCTGGTCTGATTGATCAGTACAGGAGAAAGTGATCAATACATGACACAAGTGATACACATATCTGATCAGTCACCCTGATTGGTTCTTACATGTTATCTTTACCAATGAAGCTCATCAGTAGAACGTGACTTCTGAGGAGAAGGGGTTCTGGACTCGGGATTCCTGCCGTACTCAGCCTGAAACACACACAGTCAAGTTCTACAGGGCTCTATCTGTCCTCAAGTTCAGGTTCTATTAGATTCTATCAGTCCTTTAATGCAGGTTCTACTGGATTGTTTGTGTCAGTCAGTTCAGGTTCTATTTGGTTCTACATGTCCATCAGTTTAGGTTTTAATGGGTTCAAGGTGTCAGCTCAGCTTCTGTTGGGTTCTAAATGTCAGTCAGATCTGGGTTTAATGGGTTCTGTCTGGCAGTTAGATCAAGTTCTACTACGGTTTATCTGTCTGGCAGTTCAGGCTCTACCTGTCAGACAAGGTTCTACTGGTTTCTAACCATCAGTAAAAACAGGACTAGTACTACCAAAAATACTACGCTGCTAGTTTCATCCTGTCCTTCAGTTCAGGTTCTACCTATCAGATGAGGTTCTACTGGGCTCTACCTGTCAGGTGAGGCTCTATTGGATTCTACAAGTCAGTAGAAAGGTTCTTACCTGATGAGGTTCCTCATCTCCTTCTCTGCCCAGGTTCTCACCATCTTCCTGGGGTTTCCTTTACAGTAACCATGACGGAACCTGAAGAACACAGCACAGTTACTGATGATGACAATAAATCAATAACAGCAGGAACTTCTACACAGCAGATTCCTGCTGTCAAGTTTTATTTTGAAGACAACAGGAAGTTCATACATGTATTAGTACTAAGTAGGAGGTGCCTGGGTGTTCTCCGGCTGCTGATTAGTGGTTTGAAACCAACAGCTGATTGTTAGCTTAGTTAATGCTACAGTGACCACCATGTCTGCTAATGTTATTAGTCACTTGAATTCTTCCTCTGTGGTGTCTGACTTACCTGAACTCTTCTTCTGGGTATCTGACCTGTCTGAACTCTTCTTCTGTGGTGTGTGACCTGTATGAACTCTTCTTCTGTGGTGTGTGACCTGTGTCAATTCTTCTTCTGTGGTGTGTGACCTGTGTCAACTCTTCTTCTGTGGTGTGTGACCTGTCTGAACTCTTCTTCTGTGGTGTCTGACCTACCTGAACTCTTCTTCTGTGGTGTCTGACCTACCTGAACTCTCCGCTGACGTATTTGTCTCGGTCTTTGAACAGAAGGATCGATGTCTTGTAGATCTTGATGGCTCTGTCGTTTCCTGTGGCGGTGCTGGCGTGATAAACATTTGCCTGAAGGACACAAATACATGGCGCTAGTTATTAAGATATTTATAAATATCAATCAGTGCATTGATCGGTGATTCCTGACCTCCTTCCCTGTGCTGATGCAGCCGTTGATTTCACTGATGACTCCTCGACTCAACATCTTGAAGAGAATCATTCGGGTTCGAGGATCTAAAACCTGCCGAAGAAGTTCGATACATGTGGCTAAAATACAGTCCAGTTCTACAAATGTGAAAACTTCTTGTTTCAGAAGAAGTTCAGCTAAATCAGATCATCAGTTCAAGGCGTGTTAATGAGGTCGTCTATTTTTTTTTAAATTTAGTTACTCCAGTGTCAAATGTCCTAATTAGTTTTAGTGTCATCAAAACTGACCCAACAAAAAGTGAGTTGTTAGCATCCACGCTTGAAGCTTGGTGAAAGAGTGGGGCGTGAGCCAAATATGAAACCACTGAATTCTGGAGTCGATCCAGAGGAAGGGGTGGAGCCAGGATTTTTTTTTTCACTTCCTTGAACAGACCCAGCAGCCATGTTGATGTTGGCGTCTGGATTAGGTGTAGTTTAGTAAAGGGACTGTTGGCAGAGGGATATGCTCTATCTCCACCTATCAATACATGCTAATGAAACAACAGTCTCTGTCACAGCTGAATGTTATACACCTACTGGTCTGATTCAGTCACTACACACAATCATCATGATAATATTTATAACTGGATCAATAAACTACAGATACTTTAACTGGAGATGTAATGGAGAACAAATAAAATGTACTTGAGTCCTCATATACCTCACATCAGCATCCATTTGTTGCTCATGTGGATTCAAACCATCAACCCACTGACCCACTGGAACTGTCAATCATAAACGATGACTTATTGATTAGAATGTTTCTACAGTAGCTGTGTCACTTTGAGCTCTCACGAATATTTTATTGATGAAATCAGGCGATCAATATCACCACAGATCAGAACCTGCTGTCCACTTCCTGTCAGGTCTTTTCTAAATAAAAGCATGCTCACCTGTTCAACTGTGGCTCGATCCGATTTGTCCTTCACTCTGTACCTGCGGAGAGCAGCCAATTACAGCATTAGGACACGTCAGTCACATGACCTGTGATGTAAGACAGTGCTGAGGTGAGATCACACGTACGTGTCGGCTTCTTTCTGTTTCTGCATCGTCGTCACTTTATTGATCACGCAGTCGGCGTAGTTCAGTTTATCTGACAACAAACGAACTGATCAGTCATTTGGTCATCAGAAGACGTGATATTTTTAGTGTTTTAGGAACTTTTTTTTGTCCATGTCTGATGTTCTATGTTTGTTTGAATTGAATGATCATTTTGTATTTGTGTGTGTGTGTGTGTGTGTGTCTGTGTGTGTGTAACTGTGTGTGTGACTGTGTGTGTGACTGTGTGTGTGTGTGACTGTGTGTGTGTCTGTGTGACTGTGTGTGTGTGTGACTGTGTGTGTGTCTGTGTGTGTGACTGTGTGTGTGTGTGTGTGTGTGACTGTGTCTGTGTGTGTGTCTGTGTGTGTGACTGTGTGTGTGTCTGTGTGTGTGACTGTGTGTGTGTGTGTGTGTGTGACTGTGTCTGTGTGTGTGTCTGTGTGTGTGACTGTGTCTGTGTGTGTGTGACTGTGTCTGTGTGTGTGTCTGTGTGTGTGTGACTGTGTGTGTGTGTGACTGTGTGTGTGTCTGTGTGTGTGACTGTGTGTGTGACTGTGTCTGTGTGTGTGTCTGTGTGTGTGACTGTGTCTGTGACTGTGTGTGTGTGTGTGACTGTGTGTGTGTCTGTGTGTGTGACTGTGTGTGTGTGTGTGACTGTGTGTGTGTCTGTGTGTGTGACTGTGTCTGTGTGTGTGACTGTGTGTGTGTCTGTGTGTGTGTCTGTGTGTGTGACTGTGTCTGTGTGTGTGACTGTGTGTGTGTCTGTGTGTGTGACTGTGTCTGTGTGTGTTACCCAGGTTGATCTTATGTTCATATTTCCTCAGAGCTTTATCAGACGGCGTGGACGGGACACTCTTATTGGACGGATTCTGTCTGTTGGACTAACCAATGAAAACAGAGATCAACAGTCATCTGACTGACACTATAATTATTACTAATCAATCAGATTGATCAGAGTCTATCTGACCTGACAGTTCAGGCTCATCCTGTTGTATCTTTTCGTCAGATCTCCCGTTGAACACCAAGCCCACTCTTCATCTTCATCTTCCTCTTCATCTTCATCCTCATCCTCCTTCTCTGATGATGGCTCCACGGTGACATCATTCATCTGACTCTGCACAATCGGCAACTCCGATTGGTTGCTACAGCCAGAAAACATCAACATAATCAGATTACTTTAATCTGTCTAACTGAAACCTGGCTACGTCATGAGGAATATGTAATCCTAAATGAATCCACTGCCTGACTCGTACAAAAGCTCACGTTCCTCCAGACGCCGACCAAGGAGGTGGAGTTATTTACAGCAAATAGTCTCTGATGTTTTGACTTGTGGCATCAAAACTGAAGACTTATTAGTCTTTTCAGAAAACCCCTCTTTTGCCGGATCATTATTTAATAACAACCAGAAACCTATCTAATGATGCTGTAGCTACATTTCAGAGGACTCCAATGCTAACTTTAGTCCCTCCCATATTGATCATCTCGTTGATAGTGCTGCAGGTCCACTAAAAGCAACTCTGGACTCCATTACCCTTCTAAAAAAAGAAGAAGAAGAGTCTCAAATACAAGGAGATCAACTCTAAGGTATAACCCTCAAACCTGCGATCTAAAGCAAACAAAGCAACAAATAGCCAGATGCCAGACGCTTTATAACATTATGAGTCTGTAAGTAGTTACGCAAGTGGTTTACATTTATTTACAATTTATGGCACCGTCAAACCATTGTTTCATTTTCACTTAAATGCTGATCATAAAATGCACTATTGAAATAATTTTCTTCATTCAGCGACATCAGTGTTGTCTGTCAGTTCAAGGAGCTCTGCCTCCAGTTAAATCCAGCTTTACATAGATTACATTTAAAGATCCAGTTCCTTTTTCCTCCTGATTTCTTTTCAAACATGAGATGTACAGCTTTATTATTTCATTTATTTTCAAAAGGGGAGGCTTTTTAATCTTGCTTCCACTTTACTATAGCCTCAAACTTAAACCTGACTGACGCAAAGCATGATGGGAAACAGCTGATCTCACAGCTGATGTTGGAGGTCGACTAACAACAGATGTTCACGGGCTAATATTCTAATTATAAAACAGCTGATAGCGGATCAATCAGGCCCCTTCCAAACTGAACATCAAACTCGTACGTTTGATACAAGTAATCAATTAATAAATCTGCAGCTGATCAGACTGAGGTGGGAGTGAGTCTATTTTCCCTTAAAGCCAGTGATACCAGTTTAGAGTGGACTGGTGGAACAGGGCAGCCATCAGCCACTATAGGAGCTAATATCTGCCGATACTGATTGGCGCTGATTGATCGTGTCATAGTGACGTCTGGAAAAACAAAACCACATGCGTCATACTCTCTACTGTATATTAACATCAGACTGGTTCCACCGGATTCATTCCGCCGAATATCTGATCAATAATCAAACATTTCGACGTGAATGTATTTCCAGCCGATTAATAAACAGATCGATGTTCTGTGTTGATCTGAAGCTTATTTACTTCTTGTTCATTTTAATGTGTGACGTCTCACCTGTCCTCCCCTGCGTCATCAAACTGTCCGCGTACAGAGCCGACCACCAACATGACGTCCCCAACACTAGTATTACGAGCAGAACCCGAACCCCGTCCAAACTAGTCCACAACACCTCACACAGCGGCGTGGTCTTTTCGCTACCGGGTCTGAACAAGTGACTACGGCGAGAGACGAGGAACTGTTGGCGAACTGCAGCTCAGTAGTGACCCCTATCGGAGAGACATGAAATTGAACTGATAACATAAAATGATGATATTTCTTTGATGAGAGATAAGTATTAGTTCCAAATACAACGTAATAGGCTAGTTTTTCAAAATAGGGCTGGTGTAGGTCACACACATAGAAATAACACTTATTTGCTGCAAGATCAAACTGCATATAATTTTAAAAAATGATGGTTTGTACCAATTCTGGCATAAACCATAAACATTTATGCAGACAGATAAAAAAAAAGAAGAAAAAAAGGGGAAAAAAACATGCAAAAACAAATGTTCGAAAGTTCCAATGTCAGAATCACAAAACATAATTGTTTTTGTCAAAGTTGAATCTTTGTCTCAAAGACTCATTGGAGTGATAAACATTTATCACTTTAAAGTGATGATGACTTTAGCTTTCGGTGAAATAGGGAGGGTAAGATATCTGGTTGTATCTAGGTGTGGCATTAAAACATAAAGCAACATGCCACTCACCATTGATAACCACTAAGCATTTAGTTATGTGCAATTATGTGAGAGGATATGTGATAGACCAGATACCTCTCTTCACCCAACAAGAGGTTTCTGTTATTCCATATTGGAGAGCTGTGTGCAGGGAAAGTGTGTTTAAAAATCATTTTCTAGTATAGAAGGATGTGTTGATGAAAGCCAACAGAGATAGACAACATAATGGGAAGTTTTAGTAATAAAGAAACCACATCTTAATAATAATCTATGCAACGACATTTATCAAATATTTTAGAAGTAATATTGAACCGAAATCCATCAATTCTCGCCACAGGAAGTCCGCTGCAGCACTCGGCTTCCTTGTCAGGGAGCGGTTTGAATAAAGTTAAACACTTTGAATAAAGTTTTTTCTTTGAAGATGTCTGGTGTTCTGGACCAGTCTCCGCGGTCTCTGCTGGTCTGCGAACGGTCCAGTTTTCTGGATGAAAAGAACCGACTTGGTTCTCAGGTGGAACAGCTTCACTTCAACTACAAGGTAACACCGTTAGCCGTGTTAGCACGGTTAAGGAGGGTTGTTTTTTTTAGGGCTGTGATGAGCTAGCAGCTAGCATGCTAACAGAAAAAACAAAGTGGGTGACACACGTTGTTCACGTAATTTCAAAATAAAAGTCTTAAAACAAAGTGAGCGCAGATGTCACACTGCAGTAAAATATAAACAGTGGATAGAGCTGTGAGAGGTGACAGAACCATATATTAATTATCATACACATATACACACCTGTACAGGTGAGTCAGCGTCTGCCTCTGGAAACACTAACTAAAGTGTTTTTTTCAGTGTTTTTCAAAGGTTCAATGTTCCTTACCTGAAGAAAGACTGAAAGAAAGACATTTGGTGCTGAATTGTTTTACCTGTGCAGGTGTCTGTGCTGGTGCCTGAGTGTAGCTCCACTCCCCCTCAGCTGGACGCTGTATTAAAGAGTTTCAACAGTTCCTATCTGATCAGGGATCTGCCGATATATGAGCTGCTGGACAAACACTTCCTGGAGACCGCTGTGTACCACGGTAACACCTGGACACACACCGGATACACCTGTACACACAGTGTGAAGTATTATTCAATTTTATCTTGACTTCTTAACAACCCGTCTGTCTGCCTGTCTCTCAGGTAGTGTGTACGGTGTCTCTTACAGGACAAGGATAGATGAAGATAACTGTGTCGCTCTGATGCCGAATGGTAAAAACTCTCTAATCATCAAACATGACATTTAATAACCAATCAGAGCACAGCAGTGTTTCTATAGGTTGACATACAATAATCAGAGTCAGCTTCTCTTGGTCGACTGAACAGAACCTGTCTGTCTCTCTTCAGGTCACCTGTCTCTCTCTCTGGACAAAGACTCGTTTGAGATGTTGGGAGTTGAGGGGAAACCATCTCGATTCAACCACAGAACCAACCGCAGATTTGGTCCGACATCATGATGACATTATAATGACGTGTTATGGTGTCATGCCTGCTGATGATAGGAAACAAACATAAGAGCAGAAACACCGGACTTTACCTGGTTCAGGTGTACCTTAGTGTCAGGCAAGCCGATTGGTCGAGCTAATTCCAGACAGGAGGCATGTTTAAAATGGCATCATTCAAGTATGAGCTAAAATGGCCAATAGAAGAATATCAGCGTAGTTAAGTCATATCAAATATAGGTTTATTTTGATGTCAGCTGATCAGCTGACATCATACAAACATGAAATACTAAAGTACTGCATATATCTGTGTACATGTGTGTATTACAGTAGTATCTGTAGATTTGACTGACAGCTGCATGGCTCCTGGTGGGCGGGGCTACCAGCGACTCCTCATAGGTTTGAGATCACGACTTCACCTGAAGACCGACTTCCTGCTGTCACATCACCCAGGTGAGGTTACATCATCAAACATACAGATCATACTTCACTTAGTCGCAGAAATAACCAACCAGCTACTGCTATGTCAAGTGAGCTAGCTTTAGCTAAAGCTGCAAACTCCAAGCTAACGCTACCACGCCACATGTTGTGAATTTTGATTACCTTCAGAATTGCTTCAGGTATTTTTGACTGCAGGTGACTACATTACCCATAATCTCCTGCTGTCTGTTGTAGGGGGCAGAGCCTCTCTACAGACCCTCCTGTCTCATTATAATTGGTCAGAACACAGACCTGAGGTCAGCAGTCACACACTGACAGACCTGTCCTGCCCTGCTCTGCAGTCATGTGACCTACAGTCATATGACCCTCACAGTTTCCTGGAGTGGCTTGGAGTCGTGGACGCTGACGTCAGCTGGTGAGACGATGGATGTGTGAACCTGGGTCATGTGACGTGTTCTCCTGTTGACTCCTCCTTTTGTGGTTTCAGTGAGAACTCATCCAACAGCTTCCTGTCCTCTCTGGTCTGCCCTGAGCCGAGGACGACCGTTGGGCGAGCTCTGAGCATCTCCATCTGCGGACTCCTGCTTCCTCAGGACGTCCACCGGCTCATCCAGCAGATCAGGTCAGCTGACCTCCATCAGACTGTGACCTCATCAATATATGAATCTGATCAGCTGTTTGTTGAAGATGTCTGAACCAGAGAGCTAACCTTTAGCTCAATGTCAGTTAACTAGCCATTAGCAGTGTTTTCATTGATGTACAAACAACTATCACTGGTTACTTTAACTTTGAGGAATACTACTAGTATCTCTAGTACTACTACTCTCAGCCTCTCCATCATGAGTGACTGCTCAGGTAAATTAACTGGAGGTTTTATTTTACACACGACTCCTGTCCTCTCCCGTCCTGCAGGTGTTACCTGGAGCAGCCTCACCCGGAACACTGGGTGTCGCTAACAGTTCACGGGTTTGTTGACAGTCCAGTATCTTGGGGGGGCAACGAACACGGAGCCCTGAGAGGAGGAGAGAACTTTTACAGTCTGCTGATGTTCCAAGACCACACCTACCAGCTCCACCTAGCCACAGGAGCACATGACACCTGTCCACCCTGATGTTGTCAGCTGCTGGTTTCATTTGGTGTTAGCTGGATCTCTCTGTGGACCAGTTCTATTGTGATCTGGATCAGGTTTTGTTGTAGAAACATGTTTCAGGTCAGTTTGGACTCAAAACATCTCGAAAGCTTATAAAATATTGTTTTGAATTCAGCTGAGGAGTCACATGACCTCATGATGAGAAACGGATGTTTTAAGAAACTGATCTCTTTATTTCTCACCTGAAAACTTTAATTTGTTATTAAAGTTGAAAACAAAACAAAATAGTTATTTGTCTTTTTTTAACCTAGCAGTCTATATTTTGCATTTATTTATATGGGCAGGTTGACGTTATTTTTAATATGTTACTAAGAACATTTGACATTAATTGTATGTTTTCCCCTGTGACAGACAGAAAACTAGAACAAACATACTGTATGTTGAATACATAACGTTAATGAAGTTAAGCTGCTGTGCCTCGTGCATAAATGACACAGACGGCATGCTGATACAAGACCAAAAGAGCAATGAGATTTACTGACATGAAAAAGTCTCAGCTTAATCTTATTATTTATTGGTTGACAGGCCACGCCAATAGACTCAGTATTTACCCATAATTCATTGCTGTCAGTCTGCTGTGTGATAGTACTGGGGGGGTACGTCTGTTTAGGTTCTGTTCTGACATGGGTATCTCTGCCCACAGTTTGGTCTGGCAGGAAACAAGGTCATGAAAACCTACGTCATGTGAAAATCAGTTCTGGATGTGATCACCAAAAGGAAGCACATACAGCTGAACAACAGAGGACTGAGAGTAGAACCCTGTGGAACCCCACAATAAACTGGAGGACATCCAGAACAGGAGGAATGTTCTGCTGAAATTATAACTTAAAGGTTAGAACAAATCTGTCTCTGAGTCACAAGACCAGTCCTGGTCCAGGTTCTAGCAGATCTCGGTTCTCCTCTGCAGATGCTGCAGGATGGAGTCGGTTCCCTGTGACGAGCCCCAGACTCTCTTCAGGGCTTCACACTCGCACTCATTAGCTTGCTCCAGAGCACTCCGGCTCGTGTTTCTCATCAGCGCTTTAGACTCCTGCAGAACCTGCAGGACAGGAAGTAGAAACCACCACCACCAGAGAGGAAGTCACATGAGAACACAGTACACACACATACAGAGAACATACAGTGTTTGAATGTGACTGACCAGAGAGTCGACGTTCACCAGCTCTTTGATTCTCAGCATCACTTCCTGTGTGAAGGTTCCCGGCCAGAGAACCTGAGAAACCAAACCTTTAGAACACGCCTCCTGAGCTGTTAGCTTCCTGCCACTTAGCAGCAGCTCATTAGCCTGGAACACAACGGAACAATATAACTTAGCCTAAATTAGTTATGACGTAATGGTTATGATGTAACGTTATGGTAATGATTAAGTTGATGTTAAGGTTATAATGTAATGGTTATGATGTAACGGTAGGTTGACTTTAAGGTTACAATGTAATGGTTATATCATGGTTAGGATAATGTTAAGGTTATAATGTAATGCTTATGATGTCATGGTTAGGTTGATGTTAAGGTTATGATGTAATGCTTATGGTAACGGTTAAGTTGATGTAATTGTTATTTTGATGAAGCGGTAAGTGATGGGAGACTGACCGAGGCGAGGCCCATGATGCGAGGGAAGGTGAAGGACGAGCAGGCGTCGGGTGTCTGGCCGTAAGATGTATATGGCGTCTGGAACCAGGCCTTCTCATTGGCCCACACCACGTCGCAGAGAGGCAGGATGGCGGCACCGAGACCGAGCGCCGGCCCATTCACTGCCGCCACAATCGGCTTTCTGAACTGGATGAAGGTGTTGACGAAGGTCCTGAGGGAGAGGACACAGACACAGGTCAACGTTCACTGATGACATCAGACAGGTCTCCTGTGGTAACACTACTTCTCCAGTGGCTGTTACCTGATAGTTTCAGCCATCTTGATGCTCTCCTTCTTCCTGTCGTCCGTCAGGCGTTTGATGAAGTACAGGAAGTCGAGGCCGCAGCAGAAGATGCTGCCGACGGCACCCAGTAACACCACCTTACTGTCATCTGATGCTGCCGTTGCCATGGCGCTCTGGATCTCCTTCATCACCTGATGATGAGGAAGTGGAACGACATGGCTGTAGACACCAGTAACCAACCATACCTGACCAGGTATTTAGAGGGGTGGGGCCTCACCTCAGGATTGAGCGTGTTGTTCTCAGAGCTCTTGGTGGAAAGCAGGATGTGGGTGAAACCGTCTTGTTTCTTCACCACAATGTCACGGTATCGGTACGCGCTCTCCGTCTGTCGAACACTGAACCTCAGACGTTTGTCAAAAGCACAGCGTTCTTCAAGACGACGTTTCCCCGTCACACTGGTCGCCCCGGAAACAGCACTCTGCACACCTGATGCCCCGCTAGCAGCGACAGCCTCCATCAGGGGTGAAGTTCCTGGAGGAGTCAGAATGATCATCAGATGGTTGAGTCGAGGAAACAGTCTCAATAGAATAAACATGTGGAACAGAGGTCACCATTAGCGTGCATAAAACAGATGAGATTAATAACATTAGAACACTGAAAAAAAAAAAAGAAGAGTGAACCTGTCTGTCATAAGGTGAGAGGAATAACCTCTGGTTCATCTGATTGGACTCCTGACCTATAGCGGAATGTGTTGCTGGACAATTCTAGCAAATGCTAAGCTAACATCATCAATACAGTGGAAAAAGCCCAATTATCTCCAACAACTTATCCAACAAACAAATTTATTACATGATGATGTCATGAAGCTGACGATGCCTCATTTTGTCATTAATGGAGGGTTCAACTCTTGCACTGGGAAATTGGGCTCAGATTCATTTAACATGGATCGCTACACTGTGGCAACAACATAATTCAGTCGGCACCCTTAAACGTACAAAGTTCTGTACCCAACGCTTCCACAGTTGCTCTCTTATTGTGTTCTGTGTTTCATGTTCTTATTTTATTTTTGTTGAAACTTTTGGTTTGTACAGGTCATCAAATTCCCATGTGATCTCTCTGTTCATGAAGACAAGCTTCACTGAGAGTGAAATCATCTACCTCACCTTCCACATTTCACGTCTGACAGTCCACTGATGACATCATCAGGACAGGTGCCATATCAGCCCATTAAATACATGCATGCGACAGTACACGAAAAACTGCTCCCTGTCCTTTGACCTCACCTGTCCCGCTCATGGAGCGTATGGCAGTAGGCGTGACAGATAGCCGGGGTGGGGCCGGGGGGTTTTGGTTGCGGGGTCTGGTCCCCATGCGGGCCCTCTCTTCTCCAGGTCCCAGCTGGACTATTGCAGGTTTCTCCAACAGGGCGACCTCAGGTGGGACCAGGTGAGCTTCCTGAGCTCCGGCCTCACTTGGAGACTCCTCCAAGTCCAGGCGGCTGTTCATAGGACTCTTTGGAACCAGGATCTTGATGCCTGTCTTGGACAGGTCCACGCTGCGGCGGGCCAGAGATGGCGTAATCAGACTGCTGCTGAACCTGCCGGCCAGTTGCTGGGAGCTGATGGAGGCCGGACAGGTGAGTCCAGTGGGGGGTAGATGAGCAGGTTTCACCTGTGCACAATCTAAACCACCATTGATGTCACTGCTGATATCACTGCAGGGCTGTCTGTGGGCAGGGCTGATGTGGTGGCTGGGCAAGCTGCGGGTGGAGCGCAGTAACAGGTTGTCTCGCTGGCGCTCGACGAACTGACGGTTGAAGTCGTGGACATAGGCCATACAGGTGGACAGGTGACTTTCAGGCTCCCAGGTGTCCCCCTCCGGACCATAACCCCTCCACCTGACCAGGTACTCCACCCTCCCCTTCCTGTTCCTCCTCCTGTCCACAATCCTCTCCACCTGCATGAACACATATTGTCTTTATTCATGGAAAAGAGTGAGATAAATAATAATGATCCAGACTGACCTGAGATCAGATTGTAGCTGAAACTGTGCTGATTCTGTTAGGGGTCAAATTTATCTTCAAAAGTTCCTGATCTAGATCCTGAAGAAACACCATTAGTGAAATAAAGTGTTTCCCAGAATACTATCAAACTAATTATGATACCAATGTGATCCATATTCTAGGGGCAGGTTTTCATAGCTAACCCTAACCTAAGGGTCAGACTATCATGGGACTGTTGGTTTGAGGTGAATGACATCATGTGGAAACCGAGCTGCTTAGTTCCTATAGTAGTTTGAGTTCTACCTTCTCTGTAACTTTATTTAACCAAACTATATGTATCCTTATTTATCCTATGTAAAATCTGAGTAAAATTGATTTCAATACAATCAGAACTAAAATTAACTATTAATGATAATCAATAGTTCAACACTCTGGCGTATTGAAAAGTTCTTCCATGTTCCATCCAACACTGAGACGGCTGTTTTAAACTATTAGAAATGTTCTTTCAACGTTTTAAACTGATACTCCAGTAATCGATTAGCAAGACTGCTGAATGACGCACTTACTGATGAGCGTATCTTGTTTTGAACTAGTAGCATCACAAAGGGGTGGACACAAACATCCTACATTAACTTCATCGATTGCCAATACTGTATTCACAGCATATTGATCACCGAAGAGGTGATAGTCACGAGCTGTGTGATCAATGAACATGATCGATCAAAGTTTATACTGACTGTCTGAAGCTGATCGCAGATATTTAATCAGAGATCTGCAGAGTCATCTCGACCCGTGCTAACTCTGAACAAACTCTGCCGGCTAGTTACAGAAGCTTACTAGGAGCTAAGTAGAAGCTTACTAGTAGTTAACTAAAAGCTAACTAGGAGCTAACATAGCCTGTAGATTTTATTTGTTGGCTCACGTTGTTTCTATCGTTCAGTTCTTCACCAACTCACAAACTTTACAAACATAACTGTCGCCAGCTACCGTTAGCATGTTAGCATTAGCTCACGTCACCTCGTAGAAATCCTCTGTAGCCATGGAGACTGATGCACGTGCACAAGCAGTTTCCAGATGCCTCTTCAGTCGAGCAGCAGCATGAGAGAAAGAGTTCTGCTGAGTGTCTGTTTAATAACACGACGGTTTGTTAGGTTAACACAGTTAAGTAGCCATTAGCTGTCAGCACTGCAACTTCACCGGAACATCCGGTCTGACCTCCCCAGTAAAAGCACCCGCACCGTGGCTTACACTGATTAAAATACGGATGCCGTCATTTAATAACTTTGGATATCATTAGTCTTACTGTGAACACATTTAGCAATTTATGCAAAAAAAAATCAAACATTGGAAGTGCCAATCTGGTGTTTTTGCAGCATTTCACCAGTTAACCAGTATTTTGTCGCCCTGTCCCGACTGGTTCGAAACTGACCTCAGAATCACAACAGAAACAAATTTAAAAAAATCTGTGAAGTTGAACAAGCCGATCAATTTCTGTTTTCTTTATGTTTTATGGGGGGGAAATCAAAATAATTTCATCCAAAGTACTGACAATTGTTTTATTTTGAGAAAGTTTCTCAGTATAATGAGTTGTTTTTCATTAATTGGCAGGAATGCACGATGGAGTATAGGGCAACATAGAGAAAGAAAATCAGAAATTATAGAGAATAATGTCAAAATATTACAAGAATTAATTAAGTCATAACAAAAAATTACCTAAAATATTGGTTTTAATACTCTGACTAAAATGTCCAGATTTTTAGTTTAGATTAAAATTGGACTAAAAAGACAGGGTAATGTCTCTAAATATGATCAAACTAATGAGGACATTTGAAACAGGACTCAGACTGAAATAACAAAATTAATAAATAAATGAGTGAGTGATAATTTGTAAAACTGACATCCTACTAGTTGGCCTAAGGGTAAAAAGAAAAGTTCTGTTAGATAGTCTGAAATTAACTTGTATTCCTCAACTTGTAACTTATTCAAAACTCTGCAGCTCATCTGATAACCAGAGCCAAGAGGAGAGAGAACATTAGACTAGTTCCCGAACATTTAAACCATCTATGGCTCAGGGTATAAAGTTCATTCAGGGTGTGTTCAACTACTTTTTCCTCATTCAACAAGGCACAAAGACAGATGCAATACATAAGACTCACTAAAAAATACCATGAGGATGATTGTAACTAAACCAATGATTTTCTCTGATTTAGAGACTCCACCCTCATGGACATCTGACATCACCTCTAGTGGTACCTCAGGATTAATCAGGAGGACTGCTTTACTCCAAACCATTTCACGGTATTAACCTGGACCGTTTCACTGTATGAACCTGGACCGTTTCACTGTATGAACCTGGACTGTTTCACTTATGGTTTCTGTTGCAGGAGGTGTATTTTCCTCATAAGTATTGGATTATTTCAGCTGCCTTCTTTGCTATTCTTAACTTTATTTTTATCTTATTTTGACTGTTATTATCATATGGTTTTATTTGCAGTTGATTTAACTCCATATACTTGTTAGCTGACATGTCATCTGGTTTTAGTAACAAACAACGAGAAGAGACACTGGTCAGATTTTGATAGGAGACTTTAATTTACTCCTTAATTCACTGGTTTCTGCTGCCCTCGTCATTGTATGTACTGGTTTTAGTGGCTTCACAGATAAGTAAACGACTCTGGTCATCTGGATCAGTTTCAGACATCATCCTGCTCATCAGTTGGACTTCTTCTCAGAGTGTTTCTTGTGGCGCTGCAGTGATGGAGCCAACAGTGCCACGCTGTCAGCATCTTCATCACTCATGGTTGGTCGGGCCTTACAGCACAGGTAGCAGAAGAGGATCATGATAGCGAGAGGGAAGCCAACCAGGAAGCAGCCAAACAGCGGAGCCTGGCTGAACACCGGCTGGATGGACAGATAAAAGACAGACAGATGTCAGAAGTCAGGAGACTGAGACAGGAAGTATAGATGTCAGGAGACTCAGATAGAAGAGAGACAACGACAGGACTTACTGTCAGTGTGGTTCTGATTTCATAGATAAAGCGTCTGATGCGCTGATGGATGCTGTTTCCTCCCTGACACTGAAATAGAGTTATCGATCAGAAATAATCAAAGACCTGTCAAGTCTCCTCTGTCGTGAACCTGGAGTCCAAACTCACCGGGACACTGCCATCCAGAACCCCGTTCAGGAAGTCCAACAGGTGGTGCTCCGTCTCCATGGTGCCCAGAGGCAGAAAGTAGCCATCAATGGACAGATTAACCACAATGAAGGAGGGAACGATGACCTCACTGATGATGCCAACAAACCAAACATTCAATATAACAAATCATCTGTGCATGACTTGATACATACGTGAAATAACATGACCTCACCCATCACACAAACTCACCCCATCACAAGTCCATTAATGTAGTCCCTCCCCTCCATGAAGCCAAAGTAGAAGTGTCTGACAGACAGAAAGACAGATGGATAGGCAGACAGACAGTTAGGTTCAGGTTACTGCTGTTTCTTCAGGGTAACCATCATTGATCTCTGTGATCTGTAAGTCTCTCACCTGCTGTAAATCTCTCTGTAGTCTGCCGCCACCTTCTCCACAAGACTTTTATACCTGAACAGGTAACAAGAAACACATCACAGATGATGTCACACTGTTTATTAACTGTTACGTAACAGATGCTGGATGTCGTGTTACCTCAGACTTTGCTCACAATGACTCTTCTCCTCCACCAGTGCCAACACCACCAGTTTACCTGCAGGTGAGAGGCGGAGTCAGTTCACATCAGCAGCATTTACTCTGACATCACAATAAAACACAATAACTTTACATTCAAGGTTAGTTCGAATGTTCCACACATGCTCATCTGTTCATTTGTCATCTGTGACTGCTTTATCCTGTACTGGGTCATGGAGGACTGGAACTGATCCTAACAGACACTGGGCGAGAGGCAGGGTTCACCTGGACAGGTAGCTTGTTCATCACGAAGACAGACAGGCATTCACAGTGATAGGCTTGTCACCAGTTCACTTACATATCTTTGGACTGAAGGAGGAGGCTGGAGAATCGGAGGGAACCCACATAGATACAGGGAGAACATGTGACACACAGACAGACTCCCGCCTATCTTCTGACTGTGAGGCGACACTGCCATCTACAGCCAGCCACAATGTGTCCGAATCTTAAATCAGGAGTGAATGTTTTGTAATTTGCAGTTTAACTGGAGGATGTGTTCCTCCTGATGGTCAGCGGACAGCTTGATCCACCAACATGGATCCAGGACCACAACAGGCTGGATTTTGTTGAGATGGGCAGTCCTGCTACTCAGGGAGAATCAAGCCTAGTGGACGGGCTGTGGTGTTTGACCATTTCCTGGATGGAGGATGAACCAGACCTATTGGCATCATCGTAAACAAGTACCAGTGTGTTTAATCTGGTTCGACCAGCCAGTGTTGTGCGGGAGAACCAGCCAGCATTGTGTGACAATGGGTATGACAAAGCTGCTTAGCACAGTCGACTAACTTGTCAGCCAATCAGAGGCCGTATTCCCTCCTTTTGACCAATCAGAGGCTGTGTTCCTGACTTGCTAACTCATTCATTTAAGTTGTATTCGTGCAGGTGACAGGTCACCTCTCTCTGCTCTTTATACCTGAGGACATGACGTCACATTGAGGTAATGTTACCTGACTCTCCCATGGCGTACAGAGTGTAGCTATCGATCTTGAAGTAGTTTGGGAAACGTTCTCTGTTGATCCATGACTTCAGATCTCTGTTACGTTCCTCTGCAACACAATAGAACCTCTTTAGAACTAGCAGTGGCTTAAATTCACTCTGAGTTCACCTGAACAACAGACAGATGAGTTCATCATCAGTGATCATGTATAGGAGGACATATTTAATGAACTTAAGATATTTTAACCATTATCTGCTCTGTTTAACGGGTTTAAGATAAAAACAAATAGTTTCCTGTTTTATTTTGTTTCAATTTTTTGCTCAACACGTCCTGTCTTTGTCTCCCTCTTGCCTTTTAGTTTCAGATGGCCTTGCTAGCCTTCCCTCCCTGGTGCATTTAGTGTTTGTGCGTCCTCTTCAGTTTACCAGTTCATTTTCATACCTCATCCCTCAGGTGTCGACCCTCTAGCCTTCTTCTCGTATAATTTTGGTATCTTAAATTAGTTTTTTCCCCTCCCTGATTGAATTGGATTCATGCTTTTGTTTAATCTACTTTTGTTTTGTTTGTGTTGGATGTACCTCAGATATATTGTTAGATCCCTGAACTGAACCTGATCTCTCTTCCTATTCCCAGCTCGATGGTAACTGCTCACGACTGTTCGTGTTGGCTTTGTGCTAACTTTGTTCGCTGTTAAAGCAGCGACAATGTTTGTTTATTGAATATACAAAATTAAAACTAACTTCATTAACTTAACTAACTAACTACCTAACTTGACATTATCATAATGAATGCAAACATTCCAACATGGCTACGTTGAGCACTCACAGTGGTCAAGCTAGGATGTTACACATTCTCTGTCATTCTTCTAACAGCTGTAGCAACATATCCAGCTAGCTTTCAAAAAGACTCCAGTCATGAGTAATGGGCACACGGGCAGAGTGCGCTCAGGTAGGTCATCCAATCATTTCATCTGGCCTGAACATTGTAATGGTAACATGAGTTCTACCTGTCAACAGGTACTAACATCGGACAGTTAGGTGTCTCACCGTCAAAGGTGAAGTAGGTTCCATCTTTAAAAACCATCACAGCCGGCAGAGAGGGAAGAGAGACCGTCTGGAAACAGAAACCGAAATGAACCACACACACTGAATGCATCAGGAGAAAACTACCACCAACTACCATCATACTGTCATCGACCATCATCGACTATCATCTCTTGCCATTTACCATTAACTACTGTGATCTACTGCCACCTACGGCCCTCTGCCTTCATCTACTGCTAACTACCGTCAACTACGGCCAAATGCAGCCATCTAAACCCCTCTACTTCAAACCTTTGGCAGGATGTCTCTGGTAGTAGAGAAGAAGTAGGTGTGAACAATCAGTTCTTCTGCTGCTGACGTGTAGTTTCCCTGAAAACAAATCACAGGTCAGGTGTGTGTGTGTGTGTGTGTGTGTGTGTGTGTGTGTGTGTGTGTGTGTGTGTGTGTGTGTGTGTCTGTGTGTCTACCTTCAGTGCTGATGTGGCTCCAACATAAACAAACATGACATCATGCCGGCTCATGGCGTGTTGGAAGAGCTGCAGACTGCTCAGAGATCGAATCAGCGGCCTGAACAACACCACAGGGACAACATGGCAGCTGTGATGTCATACTGTCTGTTTACATGAAACACGTATAAACACGCTTGTCCTCACCCTCCAACTCGATCAGCAAAGTCCATGATCCCATCCCTGGTTCTCGGTCCCGAATAATTATACTTGACATCTTTCTTCAACCTGAAACACAGAATCACATTCAAATAAACTTTATTGGCATTCAAACACAATGAGGAAGAGGAGCAGTTTAAAACCACGAGGAAGAATGAAACAATCAACAGGAGATGACGGTTTGAGCAACAATTCAATGAACCAGATGTGTTCAGAGCTCTCTCTCTCTTTTCCTCTCGAGTCGTGATCTGTTCGAGGTTTCTGCCTGTTAAAAGGCAGGGTGCTTGCTCATGGGGGATTATTGTTAATCATGGAGTTCCTCAGGGTTCTGTGCTTGGACCAATATTGTTCACCTTCTGAAGGATAAAGAGTCGGTCTGGAACTGCTCTTTTTGGAAAGTGCCTTGTGATAACTTTTGTTGTGATTTGCCGCTATATAAATAAAATTGACTTGATATATTTTTCAATCACTGGTTTGATCTGACAGACCTTCAGATGTGACACAGACATGATTTTAAATAATAACATAATAAAGCATGTAATATGGTGTGAGGATAAATGGATTGAAAAGGATTCAAAGTGACCTACATCATTCTAACACCTATGAAACACGTGTACTTCAGTGTTCCCGTGTCACTGTTTGAATAAAGTTCTCAATAAGGCAGCAGTGAGGACTCACATGAGGATGGCTGGGTAACCTTTGACGTGGAACTCTTTGGCTAAACCTGCAGAGACAAACACATCAGCCTATGGTGTCACCATTGAAACAACAGGTTAGTCACCTGGTTACACACCTGTCTCACACCTGTCACACACCCGTCAAATATAAACTTACTCAAACTTTATTCAGTTGCTCATTAATTCAAATACATGTTTGAGTGCATCGACCAAGGCTCTTTAGTTCGTGATCAGGTGAGTTTAGGTTAAAACAAAACACATAAAAGTCACCAACAATACTTTTATTTTGATATTTTTATTTTGATCCTTTTACTTTGACAGTGTGACTGACCGGTGCTGACGGTGGCGTCTGATTTGCCAATGTTAATCGGCGAGCCAAGACTTCTGAGTTCTGCTCCGATCTGATGCCAAACATGATCCAGCTGTTTACAGAGCGAACACCAGGGGGCGTAAAACTGCACACGGACCAAACAACAACAACAAACACCATCACAACAGAAATGCGATCAATAAATGTAATATATTATGTCGACACCACATCATAGGATGAACCAAATAAAATGTCAGTCAGTACTTTAAATCTATAAAAGATGTCAACTGTTCATCAGACTCAATAGAGTCAAAATAGTGACAAAATAATCAATACTTCAGCTGATCAGGACTAATCATTGAATCTGTAAATACTGATGAAGAGGAGTGTGACATAACAGTCATCGTTGTTTCTGAGATAAAGTAAATATTGAAAAGAAATGTCGACTTACTTTGATGAGCCAGATGTCATCAGGTCGTCTTGTCTCCATGAAGCTGTTCAATACAATCAATCACATTGATTATTGATTTTTTGACCACTAATCACACTGGGTACTATTGTTTTAATGACAGGGTGGCTTTGTTGAAGCTGTTGGTTAACCGTTTCTGGACCTGAAGTGTTGGTTCATCTGATTACCTCCAGCCATGAGGAGTCATGGGATCAGTCCTGTTTGTTTGTTTGTGTTTGTATAACGGATAACGTTTGATTTCAAGATTTCGATGATTTTGGGGAACAGGTGATCAGATGTTGAGGCTTATCCGAAAGATGGATTTATTTATGAATCCCACTATGGTGATGTCATGACACCCATCTGCCACTGATTGGCTTGGTACGACAATGACGTTTCTCGTGTAGTCAAAGTTCTGTCGGTGAGGGGCTACATAAGAAATGTCATCGTCGTGTCAAGCCAATCAGAGGCACAGTAGGGCAGGTCATGGCGTAACCATAGTGGGATTTGTAAATTAGTTTGGCAGAAATATGTAGTGCCCTCTAGTCTACATCCTGATGTAGCAATGAGTCATTTTAAAAACTCACGAGTCATCGAGGTCCTCCACGAAGGCAGAAACAGAAAGAACCAGGAGAACTGGAAAATAAACAATAGACAACAAAACACCCAAAAGCATGTAAACATGATCAGTAAATAAACAAACTGACCATTAATAGTCCTCCTCTTACAGGAGTTCTCAACACTAAAGCAGCTAAAGGTCCACTTTGTGTATAAAGCATTCAACCATATCCCATAGTCTTCATCAGCAGATGAAGAGATGTTGATCCATGGTAACAGTCTGTTGTCATGGCAAAAGTGCAGCAGGAGTCAAATATGGCGGTCAGATATGGGGAAAGATGCTGCTACATAGGTCTCACTCTGATCATTTTCACTGGTACATTTTAACAAAATAAAAAATTAGAGCTGTGATCGTTTCATCGCAAATGTTTTGAACCGTAGTGATTAAAAAAAATGTAAATGACTGTAAATGTCTCACCTGACCAAAGAAATTCCTGTACAGCTGACATTATATGATGGAAGCAACACAGATACAACTAATGAAACTGATGATGGTTGTGTTAGATTTAGTGTACAATTGTCAATATTATTGATGGTGGGGGGTCCCAAACCCAAAGTCTGTTAGGGCCCTCTAAAAGGCCGGGTCCGGCTCTGGGGGTAGTGACAAGTGTAAATGTGTATTTTGGAGACGTACCTGAGAGAAGGACGCTGATCCTCATGTCCGACATGTTGACTGATTAACACACAGAGCTAATCTGCAACCTGCTAACAGAATGCACACACAGCTAATCTACTGGATTAACATTCAATCCACTGAAACTTTATTGACAACAACACAGTCTACTGATGAATGCATCATACTCAGACATGAGGCCAGTGAAGAAGAGTCTGAGGAAGGAATGGATGAGAGAAACAGAGGGAGAGAAGGAAAGGAAGTAAGGAGGGTAGGAAACAAAACAGGAAGGAGAGAATAAAAGAGAAGAAATGAAATAAAGGGAAGAATGGTAGTGAAGGGAGAGAGGTAGAGAAGAAGACAAAGGAGACAAGAAGGAAACAAGTACGGAAGGAAACAAGTAATGAAATTAGGAGGTATGACAAAGATCAATATGTTTGAATATGTATTGATCTGTCTGGATTAAATAAAGTGATCAAGTAGAAGAAACTTTTAATGAGACACAAACTAAATGTTAAAAAATGTTTAAATGTTTAAAGATTAATCAACTGTCGAACGATCAATAACAATAAATAATAATCATCTTCTAAACATCTAGGTCAGCTAATGATCAATAAAAGATCAATAAAGCTGACCAGATAGCAGTGAAGACAAGCAGTGTAACCATGACAATGGTAAACAACGTACAGCTCCGCCCCAATATGTTCTCTCCAGTTTTAACTGAATTAAACTTTATTGGAATGACAGTCTTCAAACGCTGACAGAATAACATTAATAATACGAGATAATGATTATGTATGAACATAAATAAAAACAAATATAAGAGATGATGTCATCAGTATACTTATCGACTCTTTCTACTGGTTTTACTGGTTTTCTCTTGTTTTGTGGAGGTGTTGACATTTCTACAGAACAATGGATCATTTTCATTTTTCTAAACTTTTATACTTTAAAAAAAAAAAAACAGACCTGTCACATTTATTATATCATCACCTGATGGTGACTATTTGAGCTAACCTGTTATTGATCATACTGGTAGGATTGGTTTCCTTTCATACAAATAAAACCAGATGGATAAAACAGAAATGTCATATTTCGTCACTATTTCTACAGTTTTCCACCGTTTGATGTTTGATGTTGACGTCATCCGAATGACTGACAGGACATCGGAGTCTATCCAGTCTATCTAGGAGAGCAGCAGATGGATGGGCTGTGGTGAGTGGGTGGGGTCAACCTGCACTTGAAGCTCCGCCTCTACATCAGTCTGTCTATCATCCCTGAGAGACCACAAAGATGTAGAGGGACAGACAGACGACAGGAAGAAATCCTCATGCAAGTCCATTACACAGGTTGTGTTAGAAAAGATGCCTCATATGAGCGATTGGATGGTTTCTGTCAGCCATTATATGCGAACCAATAGTAGAAATGCATTTTTTTTAATGTCATGCCATCCTGTTCATATTAAATATCAAAGGCAAATTATGGTTCACATCTTTATTCAGCTTCTAGTCATACAGAAAAATAATTTTTGTCCAGATTAGGGGTTTTTGTCTTAGTGTTTACAAGTCAGAAAGTGTGGATGGTGAGACAGAGAACAACAACAGTCACTACCCTGTGTGTCTACCTCCAGCATTTATCACTACTTTACACCTCTTGAATGGATCAGATGTTATTTTGGACTTGTAGGATGACGTCATTCTTCCTGCAGAGCTCTGACAAGTTGTTCATGTGTTGCTGGAGCAGGATCTCTCTCTCTCTCACCTGGTGATCCTGAACATCCCACAGATGCTCTATTGGGGTGAGATCTGGTGAATATGCTGGCCAAGGAAGGACAGCGACATTGTTCTGGTCCAGGTCTACTCCTGACAGACATGAGCCACATGTGGTCTGACATTGTCATGCATGCAGGTGATGCCTGATTGTTATATCCTGAAAATTAAGTGTGGACCTAGGACCGTATCTCTGTAACGGATGGCTGTCAGTGTACTGTGGATCTGGACAAGTTCTGACCGTCATCCATTAACAGTGGTCCCCCCACATCATGACACCACCACCACTTCCTGGATGTATGCGGCAGGATAGCGGTCTCCACGGCCATGGTTCAAACGCCAATGTCCACCAGCTGTGTACAAGTTAAATCTGGACTTGTCACTGAATGTGATCTCCGTCCACTTTGCAATCAGCCATAACATCTGGAACATCTGTGCTGCAGAGTTCAGACCATAGCATCCCAACTGCCTGTTCATGTAAGTTTTTTCAGGAATCATGACATCATCAGTTGTTTCAGTAGGACATTAATTAGACCCGGTAAATTATCGCCATGACAAGGTATTTTCAATCATGCAGAAAAAAATCTCACCAACATCATTGACTAAATGATGGTTATTCATGATTTAACATGTTTTGGTTTTGGGTACTTAAAAACGGCTATTCAGTGAATCACATGATTGTTTGTGTCAATAGATTAGGGCTAGTGAATAGAAATTACAGGGTTTTTAAAATTATGCGTTTCCACTGTTGCCCCGTATATTTCTCCTCCTCTTCCAACCACCTCTCACTAAACATATATTTGTTGCCCATGGTTTAGCCTGCAGAAAGTATTATACTATAATCCTTTCTTCTTCAGTGTAAAATGTGGCTCACAGTCACACCAAACCCCGTTAAAGAAGAGTATGCATTTCCTATCTCACATAAAAACAACTAGGACAGTGTTGTAATGGTCATTGTTGTGGGATGTTGGCTGAAATGCAGCAAAAATAAAACATAAAAACTGAACACAGAAATAGACCCGCTCATTCATTCTGCCAAGATAAAATTTAATAACTCCCGTCCTTAAATTCCACACATTTTAAGACACTTTTACACTTTGAATATCAAAAAATAAGACTTTCTAAGGGACCGTGTGTATCCTGCTGCTTAAATAATCAGAAAATATAAAACAATATGAAACCGGGGATGAGCGTTTTTTGACCAGGTGCAGCCATCTTGGGGAGGTGAAGTTGTCGTGATCGATGACGTCACTTATGTCGATAGTACGTCTCAGCTCTTTGGACAGACACACACACACATTCAGATGAAGATATGTGTGTGTTTTCAGGCAACTGATTGGTTGACCTACTGACCCCGAGGTCAGTGTTAGGAGGTTAATCAGCTAGTGTGTAGAGGAAGAGGGGCTTCAGGTTACAGTGCTGCATCCACAGAGACTTGTCCTGCCTACATGTCCCAGGATGCGCTGAGGTCCAGATACTCAATCATAGCCCTTCTACAGACATCATCAAACTGGATGAAGAGCTAACAGTCCAATCAGAGTGCCCGATCACCTGTGAGGTCACAGTGTGACATGCTGGGAGGGGCGTGGTGTCTGCGGATGTGTCTCAGCAGCAGGTGGCGATCCGGACTTGAGTACTCGCATTGTTGACATGGAAACACCTCCCCGGTGTGATGACGGCGAGCATGGAGGTCCAAACTCTTCTTCTGGATACTGAGACAGAAAAACAAGAGGAAGTTAAGAGTCACCATGGCAATCAGGCAACTCACAACCAGAATGCAACAATTACAGCTCAGACACACATGATGGTCCAATCACAGCAGAGACATGATGATGGAGAGAGGAGACACTGTCGATTAATAATTAATTAATCAAAGATGGAGTCGTTGTCTGTGATGGTTAAAAATACAAAAACTTATATACTGTGGCGTCTGTTTGTAAAAGCCATCGATCCCACAGAGACTCATCTTTACAGACATTTCAGAAACACGTCAGAGAAGCAGGACGGTAGCTGAAGGGTGTGGTGGAGTGAGGCGGAGTCAGCAAATGGGACATCAAATGTAATCAATGGGAAAAGCGACACGCCTCCCGCTCCCTGTGCTAAAAGCTCGAGAACATTAAAATTGTTATAAGACCAATGGAAAAAAAAGTGTCGTCAGCAAAGCCAACATGCTAATGTCATTATTGATCCTTGAAGGTTGATTCAGAAGCAACTGGACTTCTTTTCTTAGCTTGAAAGAGTTTCACCTCTCTCCCATGAGGCTTCATCAGAGAGACATTGTTGATGTCATCAGTGGGCAGCAGACAGGTGTGTGTGTGTGTGTGTGTGTGTTTTCATGTTTGTTACCTGCTGTAGTCACAGTGTTGACACTTGTATGGTTTCTCCTGACTGTGAGTCCTGCTGTGTCTGAGCAGAGAGCTGCGATCTATTGAAGCATAAGGACACTCAGCACACCTGTACGGCTTCTCACCTGAAAACACACACAGTCAGTCTCCAGTAGTAGCACAGTGTACTGCAGCTGAAAGTCAGGCACTGGTACTGTCTATTGTCAGGCACTGGTACTGTCTATTGTTAGGTAGTAGTTCTGTCTACTGTCAGTGAGTAGTACTGTCTATCAACTGGAGAACATGAGGCTGTGCATTTATCCTGCTCTGGTGACAGAAATAATACGTCCACTGGTAAAGTTCCAGGTGCTGTGTGTTACCTGTGTGTGTGTGCTCAAAGTGTGTATAGGTTACCTATGTGTGTTCTCATGTGTATATAGGTTAAATGTGCGAGTTCCCATGTGTGTATAGGTTACCTGTGCGAGTTCCCATGTGTGTATAGGTTACCTGTGCGAGTTCCCATGTGTGTATAGGTTACCTGAGTATGTTTTCAGGTGTGTATAGGTTACCTGTGCGAGTTCCCATGTGTGTATAGGTTACCTGTGTGAGTTCCCATGTGTGTATAGGTTACCTGTGTGCGTTCTCAGGTGTGTATAGGTTACCTGTGTGCGTTCTCAGGTGTGTATAGGTTACCTGTGTGCGTTCTCAGGTGTGTATAGGTTACCTGTGTATGTTTTCAGGTGTGTATAGGTTACCTGTGTATGTTTTCAGGTGTGTATAGGTTACCTGTGTGAGTTCCCATGTGTGTATAGGTTACCTGTATGCGTTCTCAGGTGTGTATAGGTTACCTGTGTGCGTTCTCAGGTGTGTATAGGTTACCTGTGTGAGTTCTCAGGTGTGTATAGGTTACCTGTGTGAGTTCCCATGTGTGTATAGGTTACCTGTGTGCGTTCTCAGGTGTGTATAGGTTACCTGTGTACATTCTCAGGTGTGTATAGGTTACCTGTGTGCGTTCTCAGGTGTGTATAGGTTACCTGTGTGCGTTCTCAGGTGTGTATAGGTTACCTGTGTGCGTTCTAAGGTGTGTATAGGTTACCTGTGTGCGTTCTCAGGTGTGTATAGGTTACCTGTGTGTGTTCTAAGGTGTGTATAGGTTACCTGTGTGTGTTCTCAGGTGTGCATAGGTTACTTGTGTGTATTGTCAGGTGTGCATACGTTACCTGTGTGTGTTGTTAGGTGTGTATAGGTTACCTGTGTGCGTTCTCAGGTGTGCATAGGTTACCTGTGTGCGTTCTCAGGTGTGCATAGGTTACCTGTGTGCGTTCTCAGGTGTGCATAGGTTACCTGTGTGCGTTCTCAGGTGTGCATAGGTTACCTGTGTGCGTTCTCAGGTGTGCATAGGTTACCTGTGTGTATTGTCAGGTGTGCATACGTTACCTGTGTGTGTTGTTAGGTGTGTATAGGTTACCTGTGTGCGTTCTCAGGTGTGTATAGGTTACCTGTGTGCGTTCTCAGGTGTGTATAGGCTACCTGTGTGCGTTTTCTTAAGTTACCTGTGTGCGTTCTCAGGTGTGTATAGGTTACCTGTGTGCGTTCTCAGGTGTGTATAGGTTACCTGTGTGCATTGTAAGGTGTGTATAGATTACCTGTGTGTGTTCTCAGGTGTGTATAGGCTACCTGTGTGCGTTCTCAGGTGTGTATAGGTTACCTGTGTGCGTTGTAAGGTGTGTATAGATTACCTGTGTGTGTTCTCAGGTGTTGCAGCAGTGAGGCCTTCAGTCTGCTGCTGTACGAACAGTGAGGACAGGTGAAGGGTTTCTCTCCTCCGTGGACGCCCAGGTGACGCCTCAGTGTCAGCTTGGTGGAGAACTTCCTGAGGAGAAAAACATCACAGCTACAGTGACCAATCAGAGGCCTGCCACAGGCAAAACACTTGGACTACCTGAAGTCTCAGTTCCACTACACCAGTTCATTCCTGTCTTCTGATGGTCAGTTTATGACACCTCACGGGATAACCAGAGGAATTGTGGGTAATGTAGTCACCTGTGACACAGAGAGCAGCTGAAGCCGGTCTCTTTGTCCTCCTTCTGTTCCTCTTTCTTTTTTCTGGTTTTCTTCCTTCTCTCCAGTGAACCTGACCGAGATCTACTGGTCTGACTGGGAACCAACCTGCTGACCCACCAACATGCAGCAACACACACGATGTTTGGAAACACTCTGATTATCTTTTTTTCATGATATATACATATGGTTATATTTATTTATATTTATAGCAGTTTTAGTCGTCTACCCGTCTGTGCGGTCTTCCTCCTTCCTGCCTCCTCTTTGTCCAATCAGGTGGCTCCTCCATCTATCTGGAGGAAACAATCATCCAGTCATCATCATTGTTGTTGTTTAACTATTATTACCAGCACCTGAAGGTAGTCTCACCTGATTGGCCGCTGTGGTGATGACAGACATACTTTGATTTTTTGTGAACATTTTGTGGGGCGGTGCTGTTGAATGTCCTCAATGCTGTTTTCTTCTTCTCCTGTGTCTGGTCCTCCCTTCTCCTCTTCCTCCTCCTCCTGCAGTGACTCCTCCAGTGAGGCTGCAGCTGTTCCCAGCTGTCAGCTGTCCAGCTGCAGCAGATGCAGCTGAACCCACCAGCCGCTCTGTGGCTCTGGATGTGGACACTCAGCAGCCGCCGGGACGGCAGCGTCAGAGGACACAGGAGACACAGCAGCCCCCGTTTTCTGGAGGGAGTCCTGGTCTGACCGCTGTCTGTCTCCCTTGGCTTCAGACTGTCAGACAGGGGAGGGCGGTCTTCAGGGTGGGGGTGGACAGATCTGGAGTCAGAGGGAGGTAGAGGAGCAGGAGGAGGTTTTGTGGCGGAGATGCGACACAGTCCCAGAGTCATGAGGTGAGCAGACTGGGCCATCTCCTCCTGGGTGGCAGGGGGGTCAATGGGACAGGACAGGTCCACTTGGCCCCCCTTCAGAGGGAAGATGGAGTTCTCCTCGACAAAAAGAGTGCTCACCTACAATGTGTACAGAATAGTCATCAATGACATCAGCATTGCCGTGGAGCCGTCAGTGCAACACAGTTCATTCAGCCCTGAGGAGGTCTCACTCCTTCTGGTTTATCAGGATACATTAGGAGCCAACTATATTCAAGTATCCCAGCATACATTTCACAATAACACATGTTCAATTTATTACAGTAAAGTCTGAGTGGGAATGTAGTCAAATGTTTTCAGAGATGAAAATATACATAACGCATATCTACACTCAATCAATAAAATATATCTATAAGTGTCCTCAATGATGATGTCACAGTACGAGTCCTGAACTCAGTGCACGATGTGTGTGCCTGTGTATGTGTGTGTGTGCCAGGTGTGTCACCTCACAGGTGTGTGCGACCTGCAACCCCCCCTCGCTGCTGATGTCACAGGTGGGTGGGCTCATGTTGTCTAGCATGTTATACAGCAGATACTCCTCGTCTTCATCACTCTGCTTTGACTGTCCGTTCAGATCTAGCTGATACGGTGACGCCTCCCGCTGGAGCGCAGCCTCCTCCCTTTCCTCAGTCCCGCCCACTCGATCAGCTTCCCCAAGGTAAGTCAAGGTTGGGGTACGGTGCTTGAGCAGCAGGTGGCTACTGATGGAGGCCTTCAGGGAGCAGGTGAACTGACAGAGTTTACAGCGATACAACTCCACCAGAAAAGACTCCACTAGTCCCCCTGACAGACCCTCCACCTCCCCACAGTACAGACTAGAACTCACTGCCCCGGCCTCCAGCTGCAGAGTGACAGGACTGATGTCACGGTACCGCTGTATCACTGCCGACATCATCACGACATCACTGTGACATCAAGAGGAAGCTCACTGCAAACAGAAGATCAACACAGCTGATTGAGTCAGTGAGTAGGAATCAGATAACCTTTTTGTCTTATTAAATAAAATGACCTTTCAAAACTTGTATTTTGTGTTTACTCAGGTTGCCTCTGTTTTATGCTAAATTTTGATTAAAGCTCCGACAGTTTAGTATGAGATACACACAAAAAGAAGAAACCATGAGGGTCCAATACTTTTTCACAGAACTGTATGTTATTGGTCCGTGTGTTCTCAAACACGACTATTATCTTCTGAAATATAACTAATAACCGGACAACGTCACAAACACGTCATGAAATTAGCCTCACAGTAAGCTAAAGGAGCTAACACTGCTGTTCCTTTTCATTCATGAGTTAAAATGCTAGCAGGCAGAGCTAACCGCACTGCTTTAAATCTGAGAAAAAGCTAACACTCTTAGCAAAAGCTAATCAGTCGTTCAGCGTTAACGGGGCTGCTGAAGCGTTTGAACAACCTTTGAAACATTAAAGAGTTTCATTAAAAAGCATTTAGTACTTCCAACGATATTTCCTTCCGCTCTTCTTCTGCGGTCCTTTCGTCACGCCGCTATATGCTTCCGCTCTTCTTCCTCTACGGTCGTTTCGTCACTCCGCTGTGTGCTTCCGGTCTTCTTTTTCTTTTTTAAATTTTTAAAATTTTATTGAACAATAATAATGAACAATCAAAAGGGCATGTCATATTCAGAGACATAATCATAGAAACAAAACTTGACTGAGCGAAGATAGCAATCTAAATAAAATTACAAGTCAAATAAACTACAGAAAGAAAGATACATAAATAAATAATATACAAATAATAAATATCTTCTTAAGCACAACGCTGAGGGAAATATAGTTATTCTCCTGTCCAGTAGGTGTCGTTAATGCACCTATAAGCTGGTTGCCAACCGACAACAAAAATCCAAAAGAAGAAGAAATATAGTTATTTTTGTGTTTAAAAAAAATCTCCATGTATCAGTCATTCCTGTTTTAGTGACATTAATTCGAAACTCTCATGGCCTCCCCATATTTCATTCATTCAATTAGACATTCCTCATTTTTGATGAGTAGATTTTTTTCAACGTTTTAGTCAAACATATAACATGTATAATTAGAAGATCACGTTTTTTAAAATAATTTTTGCTAATGAAATTCTAAATAAATTCACACTTATAATTTGAACAAGTGGACTTTCAGAATCATTACGGTAGATGGGGGTCGCCCGTTTTGCCTTTTAAGAGCAGTCGCTTTTTGTTTTCTAGAGACCTGGTTGCGTCTTTCTCTCGCGAGATCTGGCAACACCGAGGAAGAGAGCGTCTTAGAGTCAATATGGTGGCGTAGATTGATTACGGAACCTGATAAGTGATCCTGAGTCGTGTTTCCTGTCGGTTCTGTTGGTTCCGTTGGTTCGAGAGGATGGCTCACCGCTACCTACGGCTGTACGCTGGCTGCACGAACATGATCCGGGTGCTGAGGTCTAACGCTGCGGCCCGGCTGGTAGGTGCTAACATGCTAACTGTGCTGACTGGGAAGTGTCCTTCTGAACGACAGGCTTGCTGTAACCCTTTAAAAAAAATAATTTTAATAGAACTTTATGGCCTGCTGTAACCCTTGGGTGTTTGTTGATTTGTGTGTGACGTCAGGTACATTCAACTATGTGACGTCTGTTAGCTCATCGACTCACGTGCGTGTAAACAGCTCAGGAGGATAGCTGTCACCAAAACCACCTCTTTACTCATGACATCATGACAGATCAGTTTTGGACCCCCCTCCTCTGTCATAGATAACCGACAGTCACTAAATAAATGAAGAAAAACACGAGAACACATCCTTAAAAAATAAATCTGATGATGTCAGTACATTTTACAGTAGTAGTTGTCATCTTTGTGTTTTATTTTGACTGCTTTCGCTACCCACTGGATTGTTTATATTAAGTCTGCATCTGTTCTGTTTAAATACTAATATAATATCATTACATGATTTATCTGATCTATTTATTTGATTACAGTTTGTTTTACTTTAACTTTAAGAAGTATGACTCTTCATATTGGACGGTGTCATGAAGACGACTGTCTGTAAAAACTAAAAAAAATTTAAATATTGCCCCACAGTTTTCTCTTTGAGAAAACGTTTCATTGAAATTTGTATTTTGATTGGCCGACTGCTGAGGCACATGTGTCCTGTTGGCCAGGTGACGTGTTCAAACACCGCAGGGCAGATGGTGACTAGGCGGAGTCTGCTGACAGACCTGCTGAGAGCATACAGGAGACTGAGTTCCAGACCACCAAAAGGTATAGGACAGTGTGTGTGTGTGACCTTCAGGTGTGTAAAAGACCTTCAGGACTCTGAGGTCTAGGTTGAAGCTTACACTGATGCTTAAGCTGTGCTTTAAATTGAAGTTTAGCCTGAAGTTTAAACAGATTTTTAGATTGAGGTTTAGTCTTACTTTTAAACTGAGCTTTGTGTTGAGGTTTAGTCTGAGGTTTAAACTGACCTCAAATTGAGATTTAGTCTGAGGTTTAAATTGTGCTTTAGACTGAGGTTCAGTGATGTTTACACTTTTGTTTAAACAGCTTTAGATCGTTTGGACTGAGATTCAAACTGATCTTTGATTGAGGTTCAGACTGAAGTTTAGGTTGTGATTTAAACTGACCTTTTGACTGAGGTTTAATCCCAGGTCTAAACTGAGTTTTAGACTGAGGTTCAGACTGGTGTTTAGGGTGAAGCATAGACTGATGCTTAGGAAAAGGTCTAAATTGATCTTTAGATTGAGGTTTAGGCTGAAGTCTAAACGGATCTTTAGATTGAGGTTTAGTCTGTGTGTATTTTCAGTAAATCATGTGTTTTTTCTTTTTTTCAGGTTTTGAGAAATATTTTCCAGAAAGTTCTAAAACTCCCAAAACCACCGAGACAGACACAGCAGCCAAAGGTAGAGACATCTTAAACATCTGACATCTGATGACTTCTATTGACGTCTGATGACTTTTACTGACGTCTGAAGACTTTTACTGACATCTGATGACTGATGACTTTTACTGACGTCTGATGACTTTTACTGAAGACTGATGACTTTTACTGATGTCTGAAGACTTTTACTGATGTCTGAAGACTTTTACTGACGTCTGATGACTTTTACTGACGTCTGATGACTTTTACTGACATCTGATGACTTTTACTGACATCTGATGACTGATGACTTTTACTGACGTCTGATGACTGATGAATTTTACTGACGTCTGATGACTTTTACTGACGACTGAAGACTTTTACTGACGTCTGAAGACTTTTACTGACGTCTGAAGACTTTAACTGACGTCTGATGACTTTTACTGACATCTGATGACTGATGACTTTTACTGACGTCTGATGACTGATGACTTTTACTGACGACTGATGACTTTTACTGACGACTGAAGACTTTTACTGACGTCTGATGACTTTTACTGACGTCTGATGACTTTTACTGACGTCTGATGACTTTTACTGACGTCTGATGACTTTTACTGACGTCTGAAGACTTTTACTGACGTCTGATGACTGATGACTTTTACTGACGACTGAAGACTTTTATTGACGTCTGATGACTGATGACTTTTACTGACGTCTGATGACTTCTGCTGGTATTCACATCCAGTTCACACCAGTACTGACTTCTGCTCACTTTAATGACGTCCGTTGATGTTTGTTATTTACCGCATACATGATGGTTGAATCATCATCTGTTCTGTTTACAGGTGACACACCTGCCCAGAGAGGCACTGGACGGTCAGCAGGAGATGGAGCAGATGGAGGAGGAGGAGCAGATGGAGGAGGAGGAGGAGCAGCAGGAGCAGGTGGAGGAGGCGATGGAGGAGGTGGACGAGGAGGTGGTGGAGCAGGTGGAGGTGGAAAACGAGGTGGTCGTACTGAGGATTCTCACTGGAACAGCCGTCTGCAGAAGGTCGGTGTGGGTGGAGAATAAGGTCACCTGTACCGTTTTTGTTTTCAGATCTAATCTCCGGTCATGTTGGTTTTAGGGTGACATTCCCTGGGATGATAAAGAGTTTCGGATGCTCTTTCTGACTGTAGCAGCGCTCTGGACAACTGCCACCTATTATTTCTTCTTCAGAGATGGAGGACGAGAGGTCACCTGGAAGGACTTTGTCAACAACTACCTGTCCAAAGGAGTGGTGAGGACAACACCTGGACTGGTTCTGTTTTCATCATGTTTATGTGGCTGTGATGTGTTCTGTCATGTTACTTTGAGTATTTCATTATACAGTATAAATATTCATATATTCTGTTTAAAACTGAGGTCATGTACTGACGAGTACGTGTTTTATCCGTCAGGTGGAACGGTTGGAGGTGGTCAACAAGCGTTATGTCAAAGTGGTTTTCTCTCCTGGGAAGACGCCGGTGGACGGGGTGAGTCGCTGATTAGTTCATGTCGTCTATAATAAATAAATCACTTACAATCAAAACACAAAAGATACATAAACCAACTGACAAATGTAAGATGAAGGTCAGAGCAGCAGTGTACCTGGATGAACATGAGGGAGGCTCAGTCTGTTTGTTTGTGTGCTGCAGCAGTACGTGTGGTTCAACATCGGCAGCGTGGACACGTTTGAGAGGAACCTGGAGACGGCCCAGTACGAGCTTGGCATCGAGGGAGAGAACCGTCTGCCAGTGGTTTATTCCACCGAGAGCGACGGGTGAGAAATGACATCCGTTAATTCACCACGCACTACTGGCCTAGATCTAATGCTCCTCTTTCCTCGCCAGCACCTTTCTACTGAGCATGCTCCCCACTGTGCTCATTATTGGCTTCTTGCTCTTCATGCTGCGGCGGGGCCCGACGGGGTCAGGGCGTCCTGGCCGTGGAATGGGTGGGCTTTTCAGCGTCAGCGAGACGACCGCGAAGATCCTGAAAGACGAGATCGACGTAAAGTTCAAAGACGTAGCGGGCTGCGAGGAGGCCAAACTGGAGATCATGGAGTTTGTCAACTTCCTGAAGAACCCCAAACAGTACCAAGACCTGGGTGCCAAGATCCCCAAGGTAAGGGAGGGGGGCAGATCCTGGAGGTGAGGGATGGGGACAGATCCTGGAGGTGAGGGACGGGGACAGATCCTGGAGGTGAGGGACGGAGACAGATCCTGGAGGTGAGGGAGGGGCATAGATCCTGGAGGTGAGGGAGGGGCATAGATCCTGGAGATGAGGGAGGGAGGCAGATCCTGGAGGTGAGGGAGGGAGGCAGATCCTGGAGATGTGGGAGGGCCATAGATCCTGGAGGTGAGGGAGGCGGTCAGATCTTGTCTTTCAAATGGTCGTCAGTGTCTGTTGGTGTGTATCAGTAAGTGAAAATGTGTGTATTTTTTACAGTGAGTGCTTGTTATGTGTGTAGGGAGCCATCTTGACTGGTCCTCCAGGAACAGGAAAGACTCTTCTGGCCAAAGCGACGGCTGGTGAGGCCAATGTCCCGTTCATCACCGTTAACGGCTCTGAATTCCTGGAGATGTTTGTGGGCGTTGGACCTGCCAGGGTGAGGAACACTCACTGAATTTAGGGTTCCATGGTGCATCATGGTTTGTATGTAGCCTTCATGTTGCTAAGCTAACAGCATCAGATGGGTTCATTTGGTTTAACCATGCAAGAATTCCTGTGTTAGAGGCTGATGAAGAGAGTCTGTGACCTCATGCTGATGTCATTTTTCTGTGCAGGTCAGGGATCTGTTTTCCATGGCGAGGAAGAACGCTCCCTGTATCCTCTTCATCGATGAGATTGACGCTGTGGGGCGGAAGCGAGGACGAGGAAACTTTGGAGGACAAAGCGAGCAGGAGAACACGCTGAACCAGCTGCTGGTGGAGATGGATGGTGAGTGACGGGAATCAAGGGAATAAACACCCTGACGGCATCAAACCAGCATCACCTCGTGTCATCTTTATCTCCAGTGAGAAACACATTTAAATAACTATTAAAGTGCAAATTAACACCAGAACGCTTTTGAGATTAAAAACCATAGATGGGTACATACGTGTCAGGCTGACATTAAAATGATATAGACAACACAGATACAGCTGATAGAATTGATATGTGTGAGATTCATATTATTTTTTATACAGAGGTCTTTCTCCTCTCTGTTCTTCCAGGGTTCAACACAGCGACCAACGTTGTGGTTCTAGCTGGAACCAATAGACCTGACATCCTGGACCCAGCTCTGATGAGACCCGGACGCTTCGACAGGCAGATTTACATCGGTGAGTTTGATTTCTGTGAGTTTCAACAAATGGGATGTTTTCACACCAGGAGGATTGAGCTGAGAGCCACCAGAGATTTTAAGAGACCGTAACCCAGTTCAGATCACATCTGTTCCACTCTAGACTGGGTCTGTTCCAGTCTGGACTGAGTCATCTACTGTAGCATAGATTGACTTTGAAGATCTATTGACCACCATAATTGTACATTGATAATGGGATATATCTGATAAATACAATGTGGTTCTGTGTGGCATCGGTGTCGACTAAATGTTCTGGTCTCAGGTCCTCCTGACATTAAGGGTCGTGCGTCAATCTTTAAAGTCCACCTGCGTCCTCTGAAGTTGGACGTGGACTTGGACAAAGACTCTCTGGCCAGAAAGATGGCCGCCCTCACACCTGGATTCTCAGGTAAATATATGTAAACATATATATTCTTCATCAAACAGCTGTGACCTCAGACTGTGACATCACTCCCGAGTTTCGCCTCTCCATTTCCTGTCAGGTGCCGACATCGCTAACGTGTGTAATGAGGCAGCTCTGATAGCCGCTCGCCACCTCTCAGATGCCATCAACCAGAAACACTTTGAACAGGCCATCGAGAGAGTCATCGGAGGTGAGACGGATTTCAGTTGTTGTCTTGCTAATGCTAACTAAAAAAAATCACTGACCAATGAAGATATATTATTGGCTGAAGGAGGAAACTGTCCAGCCAATCAGGAAGCAGACTTGCCAATAAACAACCTTAACTTTAAAATCTTAAGTACTTAAATAATTGTCAACATCATTAAGTTTTTATTTGTTGGTTAAAACATTTGTACTTTTTATTCAGCATTCATCATGTGTTTGTCAAATCAATTATCTCAAGGTACTTTCCAAAGAGAACAGGTCTAGTCCGACTCTTTATTCTAGAGAGACCCAATGGTTCACCCATGACAAGAACATGGGGACAGTGGAGAGAAAACTGCCTATAACAAGCAGAAACCTTGAACAGATCCAGACTCAAGGTGGGAGAGAGGGGGAGAAAGAGATGGGGGAGAGAGAGGAGCCAAGGAACGGGCACAGACATATACAGCAAAAATAATAAGAGAAACATTGCAATTAGTAATATTAATAATATATTAATAACTATTACAATAACATTACTACTACTACTAATAAACCATTGATTAATCATTAACTAATGCTTAATTTATAATAAATTAATACTTGATCATTAATGTATTAAATAATAATAATAATCAGTGGGAGTCGACCAGGATCCCAGCAGTAGATCCAATCACAGTCCACGGGAAACTGAGGGATGAGAAAGCACAGAGACTGTGGGCAAGTCCAAGTCAGCCTTAATTATAAGCTTTATCAAAAACTAAAGTTTTAAGCCTACTCTTAAATGTAGAGAAGGTGTCTGCCTTCTGGACCGAGACTGGAAGCTTGTTTCACAGGAGAGGAGCCTGATAACTGAAGGCTCTGGCTCCCGTTCTACTTTTGAAGACTCTGGGGATCACAAGTAACCCTGCATCCTGTGAGGGTAAATGTTCACCTGGTTATATTATAATTGTGTGTCATCAGCATAACAATGAAAATGTATGGAGTGTTACTTAATAATATTACCTAATGGGAGCATATATAACGGTAACAATATTGGTCCAAGCACAGAACCCTGAGGATCTCTATGATTGACTTTGCTGTACATGGAGCATTCATGGTTAACATGTACAAACTGAAGTTGATCAGATAAATAGGAGTTAAACTGGCTTAATGCTGTTCCTTTATTGCCAATTAACTGTTTTGTTCTTTGTAATAGTATCTGATGGTCAATGATGTCAAATGCAGCACTAAGATCTAACAAGATTAGAAGTTAATTTGTTTCTTTGACCAATGCTTTAAGAAGAAGTTTTAATTACAGCCATCTTAAAGGACTGTGGTACATAACCTGTTAACAAAAACAGATTGATCGTATCTAATAGAGAACTGACTGCTGACTAAGGTTAAAACATCTTTAAGCAGCCTAGTTGGGATGGGGTCTAGGAAAGAAGAAGAAGGTTGAGAAACGCTGCTTTAGACATTCAGACTCTGTAGATGTTCAGAAGTCACGTCAGAGGTTCAGAAGTTAGGGTTTCAGACGCTACGTTAGATGTTCAAACAGTTTGAGTCTCTTCGTGGAAAAACTCCTCCCATTTGTGTTGGAGGTCTGGAGAAGAAGACTCAGGTCCTGCAGCCAGAGGAGAAGAAGACGGTGGCATATCATGAGGCAGGTCATGCCATTGCTGGATGGTTCCTGGAGCACGCTGATCCTCTGCTGAAGGTGATAGTGTTAATTTTGTTTAATGTGACAAAAAAATGTTCATCAACAACTTTTTTTCCATGACTATGATGAGATGATACCGACGTCATTAAACACTAACTGAGACTAAATCAACAAGCAGTATCACTGAAAAGACTAAAATGTACCTAAGAATATAAAAACTTAACCAAAATCTGTCTTTATTTTCGTCCACAAAAAATTCATCCGCCAAATATTTAGTTAATTGGCGGGAGTGTGTATTAGTTTCGCGTCCTGCTGGCCGAGGTGGGATCCACTGGCGGACCACTATCCCGTTTCATCCCCTCCGTCGGAGAGGTGGAGCATGAGCATGTGCAATAGAACCTGAAAGATGGTGAAGTAGTCTGGACAGGTCGGAGTCAGAGGAAACTCTGATGGAGGCCATCAGCGGTCCTGACGTACAAATTGGTGGTCCGACCTGGGTTTAGGGGACAAAGACTAATGGATTTATCTAGTTGTTGGTTCCCACTGAAGTTTCCCTCAGGATATCTGATAAAGCCAATGATTAGATGTCTTGGGGCTGAAACCATCTCAACTTATTGTCAAACTTTAAATAGGTTAGAAGCCTGGAAGCCATTAAACTGACACCATCAGACCAGACACTTTCTACAAAGCTGCATGACTCCTGATGACTCGGGTAGGGAAAGCAGGGCTGTGTCCACTCGGGGAGGAGGGCTGATGTGGATAAGATTTGCCCTGAGATGCTGAAGGCTTTGGAGATTATTAGACTGTCTTGGCTAACACACCTCTTCAATGTCATGTGGCAGTTGGGTACAGTACCTGTGGACTGGTACACGGAGGTGGTGATTTTAAAAAAGGGGGACTGATTGGGGTGCTCCATTTATCATGATATCACACTAGTCAGCCTCCTGGGAATGTTTATTCCAGGGTAGTGGAAGGGAGAAAGGAGGCTCTGGCCGATTTTTGAGTGTCAGATTCTGTAGGATCAATGTGGATTCTGTCCTGGTCATGTAGCAGTGGATCCGTTATTTACCTTTGCAGACTTTCTGAGTGTCATGGGACTTGGAGAAGGCCTACCTCTTTGTCCCCTGGGAGTTCAGTGGAGGGTAATGGGGTCGTTGCTATTATTTCATTGTCTTCATGACTGATGGAAGCTAAAATGACTTTAGCTCACATGACATTTGACTGAGCTTCAGTCATTTGCATATTAAGTCATTGCAATGTGGTGTTACAGAGCATGTTGTTCTTTCTACCTGTACAGGTGTCCATCATCCCTCGAGGGAAGGGTCTGGGGTACGCTCAATACTTGCCTAAAGAGCAGTACTTGTACACCAAAGAGCAGCTTCTGGACCGGATGTGTATGACTCTAGGCGGTCGAGTCTCAGAGGAGATCTTCTTTGGACGAATCACCACCGGAGCTCAGGACGACCTCCGAAAGGTCACCCAGAGCGCTTATGCACAGGTCAGAACTCACACAGATGAGACAATAATGTTTTTAGAGATAAACTGATGGAGATGTGTTGAAACACTGACGTAGGTTTTAGAAATCATCAGCAGGAAGAAAAAGAGAATGAAACCTGTTGTGATGAGATAAAAAATGGCCAAGATGTTGTGTTTCTTGTTCCTGTCTGACCTTGTGGCTGTTCTGCTGCAGATCGTTCAGTTTGGGATGAACGAGAAGGTGGGTCAGGTGTCCTTCGACCTCCCCCGGCAGGGCGAGATGGTTCTGGAGAAACCGTACAGCGAAGCTACGGCTCGCCTCATCGACACCGAGGTTCGGAGCCTCATCAGCGAGGCGTATCAGAGAACCCACCGACTGCTGAGTGACAAAAAGGCTGAGGTGGAGAAGGTACGATGATCAAACATGCATGTAGATTTTTCTCCAAGTGGTGTTCTTCAATCCACTGTACATCTGTGACTACGTCTTAAACTAGAACCACCTTTCACTCATAAAACCCTGACACTTAGTTGTAGAACCTTCTGTGCTGGGAAGGCTACGAATGTTACAAATGCAAAGTGAAGGTTTTAGAGCTTCTTATTAAAAGATTGTCACAGGAATGTTCTAGATTTTAATGTCATGGTTCAATCAGAGCTGGTTCTAGTTTAGATGTTATAGACTTTTCGAACACCAGTTGGAGAACATTATAGAGGTGTTTTCTGTGAATGACCAAGAAGATATTAGGACTCTTCTCCAACAGGTTCTAGGTGCACAATTAAGACATTTTTTTGTACAATGGTCTCCATATGGGAATTTCTTCTGATAAAAGATATTCCGCAGAACCTAGAACCCGTTGGTGCTTTTAGAACTCTCATTGAGATGTAGAATATTTGCTGAAAATGATTACTTCCTCCAAAACCCCGACCACTTTTGACCCATTGAATGTAGTCTTTTGAATTTCCCGTGAGGAGAACTCAAGTTTTTGATAATGAGCTTTAGAACCCTTGTTTAGAACCCTGCTCCGAAATCAACCAAGCCATTCACCACACACTGGTTTCTTGAACGTTCTACTTTAGATGCTCTAAAATCTTCTTCCATTACAACAAATCTGTCTTCATAAACTTGAGCTAGGTCTGATTCATAGAACCTTGTTGTTCTAGGTCTTTCACAGCACTCATGCTTCATGCGGGTTTTCTGACCCTGTTCATTGTTTCCCTCTGGTGTCCTGCAGGTGGCGTTGCGGCTGCTTGAGAAGGAGGTTCTGGATAAGAGCGACATGGTGGAGCTGCTAGGCAAACGTCCATTTGCTGAGAAGTCGACATACGAGGAATTTGTGGAGGGAACCGGGAGCGTGGATGAGGACACAACACTGCCAGAGGGTCTGAGAAACTGGAACCAGGATCGGGGAGAGAAAGAGGAGAGCCAAGACGAACAGGTGGCCCGCCAGATCTCTGGAGGAATGCCCTTCTAGGACCTTCTGAAGGATGGATGAACACTCAAATACAGACATCATCACTCTCACGTAAATTTCAAATTCCGCCTGTCTGGAATTCTGCAGTTATTGAAAAAGTTGAGAACGTTGTCTCTCGTACCTCGATTGACCATCAAGAACTGGGAGCGTTTTCGTGTTTTAGGTTTTCTGGGAAACGTAAAAGCTGAATGGTCCCTCCTTTGAGGAATAGAACCTAAAGTTGTTCCACTCTTGCTCCATTGTTCTACAAGTGTTGAACAATTAACTTTTGTTACACAAAGCTTTTCATCATAAACTGGAACCAGCTCACACTCGTAGAACCCTGTCATCGAGTTCCTGGAGAAATCTGTGCTGAGAAATGTTCTGATGTAAAACCTTTGCTCACAAGGTTGTTGTTCATTCACAGAGCACGCAAACATGCCTCTACAAGTTCTCATTCTCTAGCAATTCTTATCGACTAGAACCAACACTGACTATTAGAACCCTTATTAAAGCAGGGTTCAAGATTGTTCACACCTAATACAGACTTTAAGAACATTCTCTATTGGTGGTGTTCTATAGTCGGCTTAATTCACACCAAATATTTCCAACTATGAACCAAAGAACCCTGTCATGGAGTTGTGGAACCCTGCTCTGCGTAGATCTCTGATGTTGGTGTCTGTGTCAGTCTCTACATACCACTAGTTCTACCACATAACCATGGTAACCCGTGTCAATATTTAAAAAAATAAAAAGGTCTATGTCTGCCTGTCATGTTTGTCATGTTGACATCACTGCTGCATTGCATTGTTGGATATTTTAGCCGGTTTAGTGTCCAGTGATGTCATGGTGTAATGTTTCCCTGTTAATAGTAAGTATTTAACGTTCTATTGGTTTCATACTCAGGTTTCAGACGAACTAAAAGTGTGCTTAATAGAATGTTGATAAGGAACTTCAGATGCAGCCCTCTACATCAAACATACTCAAAGCTTTTAAATCTGACCTGTAGAACCTTTTGGAGGGTTCGTAAGTCTATGCTGAACTTCTGTCTGAAGTTCTCTAATTGAAGAACTCTGCAGCAGGTGGTTCTACAACTCCAGTCCAACTGTTTCACGTGACGGGCAGAACAATAACTGAACCATGAAGGTATTGGGTGTCAATGCTGTGAGTTCTCCTACTAACCCGAACCTCTCAGTAGAACTGCTGTGGGAACAATGGAACCATGTGGTTGATGAAAAGGAAAAAAGATTTTAATCATCGATAATTTGTCAGCTTTTGATACAGAACTGAACGAAATGAAGATTTGGAGATTTGTGGGTTCCCTTAGAAACACTAGAGAAGTGTATCTGTGCAGCTCACAATAATACTGATGTAAATGTGTCTTCATGATTGATATGATTTAATAACATCAGAAAAATCATTAAAGGAAAATGAGATGTTCCTCAAAAATGAAAGCTTTTTTTAAAGTGTTAACCTGTGCAACGTGACTCGGGAGAAACATGGTGGATTGTTGATTTTCTAACACCAGATGGATTTTTAATTAGAATTAGAATTATTAACAGTTTACCACAGCTTTAACACACATGTTTGATGAACACATGACAATGTGTCACCATCTGTTACAGCTGCTAGGATTAGAAGAAGAGAAACCTTTAAATTACATGGTCACAGGGGCAGATCTAGGATTTTTCTAACTTAGGGGCCACAAAGGGGCAACATTCTACACAGGGGGGCCAAGTATACTGTATGTACAACATCCATGAATGTTTCTTTATTCAGTAAGATCTATACACATTTCATTCCTTGTTTGCCACTGGCTCCATAGCTTTGGGAAAAGATACACATAATTAGATATATTTAGCGAATTGTGCCTATTTCAAGCACATTGAACAGGTTATGTATATTATTACAGCATATAGAGCAGTTAGCCTAGCCACTGAAGTGATAGTATCTTTGAATGTTATGTTTACAAACAAGGACAAATCCTACTTATGACTTTAAGTAAAATCCAGACACAATGTACTTTGTGTTCCTCTCATACTAAAACAATTGTTCATTTTTTTATGACTGGAACTGAAACACCTCACAGATTAATTAATATCTGATGTCTTTACCCATCTAGACTCAAATCAGAAGTCTAATTTTTTTTAGTTTTTTAAAAATAAAGTCAGGGGGAAAAAAGTCAGACTTGTGACTTTATTTTCAGAATTCTGATGTTATCCTCAGAATGTATGCATTATCATTAATGGCATGCTGAATTTAAGCCAGGACTCACTTCCATTTTATTTTTCAAGTATAAATTTGATTTACTGAGTGATGGTTGTGGCCTGACTTAAACATTATTTCATAAAAGAAACAAATGAGTCAGTTGATACTTCAGAAATTGAATTTATATACTTTTATATAGCACAGGTTAAGTAGAAGGTGTGATGTATACACAGTATAGTAGTGGAAGTATTCAGTACAGTGTAAAAAAATAATCTGAGAAACTGTTCAGGTATCTGTTTTGTATTTATTTGTATTTATATATTACACATTAGTGTTTATAAGAAACATAGGAGGGGTAAAGGGAGCTGGGGTAGAGTTCAGGGTGGAGGCAGAGGAGTTTAAGGGTTCACTTATTAAGAGCTGGGTACAGCAGTCTTCTTTTTTCTGTGGAGTAAGCGCCTCCAGAAGCTCTTCTTCTTCTTTGTCTCCTTCTCTGTTAGGAGCTCCTAAAAAGACAAAGACAGCATGTTTTCATCCAAACATCCAAACATCTGGCTGTTGGTTCAGGCACTTATTATCATTTCTTGCTCTATAATAAAAAACATGAGCTGAGGGATCTCGGCTGCACATTCCCCTCCTGGTTGCACTGATGCTCAGACAGCTCGATGTTCTCAGTGATCACCTCCTTTAAGCTCTCCTCCTTCTCGGAGATGAGCTTTTCCTTGTCCAGAAGGTCCTGTCGGAACTTCTCTGCCTGTTCAGCGAGTTCCCTCCTGAACTTTCTGCTGTCTCAGAGAGTTGAAGCTGGTGACACTCCTCTTCCTCAGTTAGCTGCTTGCTGAGTTGCTCCTCCACAGCGTCACATTTTTGCTTGCTCTCTTGCAGAGCTTTCTGTGTGTCACAAAGTTAGACATTATAGTTAGTTTAGTAGAAACCAACCTTCATGTTCAAACTGCACCTACGATCTGAAGTCTTCTGAAATAAGCAAGTAAAGTATCAGCTGAGGCCTCTTACCTGTAACTGGGTGTTGTCCTTCATCAGCTCCATCGAGGGCTGAGCGTTTGCCTTCTTCTTCAGAAGGTCTTCCATCTCTCTGTGTTGCGCCTCTAGCTGACATGCCCTCTTCTCCCAGGTTGCCCACTCGTTCTGTTTCATGGAGAGCTCTTTCTTCAGCTGCTCATTTCCCTTCAGGTAATCCAAAAGGCCAAACTGAAGTTTAACGATCTCCTCGTCTCTCTCATTGATGCCTTCCTCTTTCTTCAGGATGTCACTCTTTGCCTTTTCACAATCATGTTGGAGCTGCTGGTTGATGGCTAAGGCTGCTCCATAGTTTGTCTCCAAGGCGAAGATTGTTTGGTGAAGATAAGTGACATAATCTTCTCCCTGCATCTAAAGTAAGAAATCAAGTTATTGCAAAGCTGATATGAAGAGAAATGTACTAAACATGATCTCAGCCTCTGAACCACATGAGGACAGTCCACCATATCATCAGACAATGATAGAAGCATCATAAAATTACAAATGCCAAAAATAATACAAAAGCATATTTTCCCCAAAAGATTACTATAGTATAACAACAGTATTCCACTGATGTGTGGGATGATTTTGGTTAGGCTGCATATCAGTAAAGTTCTTGCATTTTTTTGACACTTTCTACTCTCAGTTTTGCACTTTGTAGACGGTCCCTGCCCGCTCTGACAGGTGTACAGACTGACGTCATTCGTCCTGATCGGTTTAACGAACATGAGACTGTAGCTCGTTGTCTACCTCACTTCGGTAAGAAAGAGATGTCGTTTGTTTGTAAGTTTGAATCTGTACTTACCATGACGCTTGTGTAGCCTGGCGTGTTCATAGCGGATGAAAACGTTGACGTGGATTCAATGTGGACTAAAAGAACAATTGTCCGTGTATGCTAAAGCTAGCTCTGTGTCCGTGTATGCTAAAGCTAGCTCTGTGTCCGTGTATGCTAAAGCTAGCTCTGTGTCCGTGTATGCTAAAGCTAGCTCTGTGTCCGTGTATGCTAAAGCTAGCTCTTTGTCCGTGTATGCTAAAGCTTGTTTGATAAACGGATTTATATACACAACTTTGTTTATGACGCTAGTAAGGTTAAAAGCCATTTTCTAAAATATTTTCAGTGCAGAGATATTATTTCATTATTCTTCACCTACTTCTGCTTGTGGGTATTTTTCTCATAGCTCCATAAAATGAAACCATTCTACTATATATTTGTTGGTGCAGATTGTTTAGACAAATAAATCAATTGCTATAGAACTGGACTAATATACTATAGATATAAAACATATACATATACATGGGTAACATGGTTAATGATTCCACATGCAGTTACTATCTTATTTCGTGTTTTATACATATATTTTTCTAAAGTGCCATAAATTACTACCTTTTGATTGGCACACATGAACGCCTCCCTACTCCGGCAGACTGCACGGGGAAACCCGTCCTCAGGTAGCAGTCTGCCATGTTGAAGCTACCGGTAGGTCGATGGTGTTATGTTCTGCCTTTTTCTGACCTTATTTCGTTGGTTAACCCGGTTTTTAATTTGCCTGAGATATGTGAGACATTTCTGTTGTGTGCATTTTATGTTTATTGTACGTTCAAAGGTCTCAAATGTGCGAGAAATGTTTATTTTACGAATTAATGTATGTCGCTAATCTAGCGTTAGCATGAAGCTAACCCCTTGTGCGGCTGCCTGCATGATCGAAATAGTAATGCAATTATTTGTTTATTTTAGGGTGTTTTCTGCATTGCTGTGAGAGACTGGAGCTTACCACCCTGTTTTGCCAGGTAATAAATGGCGTGTGGAGCCGAAAGATGACAGACTGGGTGCATTATTTCAAACACAACGCACGAGAGAGAGTACGAACCCGCTATACATGCAAGCAGTAGACCAAAATAACAGTTTTATACCCAGAAGCTCTTTTTGCTTTGAGCCTTTTTTTCCTGTGTTGAGTTAGGAGTTCGGTAAGCAGCTGTCTTTTTGTTGATATTTTATTTTGCTCAGGTAACCTTAGGAATCTAAGATCTTTTGTTAGTTGTTTTGGGCTCTAATCCTGTACAGAAATAAATACAGGAATGAACTGCTAAGTGATTTTGACCTGTCATCAGTTGGGTCCTTATTGGGAGTGGGAAGAAGTTTCTTTGCCCACAAAATGTTTCTGGAGCTTCACAGCAAAAGATAATTCCTCCTAAACAAATGAAGAAGATGGGTTCTTGTTTTCAAACAGCTCACAGACATTACTTGTACCCTTTTTTTAAGGTGAAATCTTCAATGTTAGCCTCTAAGCTATGAGTATGTCAGAGCAGCTGGAGGGAACTCAGACACTGCAGACATGAGGAAAATATGTAAACTCTCCACTGAAAGGTCAGGGTTCAAACCCAGAACCCTCTGGCTGTTAGCCAACAGTGCCAACCACTCCACATCCTAAGAAAAACATCATGAATTCATTATAATTACAATTTAATCTACTTTTACTGCTGAGCGATCGAGGCCTGTGAAGCACAGCCTTCAGCTTCATTTGTAAATTGAGCATGAAGCACAAAAAAAAAGAGTTAGAAGCATGTTATCAAGCCACAACCCACTGGTTTCATGGCAGACACTTTAACCACGCAACCACTATGATGGATAATGGAGAAAGGAATGGGATTTGTAGTCAAAGCTGTGCATCCTCCCTGAAACACAACCTCTATGTCTTGCAGAGCCTCAGCGGTGTGGCCGATCGCTGGGAGTGGGGAGGAGAGATGCCCAGCAGAGGAAAACGGGGGAATGAACGAGCTTCATGAAAGCATCATGGCACAGTGAAGAGCCAGTCTAAGACATCAGTGAGAATGTTCTCAGGGTAGGAAGATAGGCTGGTGTGCTTTCTGGGGCTGGAAGCTGATAGAAGCTAAAATGACTTTAGCTCACATGACATTTGACTGAGCTTCAGTCATTTACATATTAAGTCATTGCAATGTGGTGTTACAGAGCATGTTGTTCTTTCTACCTGTACAGGTGTCCATCATCCCTCGAGGGAAGGGTCTGGGGTACGCTCAATACTTGCCTAAAGAGCAGTACTTGTACACCAAAGAGCAGCTTCTGGACCGGATGTGTATGACTCTAGGCGGTCGAGTCTCAGAGGAGATCTTCTTTGGACGAATCACCACCGGAGCTCAGGACGACCTCCGAAAGGTCACCCAGAGCGCTTATGCACAGGTCAGAACTCACACAGATGAGACAATAATGTTTTTAGAGATAAACTGATGGAGATGTGTTGAAACACTGACGTAGGTTTTAGAAATCATCAGCAGGAAGAAAAAGAGAATGAAACCTGTTGTGATGAGATAAAAAATGGCCAAGATGTTGTGTTTCTTGTTCCTGTCTGACCTTGTGGCTGTTCTGCTGCAGATCGTTCAGTTTGGGATGAACGAGAAGGTGGGTCAGGTGTCCTTCGACCTCCCCCGGCAGGGCGAGATGGTTCTGGAGAAACCGTACAGCGAAGCTACGGCTCGCCTCATCGACACCGAGGTTCGGAGCCTCATCAGCGAGGCGTATCAGAGAACCCACCGACTGCTGAGTGACAAAAAGGCTGAGGTGGAGAAGGTACGATGATCAAACATGCATGTAGATTTTTCTTCAAGTGGTGTTCTTCAATCCACTGTACATCTGTGACTACGTCTTAAACTAGAACCACCTTTCACTCATAAAACCCTGACACTTAGTTGTAGAACCTTCTGTGCTGGGAAGGCTACGAATGTTACAAATGCAAAGTGAAGGTTTTAGAGCTTCTTATTAAAAGATTGTCACAGGAATGTTCTAGATTTTAATGTCATGGTTCAGTCAGAGCTGGTTCTAGTTTAGATGTTATAGACTTTTCGAACACCAGTTGGAGAACATTATAGAGGTGTTTTCTGTGAATGACCAAGAAGATATTAGGACTCTTCTCCAACAGGTTCTAGGTGCACAATTAAGACATTTTTTGTACAGTGGTCTCCATATGGGAATTTCTTCTGATAAAAGATATTCCGCAGAACCTAGAACCCGTTGGTGCTTTTAGAACTCTCATTGAGATGTAGAATATTTGCTGAGAATGATTACTTCCTCCAAAACCCCTCTATCACTGGCCTAGTCCTCAACTTTAGGTGACATGTGAACATTGAGGAGTACGGATGTGGGAAGAGGAGAGGGGCGGAGACGGCCCTCTTATGTGATTCTACCCACTGGCCTCTGTGAGCTGAGCTTGGACCCCTATAAGAAATATCTTTTGTAATAAGCCCTTCTCACAGCCTGTCCCGGAGTCCTCCGTCTCAAGAAGCATGTAGGGATCCCGACCTTTAAAAGTTCTTAACAGTTATAAAAAACTTACTGGGCTCACTCCCTATGTTGACCCAGGGTCAGGTCCCTATCACTCTTCTCTCTCCTATATGTGATGTGTGTTTGCTTCAAAGTTATCAGTAGTGTTACCATTGTGTGAATGCGCTGAGCTTACCTCTCAGGGGCGTAGCGGAACCTCCGGCGTGTGACTGTGATATGTGTGCTTGGTTGTGCACTAATTTACTGATAAAACCACAGAAGGCTTCTTATGTTTCGACGGGTTTTATTGACTAGAAATCTAGAATATCAAACACCACAGTATGTCTAAGAAATAAAAAAAAATGAAAGTAAAACAATTGATTACTTAAGTAAAAGTAAATCAAAATGATTAATAAGTAAAATTCAGAATTCAACAATGAAAATGATGTTTAAATGACTAAATAATATTTGAATATAGGAAACACACCTTTCTATCTTTCAGTTACTGATGTCAAAACACAACATGTTAAGATCGTCAGTACCACTAATGAATTTCTTCAAAATCACTTCCAGCAAAACTGTCCTTCCAGACTGGGTTAATTAAGTATAGTAATTTAAACAGAACAAGAACTATTGCATATATTTCATAACTTCCAACACTGTGAATGAAGTCTACACAAAGCTTGTAATTTGTAATACGTGTAAGCCTCAGAGGAACAAACCTGAAAACGTTTGGAACGACAAACTTAATCAGACACTTAGAAATATTCTCCCTCACTCTCTCCCACAGATAGATAATCTTTATTGTCTGTTCCATCAGTGACAGAAATTCTTCTTTGACAGGGCTCAACACACTCAATTCACATTTAAAACAGATTTGAAACACATAAAAACCACATGGTGCTGACACATGAGATGGACTGTTAAAAACATATATAACAGGTACATCATGAGGACAGGTTAGCGTGCTGTGTCTGTCTGTTGGTTCAGGATGGTGACGGCAGATGGAATGAATGATTTCTTGTAGATTAATTCTTATCTGTTTTTCTCAGAGTTTTCCTGGGAATAAATCCTGAATGAGGGTCAAAGGCTGACAAAACAGCGACACGTCCCTCCAAGACTGCTGAAGTTCCTGTATGAACTCAATGAAGCTCAGAATGCGTCTAGCTGAACTGAACATTAAGGTCAAATGAAAACCTGCAGGCTTGTTAACACAGGCACATGGAAAGAGGTACCAAGAGCACACAAACACTCGTGGAGCCCTGCCTTTTGCTTCGTTCTTGTTTTCTTCATTTTCTTGATTATATTGTTGTAGTTCTGCATTGAGTAATGTTGTTGGGGGTATGTGGAAGTATGCGACAAAGATACAAGAAAGCATTGTTGCAGATCCATGCCAAATAAAGTTTTCATAATGTAGCACTTTACTACGGTGGCTGACAAGGGCAAACGCACTGCAAAAACCACAACACATTAAGTTGTACTGCACTTACATTTATTATTTATTATATTGTTATATTGTTTAGTTATTTATTAACACCTCTACTAAAGATGTATTTTGTAAAGATGTAGGACTTTAATATTCCATAAGTCTAATAAGATTAGTTTTGTTAAAATTGACAGACCTTTTCTGAAACCTTGTGGAACATGCATTTCAAATTGCTATTGTGTTGTCTTCTTCTGAATTTATGAAAAACGTCCACAACTTGTTTCGTGTTTATATTCAGCCATGTTTTGCTATTAATCTGCTAAATTTCTTCATCGGAATGATGGATTACTGTTTTTGGCGGAAAGGTACTATACAGAATTTTACTTTTCAGGTTTGGAGAAACTGTCCAAAGAAAGTGTCTAGACTTGATTCATAGAGTATTCAGTGGTGAAGACATTTTTGGTTAATACTATACTGAGGATCTGCTGAAATTTTACAGAAATTATCCAAATCTGTGATAATCCATTACTGTATATACTGAAGTGTCCGTGAATGCTACACAGGATGTAATGTAAATTCCGGAATTATCAGTATTTGGATTTACATAAGTGTCGACAAATGGTACAGAGGAAATACTGTAAATCTATGGAATTATCACTTTTTGGATTTACGGAAGTGTCCGTGAATTTACGGAATTTTGCCCCACAAGATTGAAGGAAATTTCCATGAATGGTACAGAGGGCATACTGTGAATTTATGGAATTTTCTGTCATAGGATTGAAGGAAATGTACGTGAACATAACGCTAAAGGTACTGGTAATTTTTTGCCAGTACTTTCTCTGTTTTATACAGAAGTTTTTCTTACAGTGTATACATAGATAGATATAATATATATATGCTGAATAAGTAATTCAGTCACTCTAAATTCTCCATATAAACCTGAGAGCAAATGAGGTAATTTTCACAAAAATAAATTCTCTTACACTATCATGAACATACAACTTGCTGTTTTCTTTGATTGTGTGAAATGCAACAGATTCAATCAGTCATTCAGTTAGCGCACACACACATATATATATATATATATATATATATATATATACATACATAAAACATAAAATATACAGGATCACTTATGTACATTATACGTTCATATGTATAGGTATATGTATATGTTCATATGTACATAATGTACATATGAACTTATGTACATTGTGCATAATTCTGTTAAAAGTCCTCCGCATAGGGAGGCAAGCAGCAGCAAAGGTAATCCTTGACTCTACAGATCCTGTTCAGCAATTTCCTGAGGCCACCAGACAAGACTGAAACATAAGGAGTGAAGTCTGTTGGTGTAGCTCCTTCAGAAGACCTGGAAGTTAAAGCTTCATCATTGAAGCATTGACAAAGTCCTCCACCAGATAAGCAGACTTCTGAATTGTCTTTATCTGAGAAGGTAGGTATTTCTCCATCAGAAGAACGGGCCTCTGGATCTTTGTCTTCTGAGACAGGAGATTGTACTCCTTTACAGTACGAGACAGTTGAGGCAGTAGGTATTTCTCCATCAGAAGAACAGACCTCTGGATCTTTGTCTTCTGAGACAGGAGATTGTACTCCTTTACAGTACGAGACAGTTGAGACAGTAGGTATTTCTCCATCAGAAGAACAGACCTCTGGATCATTTTCATCTGGGACGGTAAGTATTTTTCTGTCAGAATTCTTGACTCGACGAAAGAATCTGTGAATCCTCTTCAGTAATTTTCTGGGGCCACCAGATGAAGCTGAGACATCAGAAGTGAGGTTTGTTGGTTCAGCTCCCTCAGAAGACCTGGCAGTTAAATCTTCATCATTGAAGCATTGAAGTAGTCCTCCACCAGATAAGCAGACTTCTGGATCTTCGTCTCTTGAGATAGGAGATTGTACTCCATCACAGTAATAGGCAGCTGACATGGGAGGTATTTTTCCATGAGACTTCTTGACTCGACCAAAGAATCTGTGAATCCTCTTCAGTAATTTTCTGGGGCCACCAGACGAGGCTGAGACATCAGGAGAGAAGTCTGTTGGTTTAGCTCCCTCAGAAGACTTGGCAGCTAAATCTTCATCATTGAAGCATTGACGTAGTCCTCCACCAGATAAGCAGACTTCTGGATCTTCGTCTCTTGAGATAGGAGATTGTACTCCATCACAGTAATAGGCAGCTGACATGGGAGGTATTTTTCCATGAGACTTATTGACTCGACCAAAGAATCTGTGAATCCTCTTCAGTAATTTTCTGGGGCCACCAGACGAGGCTGAGACATCAGGAGAGAAGTCTGTTGGTTTAGCTCCTTCAGAAGAGGTGACAGGAACTCTATCGGGTGACCCTGTAATGAGAACACCATCACAGAAGAGAGAGACTTTAAGTTCATCAAAATACCTGGTGGCTGGAGGATCGTCATTAGCAGCAGAGGTTATGGCTCTGACATAAAACCTACCAGAGGACTTTTGGTACGGTGGGCAACCTGAGGAGCTCTTCACTGTGTCTGTTGAAAATACTGGGCACTCATTCATGATAGCTTGGGACGCAGCCAGACTGGAATAAGTATGACAATCAGTTAGTCAATCAATCAGTTGATCAATAAAGCCATTAATCCATTCAACAATATGTGATGTCCACTAGCAGACACACAGTCACTTACTAATCACTGGTCTCAAAGCGATTGATCAGCAGGTCCATTGTGATGAATGGGTGCTGCAGAGCTTGACGGGCAGAGATTGCCTGTTTCCTATCATCAGACAGCAGCTGTTTCAGTAGGTCCACAAAAGCCAGCAGGTCCTCAAATTCAGCATCCCTGTCTGTTGAATTCACCTGGACCTGGAAACAGATTCAGATAAGTTAATGCAGTCCCTTCCTTTAAGAGACAGATAATTAACAAGTGCTGTTTCATTCTTAACTGATATAACAGAAAGTGCTTACATGTGTCCCCACTTGGCTGTGTACATTTTTCTTAAGTAGATGAGTTTCAATATGATCCTTATTGTAAGGATAGACAAGTTCGTAACCCATGTAGATGGAGGCCAGGCTGCGGCTGACAAACCACAAATCGTAGGCCTCATTGAAGAACTCCTCATGGACATCCTCATCGACGTCTTCATCGACGTCCTCATCGACGTCTTCATCAACGTCCTCATCGACATCCTCATCGACGTCCTCATCCAAGTCCTCATGGACGTCCTCATGGACATCCTCATCGACGTCTTCATCGACATCCTCATCGACGTCCTCATCCAAGTCCTCATGGACGTCCTCATGGACATCCTCATCGACGTCTTTATCGACGTCTCCATCGACGTCCTCATCGACGTCCTCATCGATGTCTTCATCGACGTCCTCATCGACATCCTCATCGACGTCCTCATCCAAGTCCTCATGGACATCCTCATCTACGTCTTCATCGACGTCTTCATCGACGTCCTCATCTGAGTACCAACAGAAGTCTATAATAACACTGGGAGCATATAAACAAGTGTCCTGAATTCTCGGCAATTCCATTCCAGGTGGGGCATCCTGAGCTTTAATGGCCAAGCCAAAGTCTATTAATTTTATCCTGTGGGGCTGGTCCTGCCTATTGACAAACATGATATTTCCCAGATGGAGGTCTTTATGCATGATATTAAGAGCCTTGAGTTCATCCAAAGCCAGGAACAGCTGCAGGAACAAAGAAGATGGGACAAGTTTGGGATTCAGTTTTCCATTTGCAGATGTGGTTAGGATCTTCATTGATGAGCAGCAGATACAGTACATTGAACAATACATTGGTTGCATATTAAAATTATACAAACCTGCTTTGCAATAGGCCTAATAGAGCGCAGAGTCAGTTTCCCATGTTTCTCTACTTCATCCTTGAGGCTTCTGTCCAGCATCTCAAATACGAGACAGGTCCGTCCATGGTACTCACACTGCCCAAGTAAACTGATCATGTAATTGCTGGCACTAATCTCTTCTAAAATGGACAGCTGAGTAGGAAAGAGAGACATGACACAGTAAATAGTACAAAATGTGGTTTAGTATACATAAGTGTCATAAGAATCAGATGGAGTCAAAAGATCTACCTCTCTCTGTGTGAACTCTGGGTTATAACGTACGGCGGGGATCTTCACTGCCACTTCCTCTTCTGTTGTCCTGTTTTGGCACCTGACCATAATACCACACGTGCCTCCATCAATCCTCCCCAGGACACAGTAGCTAGAAGAGCTGCCGTACAATATAATTCTACCATCCTGGTCCCAAATTTTTGATGTTAAAACTGTGAGGAAAGACGGTGAACATGGAGATGAAAAACGTGAAGTCTGTGTATTCAGTCTGTCTTTGAATCAACACAAGATGAACTAAAACACAGCAGAAACATGAATAATGTTCTTGTGTTTCAGTTTTAACATGTCATTTTAAGACCACAGGAACAAGAATGTATTAAATACTGATGATTTTCTGACCTTTTCCATTCATTTAGATAAGTGGATTGAAAAGATATTTAAAATGGTTGCGATAAAATAACCAAGACTGGTTTGAGTAACTTCTATATTTTAAACAATATTTCCAATATTTTTCAAAATTTCATATTGGCAGCAGAGGGTATAGCTCTGACATATGTAGGGAGAACAGGCCTATAGCTTGTTTCATCCAAAGAAGCAACCGTAGGATCTCCCATTTTTCCAGGGTGAGATAAAGGGTCTCACTGCAATAAATATAGCAAGGGACATGCCTATGAACCCAACATCTACCCGCACACTCTGCATAACTTAGGTCAAAAGACACTTTCTAAGCCTGTATGTCTCCAGCCTTATCTGTTTAACGAGGGTGTTTCACTTCTCCTCCCTTGAGAAGAGAAGAGGCCAAGACTTATTGACATTCCAGTGCTTACATGTGTGCTTTGTCTGTTCTAAGGATATGTTTGACAACTAACTACATGCAATTTTATTGCTATTTCATTTTATTGCTGTATAATTATGCTATTGATGTTCTTGAGAAGATTCACATGATGTACATGTTTTTTTCTGATGTGTATAGTGTCGATATTATCTGTTGTAATACTATCACAACCGAAGGTCAGGGCCTTATATAGACAGTTGTTTTTTTTTACCACGGTACCACAGTGCCCTCTACAGGTTCAGGACTCCTACTGACTGTGTCTGTCTATGTTCAATTTAAAGTTAGAAAGGTTATCATTCTGGGTACTAACTTCACTTTAATCGAGTAGGTGTTATTTATAAGTATTGGCTATAGTAGTCAAAAGTATTAATCCCTCAGATTATATATTTTTGTGTGCCACCATTTTAAGATATGGTTAAACTCTTGTTTTAAAGTCATTAAGTGTTTCTCCATATAAAATCTTGCAATACCCTTATATCACTGTTATGTTGCTTGTGGGCCATGATGGAAGATGTTAAGGGATGTTGTGTGTTCATAAAATACACGTCAAATTAACTAATTCCAACTAAGTAAAGTCCTTATCTCTTAAGAAAATAAAGGGAGGATGAAAGGCGAAGAAACTGTCTCCGCCTCTACATTCCAACACCCCCAGAGGTTTATATATTAATTGGGGTGAATTCCTTTGTCTTGGTTCTTTGCTCTTTTCACTCTGTCTATCTAGCCACGGCAGCTCTTCCGCCCTGCCCCCTCACTCAGGCCCTCTCCTATCCCAGGCCTCGTGTTTTTCTCCCTCTTTTGTTTTATTTTTATTCTGTTTTAATCGAAGCTCTTGCACCTAATTTACCTCATCATTAAAACGCTATTTTTATACTTAACTTTTTTTAACAAGTCAACTGAGAAACTAAGGTCAATGTGGATGAGAACTTTCGAGTTTTAGACATTGGACTCATTACTGATATTAACTGAATAATCAATAGATTATTGAGATTAATATTCCAAATATAAAGTTGGGTACTACTGTATATTTTGCTATACATAGAACATACCAGGGAACTCTTGGAAAAGTGTCCAATTTGCTGATTTGTCCTTTAAGTATTCTGACAACACTTGGCATTTCTTCAGGACATCTTGGGATTCGCGATAACTGGAATAAGTATGACAATCAGTTAAGTGAATCAATCAATCAATCAATCAATCAATCAATCAAGTCATCAGTCCATCCAACAATATGTGATGTCCACTAGCAGACACACAGTCACTTACAGATGACAATATGGCTCAAAGCTATTGGTCAGGTGGTCCATTGTGATGAATGGATGCTTCAGAGCTTGACGGGCAGAGATTCTCTGATTCCCGTCGACATGCAGCATCTGTTTCAGTAGGTCCACAAAAAGTATATAGTCCTCACTTCCAGCATATGAATACATTTGACGAACCTGGATTTGGAAACAGATTCAGTTCCGTTAGCCCAGTCCCTTCCTGCTGTTCCATTCTTAACTGATACAACAGAAAGTGCTTACCTCTAAAATGTCTTCCAGACAGCTGAGCTGGTCAGTGGAGTCATTCTGCTTTCCTGGATTCTAAAGAGACAAAATATGTATGCGAGCCATTTTAAAAGAGTTTAAATTAAACAATCAATTCAAACAAAGGAGAACATGGTTACTCAACCCTTAGCCTCCATGTCGGACCATCAGCAGCTTCATCTTCCATGAAATAACGCTGGGTATATTTGCCAGAACGGAGCAGGTGGTCCTCAGGCTGACCCAGCAGCTCAACAATGCGCTCTACCTGCAGATAAAAGATAAAGAGTCACATCATTTAACATTTGGCAGAAAAGTCCCCACTTTGCTGTGTGCATTAATCTGAAGTAGTTGACCTACCATCTGCTCCTCAGAGGAAGCAGAGAAGAGGTTGCGATCCAGGTAGAGGGAGGCCAGGGTGCAGCCGACTCCCCACATATCGATGGCCTCAGTGAAGGGCAGGCCAAGAAAAATTTCTGGAGCCCTAAGGAGGGAAAAAGACAAGAGCCAAAGATGAGAAATGGGTGGCAAGCTATGAAGATCAAGACAACAACGTGGATGTTTAAAATGATATAAGCTGTCTTAGACTAATGGATGAGTGTGGCAGGGCAAAAATGCCTGTACTCAAGTGTCTGAAGTTCCATTCCAGGCTGGGCATCTGAAGCTTTAATGGCCATGCCAAAGTCTATTAATTTTACCCAGCGACCTTCACTTTTGGCAAACATAATATTTCCCGGATTGATGTCAGCATGCAGGATATTATCAGCCTTGAGATCATCCAAAGCCAGGAACAGCTGCAGGAACAAACAAGATGGGACATGTTTGGGATTCAGTTTTCCATTTGCTGATGGATTAGGGTTCAGGTTAGTGTTTTCATCGATGAGCAGCAGATACAGTACATAGAACAATACATTGGTTCAAAGTAGAAGGGCACACAATAGAATGCAAACCTCCACCAAGGCAGCTTAGTGCCATTTATATGAAAATTGGTCTTGCATATAAAGGTAAACTGTAGTTGCGGTTTGGCTGTTGAGTTACACAACAGCTTTTTGGTGGACTGAAAATACAAACTTTTGAAAACAGGTTTGAGAGTGTAATCTTTTGAAATGGCGTCACTGTGTAAACGGGAAAAACACAATTCCAATGAAAACTCTGATGACATGGCAGCGCTGCATGGATATTACATGTCCAGCCTAATAGCCATGCTGACATTCTGGGGTGTTGATTTGAAAGGTTACACAGCCAACTACTGGTCTGGCTTGCATAGAACACATTTCAGCCATTTTTGCAGATTCGTGTAAATGATGACTGATTTCACACCACTGTCATATAAACATGGAACCTTTTTAAAATGCAAAAGAAAAGCTTTTCTGTTTTTAACAAGACTTGCATTGCGAACCGGGCCTCACTTTCTCCATAATCACGTCACAAAGACATCATAGATGGAAATTATTTTAAAAAAGCCCCATCTTGCAAGAAAAAAGAAAAAAAATCATGGATCTGCCCCTTTATCCAGATCCACTCCAAATCTTAATGTGTCCCCCCCCCCCCCCCACCAAGTTTCATCAAAATCTGTCAGGTAGTTTTTGTGTAATCCTGCTAACAGACAGACAGACAGACAAATGTCAGTGAAAACATCAGCTCCTTGTCGGAGGTAATAATACAAACCTGCACTGCAATGCATCTAATTTCGTATAGTTCCGATTTATATTGTCTTTCCATCACTGACTTTAAGCTCTCTCTCAGCTTCTCAAATACGAGACAGGTCCTTCCATTGTGCTCACACTGCTTAAGAAATTTGACATAGAATTTGCTGAACGGATTCCTGCAAAAAATCTCCTGTAACATGGACACCTGGTGAGAAAGAGAGATATTACACAGACACATGTGGTTAAAATCAAATAAAGGGAAGGTACTGTGTGTCAAAAGAATGGGATGGAGTCCAAAAATCTACCTCTCTCTCTATGTCCTCCTTTTTATAAGTGTCCTTGAAGATCTTCATCACCACTTCGTTTTTTGTCCAATCATTACATTCGAACAAATCACAAAAGCGGCCTTTATCAACTGTCTCCACACGAAATGAGTTAGACGTCAACTTGTTCAGAATGACGCTGTCAGGAGCAATGAACATGCAAAATCAAAACCTCTTCTTATCCACTTTAACTGAGAGAATTAGTGTTCTATCAATCTGAATAACTGTCAATGTTAACATAATGGGGAAAAAATTAAATAAAAGTTGAAAAATAGGTAACCGGTATTTCTTGTAAAGTGTAGCATTACACTATCTGTCACATTAGAAACCATAGGATATCAGAATTGCTCATCTCTCACATTGACATAGTTTCACTTTACTACTCTGTATACCACAACAGCAGGAGAGAATTCCTGAAATTCAGTAACAGCTTTTGGTTTTGTTGTGCTGCCCCAAGAATTTCAGTGGCCCTCTCTGGCCACCCCTATGAAAAAATTCTGGGGCGCCCCTGATAACTGTGTGCAGGGCTGACATGTAGATGATTAGTTTGACTAAATGGGTGAGTGTCTTTTAAAAGATACTGATACGTGATTGCTAAAATCTGTAATGAAGTACAAACACTAGACAATTATTTGAGGGGTAGAAAATGAGCCTGTACCACCAATTCTCTTTAACGGGTACGAAAGACTCCAGGAAGTTCATCAAGTCAGAAAACATCATGTTTAGTCGTTCGTCCGTTAAGTAAGGCAGGTGTTCAGATCTTTCTCTGAGCTCATCTGTTGGTGAATAAGACATGGAAAAGTTTATTTTCAAATTAGTAAAACTTTAGTCTACAAATGTGACAGGAAGGATACAGCATGAATAGAACACATGGAGTTTGAATCCGTGTATCATTCGTTCATTCGATTTTCAAAATAGAAACAAAAATATAAAAAACAAAACAAAACACTTGTTTGTTCAAAATTCGATTCCAAAACCAAAGTGAAATTTTGTGCTAAGATCAAAAATGGGAAAAAAACGGATTACAGGATTACTGGCGTGTATCATTCCTTCTTCTGTTTTCAAAATAAAACCAGCAATAAACCAACAAAAAACGACTTGTATTTTAAACTGCAACCTCGGCATGCAGTATGAGGATCTGGGTGCCTTACAGTGCCAGACAGATTTTGCTATGCAAAGGAGGAGTCTATCATACTCCTCCTGTTGTGGAGACAGTGGAAAGAAAGGGAGAAACAGAAACAGCAAGGGGTTGGGGAGACAAGGGAGACAACCACAATAACAGCAAAACAACAACAACAAAAACAACAACAGCAGAGATATATGTACAATAGCATCAACATTATAACCATAACTGTGTATATAACCTTGTTCACATTAATGTGTGTGTGTGTATGAGAGATTGTCACTGGATGTGGTTTGAAGTGGGGGGTCGTTACAACACTACGCCGACCCCCAGCAGTAGGCAGAGAAGGACCCAAACCACCACGGCGCCCCCCAACAGCGAAGGACCCAAGGTCACGTGGCCCCCGGGTGAACCACACGCCCAAGGGAAGGGTGGCAAGGGAACACTTGTAAAAATTCTCAGCTGACATTATCCAATACTGCAAATAAAGTTTATCTCCACTAACAACTTATCCAACAACCTAACTGATGACAAAGTCCTGAGGTCAGTATCAGTCGTTCATTCGATTTTCAAAATAAAACCAATATTATAAAAGAAAAAAAAAACGCTTCTTTTTTCAATATTTGTCTCCAAAACCAAAATGGAAAACAACTCGTTATCCGTTTTTTCATTTTGTGCTCAAATCAAAAATGGAAAAAACAGATAACAAGCACAAACATTCCATTTTGTTTATTGATCATTGGTCATTTACCTTTACTGCTGGGTCCGCCTTGGTCTCTGAGGTCAGTTGCCTGCTCCTCTATCATGTTTGCAGAGTTGCCCATTGACTGTCGCTTTGATCTCCTGGTCAATAATGTTCAATTCTACTTTAGTATTGATGTTAGCTTATTATACCAGGAATGTTCGAGCGCACATCAAAGCTGTTTTTTGTAGTGATGTCATCTTGACCCTATCTATATAACGGCCAACACGAGCTGTCTAAGGCACGTTAGCTCAAATAGAATCAAACAACTTGAAGAGACAACATTTTACTACTGTCAACAGTTACTGTGAAAATGAAGTATGTTAACATTTTTGCCCAGCATGTCATGTAAAATCCAACTAAATGTGACAACTAAGTCACCTGCTGTTATAAGTCAGTGCTTGCATTGAGTAGAAAAAGATACTCTAAGAATGTGATATAATTAGTTTTACCGTTTAGCTCCATTCACTCCCATTCATTTAGGACTCCCTCTAGAGCGCCCTCCAGGCGAATTGCAGCCGATTTCGGTACAATGGAATGAATAGGGAGTGAACAGGCTGTATATAGAAGGGCTGTGATAGAAATAGTGAAGGATTATGAGTAATTGTCAAAGAAACAGAGGATTTCTGTGGACAATTAATGTAAAAGACACATAAATGCTTAGCTGGCTTCATTTGTTTAGATTTATATTTTTCTTACATTAAGTTTGACACATTTTCATTGAGTTGCGTGTTTTATTGTTAGGAAAAATATGACCAGTGCAGCTAGCTAACAGGAAAAGTTATGCCTTCTTCCCAGACAGAGTATGCGCTGTTTGTTCATAAGAGATGACCATTCTGTTACCTTCGTCATTAATGCTGCTTGTAGCTTTAATTTAGTGTTGTGTCTTAGATGACATGGATTCTGTTGCTTTATCTCTTACAGTAGAGGGACTTCTCATACTTCCCAACCTGTAAATGGAACACAGACAGATCCAGTTGAAGTAAGTGAACTATTTATTTCTCAAACTGAAACATGACAACAGCTGGAGTGAAAAAACAACTAGTTTATTTATGTCCTCTTTCTCTGCTGTTCAATATGTTGACAGACTTGGATATCAAAACTGAGCTCCATAGTGTTGCCGTATATATATATATATATATATATATATATATATATATGTGTGTGTGCATGTGTATCTATGTGTATCTATGTATTAAATGATCTGTATTTCATGTACTGTTTATAGGTATACTGTCGTGTATATGCACATAATTCAACAGATGAACAATGTTTGGAGATCTTGAACACCACCACTGTTCAGATGACTCAGCCTAAAGCTCCTAACGGCAATCGGCAAACCACAAAGGTTAGTGTGTTGCAGCCTATTGCTATTCTATTCTTCTTCGCTATTATCTAAACAATTGGGGAAACAGAAAAGATAGGCTTGTTCAGGATGATGTTCCATTTGGAGAGGGCATACCTCTGCCAAGTGATTTTAGGAACCTACTGTGGCGAGCACAGGATATGCCCTGTCTTCGTGACCTTGATGTCTTTGGTGACATGTGACCTTGTTGCCAACTAATTTTCAGGGGAAGTTGCTACAGGCAGGTCTATTTGTTGCTAAAAGTTGCCAAATGACGTTGTGATGTCATTGCTTGATGACGTAATGATGTAAAACAATTACACAATGACATTACTCCAATTGAATGGCCATCTCGGCGAAAAATATTAGAAATTTGTAAATTTAGATTTGTTTGCTTAATATCACACATTTTTCTTTGCAAAAGTAATATAAACACAACACATTTTTATGATCAGATATTTTTATTTTTAAACAGAACACATTATAGCTTTGTTTTATTCATATTTTTCTCATTACATAGTAAACCCACACATGAACAATTGTAGTTGCCTGTTTTATGTGGCTTATTGCTAGCGAGCTAACATGATAACAACAACAGGGTATCAAACTAACAAGGGGTGTGATTATTGAACAATTGTGCCTCGCTATTGAGCTGAGACGTACTGCTGACGTCACTCACAATGTGGCAGTCAGGCAGACTAAGTGTGTTGTGACTAAGTGAGAAAATCGTTTTTGTGTCATTTAGAGGGAAAATGCGTGGGTTTTAGCGTTTGAGTCACCTTTGAAAAGTTGCTAAAAGTTTCCAAATAAATTTTAAAAGTAGCTAAATGTGTTGCTAAGTGCTTTTAGAAAAAGAAATTGCTAGGGTACTCAGAAAAGTTGCTAAATCTGGCAACAAAATTGCTAAGTTGGCTTCACTGCCAATGAGTGTCCCTCTAGTTTTTATCCCCTGAACGATCCGACTGACGTCACAGCGCATGAACTGTAACTGTAACTGGTTCAGTAGAGACCTCGGACTTTCTGACACTAACAGGTTATACATGATACTAATTATGACTCTGCTTGTCTGTTTACCTTTCATGCTATTTATACGGACTCTATGTTTTACTTTGTGTTCTCTTTATGTGCAGTACTCCTGTTCAAGAGTGTTTGATGGTTCTGCAAGTCAAGAGGAAGTGTTTGAGGATGTGGCCAAACCACTTGTAGAGGACCTCATTCAGCAGAAGAGTGGTGAGTTTTCTGAGCCATAAAATGTACCATTTATCCACTCTAGTGTAGGAAGTATTAGTTGATCAAGTGATGATAAGTTTTGATAACGTTATTAGGGGTTGACTGATTTTTACAGGCAGATATTTAAGGATAGTTTAGAGCAGGAAAAGCCCAGGGCTTCTGCTTTAGCCACAAGCCAAAAGTTTTAATTCAGCAACTATCAAGTTTATCAGAGAGGAATTGATTTATTTTAGCAGCATATAATGAATTACTGATAATTGTCTCAGTGAAAAGTGGATATAAAGTGGTTATTTTCCATGTTTATAGGTCTGCTGTTTGCATACGGTGTTACGGGCAGTGGAAAGACCTACACCCTGAATGGAACAGTTGGAACAGATGGAGACAAACAAGGAATCATCCCACGTTCTCTTAAGATGCTGTTCAACAGCATCAAACCACCTGAGAACAAAGACAAGGTAAAACCTTCATTAATATTTTGTCTACTTGATCTCTAACAAATACTGTACACTGTTGGAGTTGGAGGGGGGGGACAATTATTTTAAAATGCTTTCATTCTTCATCAGGTAACCGACGATAAGCTCGTGGATGAACATTACCGTTACCATGTGATTGTGTCCTACGTTGAGATTTACAAGAACTTCATGTACGATCTCCTGAACGCTTCACCTCTAAATGAGTAAGAGACAGGATTAGGTGTCAGTGTATGTTTTCTGAATCACGAGGCCTGTTTGAAACCAGGTTATCTGTGGTACAATGAATACTTGGACCTTGGCTGTAGCTGATGTTGTATAGGCCATTAGTGCATTTCCATCCCATTCATCCAAAGCCCTGTAAATAGCATAGGTGTATCTTGCTAGTCATGTTGGTGGCTGTCATCTTCATGGATTGGTTCCCCTCTTTTACTGTTGCTGTAGAGACCAGTAACGTCCTTGAAGGACTTGGGCAAACCCAGTGGTCATATGTCTGTACTCCTGAATGTATTTGTCGCCACAGATTGGATTTATTTAACATTTACACTGACATCAAGCATTTTTCATTGGAGATTTTTGCTGCTTGTCTGACTAAAGCCACACATTGTGTTAAATTGTCTCTTCATAAACTTGTTTCAGGAAAGCCAAAGTCTATAAAGTTCGAAAACCCCTCAGGAGTATGGCCAACTGCATACAAAAAGAAGTCAAAACACAAGAGGATGCTATGGAAGTCTTTAATACGGGTGAGTGGTGATAATAACTCTCTGTTGTTCTGAATACAAGGGTATTATATTTTTTATCATTGTATTCCCTTATATGCAGATTGAATATTTAGTTTTGCAAAGTTTTAAATATTTAAAATGTATTTTTATTCAGACTAAACATTGAAAAGAAAAGAAAAGTTTTTTATTGCTTATTTGATATGCAGCAGGAAGTTTTAGGTTAGCTTCCTGTGGCTACCGCCAGCTTTCATATTCAGTTGAGCAATCAAATCAACAGAAATAATTAGACAAAGGCCTAAATGTGTTGACTTTATAAGAAAAGATAAGGCCTTCATTGTTACCCATGTTATAACTGTTTCACATCGTATTAATGATGCTCCACTCTGTCTCTAGCACAACAAAAAAGGAGGACAGAGAAGCATGATCTCAACAGCACTTCCAGTCGCTCCCACGCTTTGTTCACTGTGAAGCTGCTCCGTGAATCTCTACGTTCTCAGGTGACGTTCACCTCTAGTGTGACATATTGCAACACATTGTTCATTCTTTATGGTGAAATGTTTATTCAAAGAATGACAGTGGCTGTTGAGTGATACTAACAGTGTGATATTTTATTTTTGCAGCACAATAAGAAGGTGGATGTGAGCCAGCTCTGTCTGGTTGACCTGGCAGGAGTTGAGAATGTGAAAAAAGCCAATGCAGTGGGAGAGCGAGCCCTTGAAGCAGGTCAGTGGGTTTCTTTCTCTCTTAAGTCAACCGGAGACATTTCTGTGTATCCGTTTTCAGTTTGTTCATAAGCAGAACGTCTCTACTCATGTCTCATTCACAGGTTGTATTAACAAGGACCTGTTGGGACTGAACAACTGTATTAGAACCATGCGTAAGAACCAAGTGAATGGAAACAAGAAGCAGGTTGGTATTTTACAGTCTGTTCATCATATTTAGCTGTTCATCTGTTTTATGTAGAGTATAGTAATATTGTAAATATTCTTTTTTATCATTGCTAACATTCCAGTATTTCCTTGCAGATTGTTCCATTCAGGGACTGTACCCTCACGAAAACGTTAAAAGGCTATTTTGAGGGAGAAGGCAAAATCAGAATGATTGTGTGTGTAAACCCAGCCGCTTGTCAATACACTGAAACGAAGGTAGGCCATGTATTTTGCTGGGATTCAATAGTCCACTGTCACTGGTTCTGTCCACCACATGTATGGATTTCCTTCAGATTACTGTTGACACTTTGAAAGTCAGTTCAAAGCTGAGTTTTAAATCATCAGTTTTTGAATTTGGATCCCTTCTGTGGCTTTAAGGTCATGAGGAAAAGTGTATTTCTTATAGTTCTCCACTGTATGTGTTACAGGGGGTGATGATGTTCGCAAAGATTGCCAAACAGGTGAAAGTGGCACGGCCAGATGAACGGCCAGTGGCCAACCCTGCAGAGGTCATAGGTGAGCTGTGCTACTACAGTAGCTAGCATTGAGTACCGTAAACTGTAGAACCTTTCTAGCACTGGTTCCTGGAACTGTTAGCAGCTGGAGAAACTGTTTTTAATATTTTCACTTTACTCTTCCTGGATTACTGGACTAAACATTAAGAAACCTGATGGAATATCAGAAGAGTTTGGACTATAAAAATAGAAATAACTGTCCAAAAGATAATAGATAACAAAGCAGAAGAGGAACCACCAGCATTGGCCCTCTAGTTCTCATTACCATGGGCTTCCTTACTGTAAAATTTCCTCTGTAAATGGTGCACAGTTCACACACTATTGGTTTAATAACTCAGGTTTCAGACATAACAAAAATCCCACTGCTTTAGTCAACTAAATATGTTGATATGGAATTGGCAAGCACTACCACAACACAACCTAACTGATGACACAAAGTCCTGAGCTCAGTACCCAACCCTAGTACTAACTCCATGTGTTGTAATCATGTTGGATTCTTACCTGTCACATTTTGACATTCAGACTAATGACTGTATATTACTAATTTGAAAATAATCTTTCCATGTCTTATTCACCAACAGATGGGCTCAGAGGAACACCTGGATACCCGCCTGTCTCAAAGGACGAACAAAAGAAGCCTTTCAAGGCCAAAGCACCGACTAAACCAGTTAAAAAGTACAGGCTCATTTTCTACCCCTCAAATTATTGTCTAGTGTGTGTACTTCATTACAGATTTTAGGTGGCAATGATGTATCAGTATTTTTTAAAAGGCATTCATCCATTTAGTCAAATTCACATTGATAGATGACAACACTACTTCTCTCAGTGAAAAGTGGATAAGAGGAGGTTTTGATTTTCCATGTTCCTAGGACTCCTAGACAAAATCTCTTAAAACCACCATGGCACTTGTAAGACCTTCACCATGAGTTGATCACCAGGGAGATGTGGAGTCCACTCCGAGCCCACGCCGAGTCCATGCCAAGTCAACGCCAAGTCCACGCAGAGCCCACGCGGAGCCCACGCGGAGTCCATGCCGAGTCCATGCCGAGTCCACTCCGAGCCCACGCCGAGTCCACGCCGAGTCCACTCTGAGCCCACGCCGAGTCCATGCCGAGTCCACTCCGAGCCCACGCCGAGTCCACGCCGAGTCAACGCCGATCCTACGCCGAGTCCACGCGGAGGCCAAGCTTAGCCCACGTCGAGTCCACTCCGAGGCCACGCTTAGCCCACGTCGAGTCCACTCCGAGGCCACGCTTAGCCCACGCCGAGTCGATGCCGAGCCCAGGCGTGTACAGTGGAAAGACAGGAGAAGACTGTCCGACTCACGCTTGGATTATGGATTTGAGTTGTAGATATTCAAGAAATGTCTTTGTCAACTCAAGTCAAAATTTATTCATAAAGCACATTTGTAAAGTGCTTTACAACGTTTACATTATCACTGCTTTTACCACTGAAAGCAGTGATAATGAAAAGTACGAGAAGAAATAATAATTATAAAAAAAAGGGAGGGGTGTTTAAATAAAGAAATTAATAAAAAATATTGTTCAAGGAAAAAAAAAAAGAAGTTCAGTAATTTTTAATTTTGCAGGATTGTTCCAGATTGGTGTGAGTCTGCAGGGGATAAGTGAAGACCTAGTTATTTTAAGAAATTCCCACCAGGCTAGCAGGGAGGTGCTTATACTAATGCTTTTAAAGCAGCTATATCATTTGATAGTGGGGCTGATGAATGGCAGGTCTGAGATTTGGATTTCATCACAGAATGTTTGTTCTGAGTGGTCCAGTCATGGGCGGATCCAGGGGTGGGGCCAGAGGGGCGCTGGCCCCAGCTGAAATCTGATTGGTGGTGTGGCAGAAAGTCAAAGAAAGACGAGGAGACTTTGGCTTGCAGTCACGGGATCATTTACTGTCATGTCTGTCTTACATGATACCTGACATGATCAACACAATAGCGACTCTGCTGTAGTTTTATACCCATCAATACACACTCATAGTTTACATATCACTCTGGCTCCATGACTGGTCTGCATATCTTCCACAGAAGGTTACAACAACATATCTTATATCTTCATTTGTGGTTAGAACACCATGTAATTGAAGGATTGAGAGGCCAAACAAGAACTTCTTGAACCATTGTGTTAATACAAGTAAAACTCCCTACATATCCCCCCTCTGGGAGCAAAAACTCCCAAAAAGACTGTGTTTAAGTTGCTGTAATAAACATAAATAAAAACATAATACAAACTTAATAATAAAAAAACAACTATAACTAATTATACAGGTTCATTTCATATTAAGACGAAAACCCTGCTTGACTGCATTCATTCTCATTTGCAGGGAAAGTTCTTTATCGTCCTCTTCCTGTTAGAGCGACGGCCTTCTGACATGCGATGAACCTGTATATATGTAATATGGTAATGCAAAGTATGAGCTGCTTACACTTGATTACTTAGCGTATGTTGATTTTTGAATGCTAATTAAAATGAAATGATACACACAGAACTATTTCAATGTCAAAACAAAAACATATGACATATGGTGATACCACAGAGTCCATGTGTCTCTTTTCCTGAATCTTTTATCCCATAGGAGCATCATCAGAGTCCTCCAGGAAGTTAGGGATAGGGAACAAATCAGAACAAAATTTATCCCCATTTTCCCAAAGTTTTGTCTAGCCAATCCCATGACCAGTTATCCCTGCCAGCATTCTCTCTAAGCTCCTGCCTCAATCCCCGAATTTTATCCATTGCTACGGAAAATGTTCCATCAGGTGCAGTATTATTGGGTATGGCCATTGAAAGGGCTGATAACATCCGAAGCAGGTGGAGTATGTCAGAGCAGCTGGAGGGAACTCGGGTACTGCAGACATGAGGAAAATATGCTAACTCTACACTGAAAGGTCAGGGTTCAAACCCAGAACCCTCTGGCTGTTAGCCAACAGTGCCAACCACTCCACATCATAAAAAACATCATGAATTCATTATAATTACAATTTTAACTACTTTTACTGCTGAGCGATCGAGGCCTGTGAAGCACAGCCTTCAGCTTCATTTGTAAATTGAGCATGAAGCACAAAAAAAAGAGTTAGAAGCATGTTATCAAGCCACAACCCACTGGTTTCATGGCAGACACTTTAACCACGCAACCACTATGATGGATAATGGAGAAAGGAATGGGATTTGTAGTCAAAGCTGTGCATCCTCCCTGAAACACAACCTCTATGTCTTGCAGAGCCTCAGCGGTGTGACCGATCGCTGGGAGTGGGGAGGAGAGATGCCCAGCAGAGGAAAACGGGGGAATGAACGAGCTTCATGAAAGCATCATGGCACAGTGAAGAGCCAGTCTAAGACATCAGTGAGAATGTTCTCAGGGTAGGAAGATAGGCTGGTGTGCTTTCTGGGGCTGGAAGCTGATAGAAGCTAAAATGACTTTAGCTCACATGACATTTGACTGAGCTTCAGTCATTTGCATATTAAGTCATTGCAATGTGGTGTTACAGAGCATGTTGTTCTTTCTACCTGTACAGGTGTCCATCATCCCTCGAGGGAAGGGTCTGGGGTACGCTCAATACTTGCCTAAAGAGCAGTACTTGTACACCAAAGAGCAGCTTCTGGACCGGATGTGTATGACTCTAGGCGGTCGAGTCTCAGAGGAGATCTTCTTTGGACGAATCACCACCGGAGCTCAGGACGACCTCCGAAAGGTCACCCAGAGCGCTTATGCACAGGTCAGAACTCACACAGATGAGACAATAATGTTTTTAGAGATAAACTGATGGAGATGTGTTGAAACACTGACGTAGGTTTTAGAAATCATCAGCAGGAAGAAAAAGAGAATGAAACCTGTTGTGATGAGATAAAAAATGGCCAAGATGTTGTGTTTCTTGTTCCTGTCTGACCTTGTGGCTGTTCTGCTGCAGATCGTTCAGTTTGGGATGAACGAGAAGGTGGGTCAGGTGTCCTTCGACCTCCCCCGGCAGGGCGAGATGGTTCTGGAGAAACCGTACAGCGAAGCTACGGCTCGCCTCATCGACACCGAGGTTCGGAGCCTCATCAGCGAGGCGTATCAGAGAACCCACCGACTGCTGAGTGACAAAAAGGCTGAGGTGGAGAAGGTACGATGATCAAACATGCATGTAGATTTTTCTTCAAGTGGTGTTCTTCAATCCACTGTACATCTGTGACTACGTCTTAAACTAGAACCACCTTTCACTCATAAAACCCTGACACTGAGTTGTAGAACCTTCTGTGCTGGGAAGGCTACGAATGTTACAAATGCAAAGTGAAGGTTTTAGAGCTTCTTATTAAAGATTGTCACAGGAATGTTCTAGATTTTAATGTCACGGTTCAATCAGAGCTGGTTCTAGTTTAGATGTTATAGACTTTTCGAACACCAGTTGGAGAACATTATAGAGGTGTTTTCTGTGAATGACCAAGAAGATTTTAGGACTCTTCTCCAACAGGTTCTAGGTGCACAATTAAGACATTTTTTGTACAGTGGTCTCCATATGGGAATTTCTTCTGATAAAAGATATTCCGCAGAACCTAGAACCAGTTGGTGCTTTTAGAACTCTCATTGAGATGTAGAATATTTGCTGAGAATGATTACTTCCTCCAAAACCCCTCTATCACTGGCCTAGTCCTCGACTTTAGGTGACATGTGAACATTGAGGAGTACGGATGTGGGAAGAGGAGAGGGGCGGAGACGGCCCTCTTATGTGATTCTACCCACTGGCCTCTGTGAGCTGAGCTTGGACCCCTATAAGAAATATCTTTTGTAATAAGCCCTTCTGACAGCCTGTCCCGGAGTCCTCCGTCTCAAGAAGCATGTAGGGATCCCGACCTTTAAAAGTTCTTAACAGTTATAAAAACCTTACTGGGCTCACTCCCTATGTTGACCCAGGGTCAGGTCCCTATCACTCTTCTCTCTCCTATATGTGATGTGTGTTTGCTTCAAAGTTATCAGTAGTGTTACCATTGTGTGAATGCGCTGAGCTTACCTCTCAGGGGCGTAGCGGAACCTCCGGCGTGTGACTGTGATATGTGTGCTTGGTTGTGCACTAATTTACTGATAAAACCACAGAAGGCTTCTTATGTTTCGACGGGTTTTATTGACTAGAAATCTAGAATATCAAACACCACAGTATGTCTAAGAAATAAAAAAATGAAAATAAAACAATTGATTACTTAAGTAAAAGTAAATCAAAATGATTAATAAGTAAAATTCAGAATTCAACAATGAAAATGATGTTTAAATGACTAAATAATATCTGAATATAGGAAACACACCTTTCTATCTTTCAGTTACTGATGTCAAAACACAACATGTTAAGATCGTCAGTACCACTAATGAATTTCTTCAAAATCACTTCCAGCAAAACTGTCCTTCCAGACTGGGTTAATTAAGTATAGTACTTTAAACAGAACAAGAACTATTGCATATATTTCATAACTTCCAACACTGTGAATGAAGTCTACACAAAGCTTGTAATTTGTAATACGTGTAAGCCTCAGAGGAACAAACCTGAAAACGTTTGGAACGACAAACTTAATCAGACACTTAGAAATATTCTCCCTCACTCTCTCCCACAGATAGATAATCTTTATTGTCTGTTACATCAGTGACAGAAATTCTTCTTTGACAGGGCTCAACACACTCAATTCACATTTAAAACAGATTTGAAACACATAAAAACCACATGGTGCTGACACATGAGATGGACTGTTAAAAACATATATAACAGGTACATCATGAGGACAGGTTAGCGTGCTGTGTCTGTCTGTTGGTTCAGGATGGTTACTGCAGATGGAATGAATGATTTCTTGTAGATTAATTCTTATCTGTTTTTCTCAGAGTTTTCCTGGGAATAAATCCTGAATGAGGGTCAAAGGCTGACAAAACAGCGACACGTCCCTCCAAGACTGCTGAAGTTCCTGTATGAACTCAATGAAGCTCAGAATGCGTCTAGCTGAACTGAACATTAAGGTCAAATGAAAACCTGCAGGCTTGTTAACACAGGCACATGGAAAGAGGTACCAAGAGCACACAAACACTCGTGGAGCCCTGCCTTTTGCTTCGTTCTTGTTTTCTTCATTTTCTTGATTATATTGTTGTAGTTCTGCATTGAGTAATGTTGTTGGGGGTATGTGGAAGTATGCGACAAAGATACAAGAAAGCATTGTTGCAGATCCATGCCAAATAAAGTTTTCATAATGTAGCACTTTACTACGGTGGCTGACAAGGGCAAACGCACTGCAAAAACCACAACACATTAAGTTGTACTGTACTTACATTTATTATTTATTATATTGTTATATTGTTTAGTTATTTATCAACACCTCTACTAAAGATGTATTTTGTAAAGATGGAGGACTTCCATAAGTCTAATAAGATTAGTTTTGTTAAAATTGACAGACCTTTTCTGAAACCTTGTGGAACATGCATTTCAAATTGCTATTGTGTTGTCTTCTTCTGAATTTATGAAAAACGTCCACAACTTGTTTCGTGTTTATATTCAGCCATGTTTTGCTATTAATCTGCTAAACTTCTTCATCGGAATGATGGATTACTGTTTTTGGCGGAAAGGTACTATACAGAATTTTACTTTTCAGGTTTGGCGAAACTGTCCAAAGAAAGTGTCTAGACTTGATTCATAGAGTATTCAGTGGTGAAGACATTTTTGGTTAATACTATACTGAGGATCTGCTGAAATTTTACAGAAATTATCCAAATCTGTGATAATCCATTACTGTATATACTGAAGTGTCCGTGAATGCTACACAGGATGTAATGTAAATTCCAGAATGATCAGTATTTGGATTTACATAAGTGTCGACAAATGGTACAGAGGAAATACTGTAAATCTATGGAATTATCACTTTTTGGATTCACGGAAGTGTCCGTGAATTTACGGAACTTTGCCCCACAAGATTGAAGGAAATTTCCATGAATGGTACAGAGGGCATACTGTGAATTTATGGAATTTTCTGTCATAGGATTGAAGGAAATGTCCGTGAACATAACGCTAAAGGTACTGGTAATTTTTTGCCAGTACTTTCTCTGTTTTATACACAAGTTTTTCTTACAGTGTATACATAGATAGATATAATATATATATGCTGAATAAGTAATTCAGTCACTCTAAATTCTCCATATAAACCTGAGAGCAAATGAGGTAATTTTCACAAAAATAAATTCTCTTACAGTATCATGAACATAAAACTTGCTGTTTTCTTTGATTGTGTGAAATGCAACAGATTCAATCAGTCTAGTACACAGCTGACGATATAATCAGAATTAGAATGAGCTTTATTGGCCAAGTATGTGTATACATACAAGGAATGTGACTCCAGTTTTTGCTTACACTAAAATATATATATATATCTACATAATATATATTATACTTAACATAGTCCATAGGCAAATTCAGTCTTGTGGCCAGGCAGCAAGGAATAAAGCTACAAAATAAAAAAGGAAACAGCAACTAAATTATTAGGATTGGAGAAAAGGAGTAGTCGGCAGGTCCGCCCCCGAATGGAGAACAGGAGTAGTCGGCAGGTCTGCCCCCAACTGGAGAACAGGAGTAGTCGGCAGGTCCGCCCCCGACTTGAGAACAGTAGTCGGCAGGTCTGCCCCCGACTGGAAAACAGGAACAGGATTAGTCAGCAGAACAACCACCGACTGGAAAACAGGAGCAGTAGTCGGAGGGACCACCACCGACTGGACACGTGGAGCGGGAATCGGAGTGACCACCTCCGACTTGACTGGACACGTGGAGCAGAAGTCGGTCGGACCACCCCCAACTGGACACGTGGAGCAGAAGTCGGACGGACCACCACCGACTGGACACGTGGAGCAGAAGTCGGAGGGACCACCCCCGACTGGACACGTGGAGCAAAAGTCGGACGGACCACCCCCGACTTGACACGTGGAGCAGAAGTCGGAGGGACCACCACAGACTGGACACGTGGACCGGTGTATATATATATATATATATATATATATATATATATATATATATATATATATATATATATATACAAAACATAAAATATACAGGATCAAGAAAATATACACTATGCTCGACTTATGTACATTGTGTATAATTGTTTTAAATTATGTACATTGTGCATAATTCTGTTAAAAGTCCTCCGCATAGGGAGGCAAGCAGCAGCAAAGGTAATCCTTGACTCTACAGATCCTGTTCAGCAATTTCCTGAGGCCACCAGACAAGACTGAAACATAAGGAGTGAAGTCTGTTGGTGTAGCTCCTTCAGAAGACCTGGAAGTTAAATCTTCATCATTGAAGCATTGACAAAGTCCTCCACCAGATAAGCAGACTTCTGAATTGTCTTATCTGAGAAGGTAGGTATTTCTCCATCAGAAGAACGGGCCTCTGGATCTTTGTCTTCTGAGACAGGAGATTGTACTCGTTTACAGTACGAGACAGTTGAGACAGTAGGTATTTCTCCATCAGAAGAACAGACCTCTGGATCTTTGTCTACTGAGACAGGAGATTGTACTCGTTTACAGTACGAGACAGTTGAGACAGTAGGTATTTCTCCATCAGAAGAACAGACCTCTGGATCTTTGTCTTCTGAGACAGGAGATTGTACTCCTTTACAGTACGAGACAGTTGAGACAGTAGGTATTTCTCCATCAGAAGAACAGACCTCTGGATCATTTTCATCTGGGACGGTAAGTATTTTTCTGTCAGAATTCTTGACTCGACGAAAGAATCTGTGAATCCTCTTCAGTAATTTTCTGGGGCCACCAGACGAGGCTGAGACATCAGAAGTGAGGTTTGTTGGTTCAGCTCCCTCAGAAGACTTGGCAGTTAAATCTTCATCATTGAAGCATTGACGTAGTCCTCCACCAGATAAGCAGACTTCTGGATCTTCATCTGTTGAGATAGGAGATTGTATTCCATCGCAGTAATAGGCAGCTGACATGGGAGGTATTTTTCCATGAGACTTCTTGACTCTACGAAAGAATCTGTGAATCCTCTTCAGCAATTTTCTGGGGCCACCAGACGAAGTTGAGACATCAGACGTGAAGTCTGTTGGTTTAGCTCCTTCAGAAGACCTCGCAGGTAAATCTTCATCATTGAAGCATTGACGTAGTCCTCCACCAGATAAGCAGACTTCTGGATCTTCGTCTCTTGAGATAGGAGATTGTACTCCATCACAGTAATAGGCAGCTGACATGGGAGGTATTTTTCCATGAGACTTCTTGACTCGACCAAAGAATCTGTGAATCCTCTTCAGTAATTTTCTGGGGCCACCAGACGAGGCTGAGACATCAGGAGAGAAGTCTGTTGGTTTAGCTCCCTCAGAAGACCTGGCAGTTAAATCTTCATCATTGAAGCATTGACGTAGTCCTCCACCAGATAAGCAGACTTCTGGATCTTCATCTGTTGAGATAGGAGATTGTACTCCATCGCAGTAATAGGCAGCTGACATGGGAGGTATTTTTCCATGAGACTTCTTGACTCTACGAAAGAATCTGTGAATCCTCTTCAGCAATTTTCTGGGGCCACCAGACAAAGTTGAGACATCAGACGTGAAGTCTGTTGGTTTAGCTCCTTCAGAAGACCTCGCAGGTAAATCTTCATCATTGAAGCATTGACGTAGTCCTCCACCAGATAAGCAGACTTCTGGATCTTCGTCTCTTGAGATAGGAGATTGTACTCCATCACAGTAATAGGCAGCTGACATGGGAGGTATTTTTCCATGAGACTTCTTGACTCGACCAAAGAATCTGTGAATCCTCTTCAGTAATTTTCTGGGGCCACCAGACGAGGCTGAGACATCAGGAGAGAAGTCTGTTGGTTTAGCTCCCTCAGAAGACCTGGCAGTTAAATCTTCATCATTGAAGCATTGACGTAGTCCTCCACCAGATAAGCAGACTTCTGGATCTTCATCTGTTGAGATAGGAGATTGTACTCCATCGCAGTAATAGGCAGCTGACATGGGAGGTATTTTTCCATGAGACTTCTTGACTCTACGAAAGAATCTGTGAATCCTCTTCAGCAATTTTCTGGGGCCACCAGACAAAGTTGAGACATCAGACGTGAAGTCTGTTGGTTTAGCTCCTTCAGAAGACCTCGCAGGTAAATCTTCATCATTGAAGCATTGACGTAGTCCTCCACCAGATAAGCAGACTTCTGGATCTTCGTCTCTTGAGATAGGAGATTGTACTCCATCACAGTAATAGGCAGCTGACATGGGAGGTATTTTTCCATGAGACTTCTTGACTTGACCAAAGAATCTGTGAATCCTCTTCAGTAATTTTCTGGGGCCACCAGACGAGGCTGAGACATCAGGAGAGAAGTCTGTTGGTTTAGCTCCTTCAGAAGAGGTGACAGGAACTCTATCGGGTGACCCTGTAATGAGAACACCATCACAGAAGAGAGAGACTTTAAGTTCATCAAAATACCTGGTGGCTGGAGGATCGTCATTAGCAGCAGAGGTTATGGCTCTGACATAAAACCTACCAGAGGACTTTTGGTACGGTGGGCAACCTGAGGAGCTCTTCACTGTGTCTGTTGAAAATACTGGGCACTCATTCATGATAGCTTGGGACGCAGCCAGACTGGAATAAGTATGACAATCAGTTAGTCAATCAATCAGTTGATCAATAAAGCCATTAATCCATTCAACAATATGTGATGTCCACTAGCAGACACACAGTCACTTACTAATCACTGGTCTCAAAGCGATTGATCAGGTGGTCCATTGTGATGAATGGGTGCTGCAGAGCTTGACGGGCAGAGATTGCTTGTTTCCTATCATCAGACAGCAGCTGTTTCAGTAGGTCCACAAAAGCCAGCAGGTCCTCAAATTCAGCATCCCTGTCTGTTGAATTCACCTGGACCTGGAAACAGATTCAGATAAGTTAATGCAGTCCCTTCCTTTAAGAGACGGGTAATTAACAAGTGCTGTTTCATTCTTAACTGATATAACAGAAAGTGCTTACATGTGTCCCCACTTGGCTGTGTACATTTTTCTTAAGTAGATGAGCTTCAATATGATCCTTATTGTAAGGATAGACAAGTTCGTAACCCATGTAGATGGAGGCCAGGCTGCGGCTGACAAACCACAAATCGAAGGCCTCATTGAAGAACTCCTCATGGACATCCTCATGGACGTCTTCATCGACGTCCTCATCGATGTCTTCATCGACGTCCTCATCGACATCCTCATCGACGTCCTCATCCAAGTCCTCATGGACATCCTCATCGACGTCTTCATCGACGTCTTCATCGACGTCCTCATCTGAGTACCAACAGAAGTCTATAATAAGACTGGGAGCATATAAACACGTGTCCTGAATTCTCGGCAATTCCATTCCAGGTGGGGCATCCTGAGCTTTAATGGCCAAGCCAAAGTCTATTAATTTTATCCTGTGGGGCTGGTCCTGCCTATTGACAAACATGATATTTCCCAGATGGAGGTCTTTATGCATGATATTAAGAGCCTTGAGTTCATCCAAAGCCAGGAACAGCTGCAGGAACAAAGAAGATGGGACAAGTTTGGGATTCAGTTTTCCATTTGCAGATGTGGTTAGGATCTTCATTGATGAGCAGCAGATACAGTATATTGAACAATACATTGGTTGCATATTAAAATTATACAAACCTGCTTTGCAATAGGCCTAATAGAGCGCAGAGTCAGTTTCCCATGTTTCTCTACTTCATCCTTGAGGCTTCTGTCCAGCATCTCAAATACGAGACAGGTCCGTCCATGGTACTCACACTGCCCAAGTAAACTGATCATGTAATTGCTGGCACTAATCTCTTCTAAAATGGACAGCTGAGTAGGAAAGAGAGACATGACACAGTAAATAGTACAAAATGTGGTTTAATATACATAAGTGTCATAAGAATCAGATGGAGTCAAAAGATCTACCTCTCTCTGTGTGAACTCTGGGTTATAACGTACGGCGGGGATCTTCACTGCCACTTCCTCTTCTGTTGTCCTGTTTTGGCACCTGACCATAATACCACACGTGCCTCCATCAATCCTCCCCAGGACACAGTAGCTAGAAGAGCTGCCGTACAATATAATTCTACCATCCTGGTCCCAAATTTTTGATGTTACAACTGTGAGGAAAGACGGTGAACATGGAGATGAAAAACGTGAAGTCTGTGTATTCAGTCTGTCTTTGAATCAACACAAGATGAACTAAAACACAGCAGAAACATGAATAATGTTCTTGTGTTTCAGTTTTAACATGTCATTTTAAGACCACAGGAACAAGAATGTATTAAATACTGATGATTTTCTGACCTTTTCCATTCATTTAGATAAGTGGATTGAAAAAGAGATTTAAAATGGTTGCGATAAAATAACCAAGACTGGTTTGAGTAACTTCTATATTTTAAACAATATTTCCAATATTTTTCAAAATTTCATATTGGCAGCAGAGGGTATAGCTCTGACATATGTAGGGAGAACAGGCCTATAGCTTGTTTCATCCAAAGAAGCAACCGTAGGATCTCCCATTTTTCCAGGGTGAGATAAAGGGTCTCACTGTAATAAATATAGCAAGGGACATGCCTATGAACCCAACATCTACCCGCACACTCTGCATAACTTAGGTCAAAAGACACTTTCTAAGCCTGTATGTCTCCAGCCTTATCTGTTTAACAAGGGTGTTTCACTTCTCCTCCCTTGAGAAGAGAAGAGGCCAAGACTTATTGACATTCCAGTGCTTACATGTGTGCTTTGTCTGTTCTAAGGATATGTTTGACAACTAAACTACATGCAATTTTATTGCTATTTCATTTTATTGCTGTATAATTATGCTATTGATGTTCTTGAGAAGATTCACATGATGTACATGTTTTTTTTTGATGTGTATAGTGTCGATATTATCTGTTGTAATACTATCACAACCGAAGGTCAGGGCCTTATATAGACAGTTGTTTTTTTTTACCACGGTACCACAGTGCCCTCTACAGGTTCAGGACTCCTACTGACTGTGTCTGTCTATGTTCAATTTAAAGTTAGAAAGGTTATCATTCTGGGTACTAACTTCACTTTAATCGAGTAGGTGTTATTTATAAGTATTGGCTATAGTAGTCAAAAGTATTAATCCCTCAGATTATATATTTTTGTGTGCCACCATTTTAAGATATGGTTAAACTCTTGTTTTAAAGTCATTAAGTGTTTCTCCATATAAAATCTTGCAATACCCTTATATCAATGTTATGTTGCTTGTGGGCCATGATGGAAGATGTTAAGGGATGTTGTGTGTTCATAAAATACACGTCAAATTAACTAATTCCAACTAAGTAAAGTCCTTATCTCTTAAGAAAATAAAGGGAGGATGAAAGGCGAAGAAACTGTCTCCGCCTCTACATTCCAACACCCCCAGAGGTTTATATATTAATTGGGGTGAATTCCTTTGTCTTGGTTCTTTGCTCTTTTCACTCTGTCTATCTAGCCACGACAGCTCTTCCGCCCTGCCCCCTCACTCAGGCCCTCTCCTATCCCAGGCCTCGTGTTTTTCTCCCTCTTTTGTTTTATTTTTATTCTGTTTTAATCGAAGCTCTTGCACCTAATTTACCTCATCATTAAAACGCTATTTTTATACTTAATTTTTTTTAACAAGTCAACTGAGAAACTAAGGTCAACGTGGATGAGAACTTTCGAGTTTTAGACATTGGACTCATTACTGATATTAACTGAGTAATCAATAGATTATTGAGATTAATATTCCAAATATAAAGTTGGGTACTACTGTATATTTTGCTATACATAGAACATACCAGGGAACTCTTGGAAAAGTGTCCAATTTGCTGATTTGTCCTTTAAGTATTCTGACAACACTTGGCATTTCTTCAGGACATCTTGGGATTCGCGATAACTGGAATAAGTATGACAATCAGTTAAGTGAATCAATCAATCAATCAATCAATCAATCAATCAAGTCATCAGTCCATCCAACAATATGTGATGTCCACTAGCAGACACACAGTCACTTACAGATGACAATATGGCTCAAAGCTATTGGTCAGGTGGTCCATTGTGATGAATGGATGCTTCAGAGCTTGACGGGCAGAGATTCTCTGATTCCCGTCGACATGCAGCATCTGTTTCAGTAGGTCCACAAAAAGTATATAGTCCTCAATTTGAGCATATGAATACATTTGACGCACCTGGATTTGGAAACAGATTCAGTTCCGTTAGCCCAGTCCCTTCCTGCTGTTCCATTCTTAACTGATACAACAGAAAGTGCTTACCTCTAAAATGTCTTCCAGACAGCTGAGCTGGTCAGTGGAGTCATTCTGCTTTCCTGGATTCTAAAGAGACAAAATATGTATGCGAGCCATTTTAAAAGAGTTTAAATTAAACAATCAATTCAAACAAAGGAGAACATGGTTACTCAACCCTTAGCCTCCATGTCGGACCATCAGCAGCTTCATCTTCCATGAAATAACGCTGGGTATATTTGCCAGAACGGAGCAGGTGGTCCTCAGGCTGACCCAGCAGCTCAACAATGCGCTCTACCTGCAGATAAAAGATAAAGAGTCACATCATTTAACATTTGGCAGAAAAGTCCCCACTTTGCTGTGTGCATTAATCTGAAGTAGTTGACCTACCATCTGCTCCTCAGAGGAAGCAGAGAAGAGGTTGCGACCCAGGTAGAGGGAGGCCAGGGTGCAGCCGACTCCCCACATATCGATGGCCTCAGTGAAGGGCAGGCCAAGAAAAATCTCTGGAGCCCTGAGGAGGGAAAAAGACAAGAGCCAAAGATGAGAAATGGGTGGCAAGCTATGAAGATCAAGACAACAACGTGGATGTTTAAAATGATATAAGCTGTCTTAGACTAATGGACGAGTGTGGCAGGGCAAAAATACCTGTACTCAAGTGTCTGAAGTTCCATTCCAGGCTGGGCATCTGAAGCTTTAATGGCCATGCCAAAGTCTATTAATTTTACCCAGCGATCTTCACTTCTGGCAAACATAATATTTCCCGGATTGATGTCAGCATGCAGGATATTATCAGCCTTGAGATCATCCAAAGCCAGGAACAGCTGCAGGAACAAACAAGATGGGACATGTTTGGGATTCAGTTTTCCATTTGCTGATGGATTAGGGTTCAGGTTAGTGTTTTCATCGATGAGCAGCAGATACAGTACATAGAACAATACGTTGGTTCAAAGTAGAAGGGCACACAATAGAATGCAAACCTCCACCAAGGCAGCTTAGTGCCATTTATATGAAAATTGGTCTTGCATATAAAGGTAAACTGTAGTTGCGGTTTGGCTGTTGAGTTACATAACAGCTTTTTGGTGGACTGAAAATACAAACTTTTGAAAACAGGTTTGAGAGTGTAATCTTTTGAAATGGCGTCACTGTGTAAACGGGAAAAACACAATTCCAATGAAAACTCTGATGACATGGCAGCGCTGCATGGATATTACATTTCCAGCCTAATAGCCATGCTGACATTCTGGGGTGTTGATTTGAAAGGTTACACAGCCAACTACTGGTCTGGCTTGCATAGAACACATTTCAGCCATTTTTGCAGATTCGTGTAAATGATGACTGATTTCACACCACTGTCATATAAACATGGAACCTTTTTAAAATGCAAAAGAAAAGCTTTTCTGTTTTTAACAAGACTTGCATTGCGAACCGGGCCTCACTTTCTCCATAATCACGTCACAAAGACATCATAGATGGAAATTATTTAAAAAAAGCCCCATCTTGCAAGAAAAAAGAAAAAAAATCATGGATCTGCCCCTTTATCCAGATCCACTCCAAATCTTAATGTGTTCTTCCTGCCACCCCCCCCCACCTTCCCACCAAGTTTCATCAAAATCTGTCAGGTAGTTTTTGTGTAATCCTGCTAACAGACAGACAGACAGACAAATGTCAGTGAAAACATCAGCTCCTTGTCGGAGGTAATAATACAAACCTGCACTGCAATGCATCTAATGCTGTATAGTTGCAGATTACGTTGTCTTTCCAGCATTGACTTTAAGCTCTCTGCCAGCTTCTCAAATACGAGACAGGTCCTTCCATTGTGCTCACACTGCTTAAGAAATTTGACATAGAATTTGCTGAATGGATTCCTGCAAAAAATCTCCTGTAACATGGACACCTGGTGAGAAAGAGAGATATTACACAGACACATGTGGTTAAAATCAAATAAAGGGAAGGTACTGTGTGTCAAAAGAATGGGATGGAGTCCAAAAATCTACCTCTCTCTCTATGTCCTCCTTTTTATAAGTGTCCTTGAAGATCTTCATCACCACTTCGTTTTTTGTCCAATCATTACATTCGAACAAATCACAAAAGCGGCCTTTATCAACTGTCTCCACACGAAATGAGTTAGACGTCAACTTGTTCAGAATGACGCTGTCAGGAGCAATGAACATGCAAAATCAAAACCTCTTCTTATCCACTTTAACTGAGAGAATTAGTGTTCTATCAATCTGAATAACTGTCAATGTTAACATAATGGGGAAAAAATTAAATAAAAGTTGAAAAATAGGTAACCGGTATTTCTTGTAAAGTGTAGCATTACACTATCTGTCACATTAGAAACCATAGGATATCAGAATTGCTCATCTCTCATATTGACATAGTTTCACTTTACTACTCTGTATACCACAACAGCAGGAGAGAATTCCTGAAATTCAGTAACAGCTTTTGGTTTTGTTGTGCTGCCCCAAGAATTTCAGTGGCCCTCTCTGGCCACCCCTATGAAAAAATTCTGTGGCGCCCCTGATAACTGTGTGCAGGGCTGACATGTAGATGATTAGTTTGACTAAATGGGTGTGTCTTTTAAAAAATACTGATACGTGATTGCTAAAATCTGTAATGAAGTACAAACACTAGACAATTATTTGAGGGGTAGAAAATGAGCCTGTACCACCAATTCTCTTTAACGGGTACGAAAGACTCCAGGAAGTTCATCAAGTCAGAAAACATCATGTTTAGTCGTTCGTCCGTTAAGTAAGGCAGGTGTTCAGATCTTTCTCTGAGCTCATCTGTTGGTGAATAAGACATGGAAAAGTTTATTTTCAAATTAGTAAAACTTTAGTCTACAAATGTGACAGGAAGGATACAGCATGAATAGAACACATGGAGTTTGAATCCGTGTATCATTCGTTCATTCGATTTTCAAAATAGAAACAAAAATATAAAAAACAAAACAAAACACTTGTTTGTTCAAAATTCGATTCCAAAACCAAAGTGAAATTTTGTGCTAAGATCAAAAATGGGAAAAAAACGGATTACAGGATTACTGGCGTGTATCATTCCTTCTTCTGTTTTCAAAATAAAACCAGCAATAAACCAACAAAAAACGACTTGTATTTTAAACTGCAACCTCGGCATGCAGTATGAGGATCTGGGTGCCTTACAGTGCCAGACAGATTTTGCTATGCAAAGGAGGAGTCTATCATACTCCTCCTGTTGTGGAGACAGTGGAAAGAAAGGGAGAAACAGAAACAGCAAGGGGTTGGGGAGACAAGGGAGACAACCACAATAACAGCAAAACAGCAACAACAAAAACAACAACAGCAGAGATATATGTACAATAGCATCAACATTATAACCATAACTGTGTATATAACCTTGTTCACATTAATGTGTGTGTGTGTATGAGAGATTGTCACTGGATGTGGTTTGAAGTGGGGGGTCGTTACAACACTACGCCGACCCCCAGCAGTAGGCAGAGAAGGACCCAAACCACCACGGCGCCCCCCAACAGCGAAGGACCCAAGGTCACGTGGCCCCCGGGTGAACCACACGCCCAAGGGAAGGGTGGCAAGGGAACACTTGTAAAAATTCTCAGCTGACATTATCCAATACTGCAAATAAAGTTTATCTCCACTAACAACTTATCCAACAACCTAACTGATGACAAAGTCCTGAGGTCAGTATCAGTCGTTCATTCGATTTTCAAAATAAAACCAATATTATAAAAGAAAAAAAAAACGCTTCTTTTTTCAATATTTGTCTCCAAAACCAAAATGGAAAACAACTCGTTATCCGTTTTTTCATTTTGTGCTCAAATCAAAAATGGAAAAAACAGATAACAAGCACAAACATTCCATTTTGTTTATTGATCATTGGTCATTTACCTTTACTGCTGGGTCCGCCTTGGTCTCTGAGGTCAGTTGCCTGCTCCTCTATCGTGTTTGCAGAGTTGCCCATTGACTGTCGCTTTGATCTCCTGGTCAATAATGTTCAATTCTACTTTAGTATTGATGTTAGCTTATTATACCAGGAATGTTCGAGCGCACATCAAAGCTGTTTTTTGTAGTGATGTCATCTTGACCCTATCTATATAATGGCCAACACGAGCTGTCTAAGGCACGTTAGCTCAAATAGAATCAAACAACTTGAAGAGACAACATTTTACTACTGTCAACAGCTACTGTGAAAATGAAGTATGTTAACATGTTTGCCCAGCATGTCATGTAAAATCCAACTAAATGTGACAACTAAGTCACCTGCTGTTATAAGTCAGTGCTTGCATTGAGTAGAAAAAGATACTCTAAGAATGTGATATAATTAGTTTTACCGTTTAGCTCCATTCACTCCCATTCATTTAGGACTCCCTCTAGAGCGCCCTCCAGGCGAATTGCAGCCGATTTCGGTACAATGGAATGAATAGGGAGTGAAAGGGCTGTATATAGAAGGGCTGTGATAGAAATAGTGAAGGATTATGAGTAATTGTCAAAGAAACAGAGGATTTCTGTGGACAATTAATGTAAAAGACACATAAATGCTTAGCTGGCTTCATTTGTTTAGATTTATATTTTTCTTACATTAAGTTTGACACATTTTCATTGAGTTGCGTGTTTTATTGTTAGGAAAAATATGACCAGTGCAGCTAGCTAACAGGAAAAGTTATGCCTTCTTCCCAGACAGAGCATGCGCTGCTTGTTCATAAGAGATGACCATTCTGTTACCTTCGTCATTAATGCTGCTTGTAGCTTTAATTTAGTGTTGTGTCTTAGATGACATGGATTCTGTTGCTTTATCTCTTACAGTAGAGGGACTTCTCATACTTCCCAACCTGTAAATGGAACACAGACAGATCCCGTTGAAGTAAGTGAACTATTTATTTCTCAAACTGAAACATGACAACAGCTGGAGTGAAAAAACAACTAGTTTATTTATGTCCTCTTTCTCTGCTGTTCAATATGTTGACAGACTTGGATATCAAAACTGAGCTCCATAGTGTTGCCGTATATATATATATATATATATATATATATATGTGTGTGTGCGTGTGTATCTATGTATTAAATGATCTGTATTTCATGTACTGTTTATAGGTATACTGTCGTGTATATGCACATAATTCAACAGATGAACAATGTTTGGAGATCTTGAACACCACCACTGTTCAGATGACTCAGCCTAAAGCTCCTAACGGCAATCGGCAAACCACAAAGGTTAGTGTGTTGCAGCCTATTGCTATTCTATTCTTCTTCGCTATTATCTAAACAATTGGGGAAACAGAAAAGATAGGCTTGTTCAGGATGATGTTCCATTTGGAGAGGGCATACCTCTGCCAAGTGATTTTAGGAACCTACTGTGGCGAGCACAGGATATGCCCTGTCTTCGTGACCTTGATGTCTTTGGTGACATGTGACCTTGTTGCCAACTAATTTTCAGGGGAAGTTGCTACAGGCAGGTCTATTTGTTGCTAAAAGTTGCCAAATGACGTTGTGATGTCATTGCTTGATGACGTAATGATGTAAAACGATTACACAATGACATTACTCCAATTGAATGGCCATCTCGGCTAAAAATATTAGAAATTTGTAAATTTAGATTTGTTTGCTTAATATCACACATTTTTCTTTGCAAAAGTAATATAAATACAACACATTTTTATGATCAGATATTTTTATTTTTAAACAGAACACATTATAGCTTTGTTTTATTCATATTTTTCTCATTACATAGTAAAACCACACATGAACAATTGTAGTTGCCTGTTTTATGTGGCTTATTGCTAGCGAGCTAACATGATAACAACAACAGGGTATCAAACTAACAAGGGGTGTGATTATTGAACAATTGTGCCTCGCTATTGAGCTGAGACGTCACTACTGCTGACGTCACTCACAATGTGGCAGTCAGGCAGACTAAGTGTGTTGTGACTAAGTGAGAAAATCGTTTTTGTGTCATTTAGAGGGAAAATGCGTGGGTTTTAGCGTTTGAGTCACCTTTGAAAAGTTGCTAAAAGTTTCCAAATAAATTTTAAAAGTAGCAAATGTGTTGCTAAGTGCTTTTAGAAAAAGAAATTGCTAGGGTACTCAGAAAAGTTGCTAAATCTGGCAACAAAATTGCTAAGTTGGCTTCACTGCCAATGAGTGTCCCTCTAGTTTTTATCCCCTGAACGATCCGACTGACGTCACAGCGCATGAACTGTAACTGTAACTGGTTCAGTAGAGACCTCGGACTTTCTGACACTAACAGGTTATACATGATACTAATTATGACTCTGCTTGTCTGTTTCCCTTTCATGCTATTTATATGGACTCTATGTTTTACTTTGTGTTCTCTTTATGTGCAGTACTCCTGTTCAAGAGTGTTTGATGGTTCTGCAAGTCAAGAGGAAGTGTTTGAGGATGTGGCCAAACCACTGGTAGAGGACCTCATTCAGCAGAAGAGTGGTGAGTTTTCTGAGCCATAAAATGTACCATTTATCCACTCTAGTGTAGGAAGTATTAGTTGATCAAGTGATGATAAGTTTTGATAACGTTATTAGGGGTTGACTGATTTTTACAGGCAGATATTTAAGGATAGTTTAGAGCAGGAAAAGCCCAGGGCTTCTGCTTTAGCCACAAGCCAAAAGTTTTAATTCAGCAACTATCAAGTTTATCAGAGAGGAATTGATTTATTTTAGCAGCATATAATGAATTACTGACAATTGTCTCAGTGAAAAGTGGATATAAAGTGGTTATTTTCCATGTTTATAGGTCTGCTGTTTGCATACGGTGTTACGGGCAGTGGAAAGACCTACACCCTGAATGGAACAGTTGGAACAGATGGAGACAAACAAGGAATCATCCCACGTTCTCTTGAGATGCTGTTCAACAGCATCAAACCACCTGAGAACAAAGACAAGGTAAAACCTTCATTAATATTTTGTCTACTTGATCTCTAACAAATACTGTACACTGTTGGAGTTGGAGGGGGGGGACAATTATTTTAAAATGCTTTCATTCTTCATCAGGTAACCGACGATAAGCTCGTGGATGAACATTACCGTTACCATGTGATTGTGTCCTACGTTGAGATTTACAAGAACTTCATGTACGATCTCCTGAACGCTTCACCTCTAAATGAGTAAGAGACAGGATCAGGTGTCAGTGTATGTTTTCTGAATCACGAGGCCTGTTTGAAACCAGGTTATCTGTGGTACAATGAATACCTGGACCTTGGCTGTAGCTGATGTTGTATAGGCCATTAGTGCATTTCCATCCCATTCATCCAAAGCCCTGTAAATAGCATAGGTGTATCTTGCTAGTCATGTTGGTGGCTGTCATCTTCATGGATTGGTTCCCCTCTTTTACTGTTGCTGTAGAGACCAGTAACGTCCTTGAAGGACTTGGGCTAACCCAGTGGTCATATGTCTGTACTCCTGAATGTATTTGTCGCCACAGATTGGATTTATTTAACATTTACAATGACATCAAGCATTTTTCATTGGAGATTTTGGCTGCTTGTCTGACTAAAGCCACACATTGTGTTAAATTGTCTCTTCATAAACTTGTTTCAGGAAAGCCAAAGTCTATAAAGTTCGAAAACCCCTCAGGAGTATGGCCAACTGCATACAAGAAGAAGTCAAATCACAAGAGGATGCTATGGAAGTCTTTGATACGGGTGAGTGGTGATAATAACTCTCTGTTGTTCTGAATACAAGGGTATTATATTTTTTGTCATTGTATTCCCTTATATGCAGATTGAATATTTAGTTTTGCAAAGTTTTAAATATTTAAAATGTATTTTTATTCAGACTAAACATTGAAAAGAAAAGAAAAGTTTTTTATTGCTTATTTGATATGCAGCAGGAAGTTTTAGGTTAGCTTCCTGTGGCTACCGCCAGCTTTCATATTCAGTTGAGCAATCAAATCAACAGAAATAATTAGACAAAGGCCTAAATGTGTTGACTTTATAAGAAAAGATAAGGCCTTCATTGTTACCCATGTTATAACTGTTTCACATCGTATTAATGATGCTCCACTCTGTCTCTAGCACAACAAAAAAGGAGGACAGAGAAGCATGATCTCAACAGCACTTCCAGTCGCTCCCACGCTTTGTTCACTGTGAAGCTGCTCCGTGAATCTCTACGTTCTCAGGTGACGTTCACCTCTAGTGTGACATATTGCAACACATTGTTCATTCTTTATGGTGAAATGTTTATTCAAAGAATGACAGTGGCTGTTGAGTGATACTAACAGTGTGATATTTTATTTTTGCAGCACAATAAGAAGGTGGATGTGAGCCAGCTCTGTCTGGTTGACCTGGCAGGAGTTGAGAATGTGAAAAAAGCCAATGCAGTGGGAAAGCGAGCCCTTGAAGCAGGTCAGTGGGTTTCTTTCTCTCTTAAGTCAACCGGAGACATTTCTGTGTATCCGTTTTCAGTTTGTTCATAAGCAGAACGTCTCTACTCATGTCTCATTCACAGGTTGTATTAACAAGGACCTGTTGGGACTGAACAACTGTATTAGAACCATGCGTAAGAACCAAGTGAATGGAAACAAGAAGCAGGTTGGTATTTTACAGTCTGTTCATCATATTTAGCTGTTCATCTGTTTTATGTAGAGTATAGTAATATTGTAAATATTCTTTTTTATCATTGCTAACATTCCAGTATTTCCTTGCAGATTGTTCCATTCAGGGACTATACCCTCACGAAAACGTTAAAAGGCTATTTTGAGGGAGAAGGCAAAATCAGAATGATTGTGTGTGTAAACCCAGCCGCTGGTCAATACACTCAAACGAAGGTAGGCCATGTATTTTGCTGGGATTCAATAGTCCACTGTCACTGGTTCTGTCCACCACATGTATGGATTTCCTTCAGATTACTGTTGACACTTTGAAAGTCAGTTCAAAGCTGAGTTTTAAATCATCAGTTTTTGAATTTGGATCCCTTCTGTGGCTTTAAGGTCATGAGGAAAAGTGTATTTCTTATAGTTCTCCACTGTATGTGTTACAGGGGGTGATGATGTTCGCAAAGATTGCCAAACAGGTGAAAGTGGCACGGCCAGATGAACGGCCAGTGGCCAACCCTGCAGAGGTCATAGGTGAGCTGTGCTACTACAGTAGCTAGCATTGAGTACCGTAAACTGTAGAACCTTTCTAGCACTGGTTCCTGGAACTGTTAGCAGCTGGAGAAACTGTTTTTAATATTTTCACTTTACTCTTCCTGGATTACTGGACTAAACATTAAGAAACCTGATGGAATATCAGAAGAGTTTGGACTATAAAAATAGAAATAACTGTCCAAAAGATAATAGATAACAAAGCAGAAGAGGAACCACCAGCATTGGCCCTCTAGTTCTCATTACCATGGGCTTCCTTACTGTAAAATTTCCTCTGTAAATGGTGCACAGTTCACACACTATTGGTTTAATAACTCAGGTTTCAGACATAACAAAAATCCCACTGCTTTAATCAACTAAATATGTTGATATGGAATTGGCAAACACTACCACAACACAACCTAACTGATGACACAAAGTCCTGAGCTCAGTACCCAACCCTAGTACTAACTCCATGTGTTGTAATCATGTTGGATTCTTACCTGTCACATTTTGACATTCAGACTAATGACTGTATATTACTAATTTGAAAATAATCTTTCCATGTCTTATTCACCAACAGATGGGCTCAGAGGAACACCTGGATACCCGCCTGTCTCAAAGGACGAACAAAAGAAGCCTTTCAAGGCCAAAGCACCGACTAAACCAGTTAAAAAGTACAGGCTCATTTTCTACCCCTCAAATTATTGTCTAGTGTGTGTACTTCATTACAGATTTTAGGCGGCAATGATGTATCAGTATTTTTTAAAAGGCATTCATCCATTTAGTCAAATTCACATTGATAGATGACAACACTACTTCTCTCAGTGAAAAGTGGATAAGAGGAGGTTTTGATTTTCCATGTTCCTAGGACTCCTAGACAAAATCTCTTAAAACCACCATGGCACTTGTAAGACCTTCACCATGAGTTGATCACCAGGGAGATGTGGAGTCCACTCCGAGCCCACGCCGAGTCCATGCCAAGTCAACGCCAAGTCCACGCAGAGCCCACGCGGAGCCCACGCGGAGTCCATGCCGAGTCCATGCCGAGTCCACTCCGAGCCCATGCCGAGTCCACGCCGAGTCCACTCTGAGCCCACGCCGAGTCCATGCCGAGTCCACTCCGAGCCCACGCCGAGTCCACGCCGAGTCAACGCCGATCCTACGCCGAGTTCACGCGGAGGCCAAGCTTAGCCCACGTCGAGTCCACTCCGAGGCCACGCTTAGCCCACGTCGAGTCCACTCCGAGGCCACGCTTAGCCCACGTCGAGTCGATGCCGAGCCCAGGCGTGTACAGTGGAAAGACAGGAGAAGACTGTCCGACTCACGCTTGGATTATGGATTTGAGTTGTAGATATTCAAGAAATGTCTTTGTCAACTCAAGTCAAAATTTATTCATAAAGCACATTTGTAAAGTGCTTTACAACGTTTACATTATCACTGCTTTTACCACTGAAAGCAGTGATAATGAAAAGTACGAGAAGAAATAATAATTATAAAAAAAGGGAGGGGTGTTTAAATAAAGAAATTAATAAAAATATTGTTCAAGAAAAAAAAAAAGAAGTTCAGTAATTTTTTATTTTGCAGGATTGTTCCAGATTGGTGTGAGTCTGCAGGGGATAAGTGAAGACCGAGTTATTTTAAGAAATTCCCACCAGGCTATCAGGGAGGTGCTTATACTAATGCTTTTAAAGCAGCTATATCATTTGATAGTGGGGCTGATGAATGGCAGGTCTGAGATTTGGATTTCATCACAGAATGTTTGTTCTGAGTGGTCCAGTCATGGGTGGATCCAGGGGTGGGGCCAGAGGGGCGCTGGCCCCAGCTGAAATCTGATTGGTGGTGTGGCAGAAAGTCAAAGAAAGACGAGGAGACTTTGGCTTGCAGTCACGGGATCATTTACTGTCATGTCTGTCTTACATGATACCTGACATGATCAACACAATAGCGACTCTGCTGTAGTTTTATACCCATCAATACACACTCATAGTTTACATATCACTCTGGCTCCATGACTGGTCTGCATATCTTCCACAGAAGGTTACAACAACATATCTTATATCTTCATTTGTGGTTAGAACACCATGTAATTGAAGGATTGAGAGGCCAAACAAGAACTTCTTGAACCATTGTGTTAATACAAGTAAAACTCCCTACATATCCCCCCTCTGGGAGCAAAAACTCCCAAAAAGACTGTGTTTAAGTTGCTGTAATAAACATAAATAAAAACATAATACAAACTTAATAATAAAAAACAACTATAACTAATTATACAGGTTCATTTCATATTAAGACGAAAACCCTGCTTGACTGCATTCATTCTCATTTGCAGGGAAAGTTCTTTATCGTCCTCTTCCTGTTAGAGCGACGGCCTTCTGACATGCGATGAACCTGTATATATGTAATATGGTAATGCAAAGTATGAGCTGCTTACACTTGATTACTTAGCGTATGTTGATTTTTGAATGCTAATTAAAATGAAATGATACACACAGAACTATTTCAATGTCAAAACAAAAACATATGACATATGGTGATACCACAGAGTCCATGTGTCTCTTTTCCTGAATCTTTTATCCCATAGGAGCATCATCAGAGTCCTCCAGGAAGTTAGGGATAGGGAACAAATCAGAACAAAATTTATCCCCATTTTCCCAAAGTTTTGTCTAGCCAATCCCATGACCAGTTATCCCTGCCAGCATTCTCTCTAAGCTCCTGCCTCAGTCCCCGAATTTTATCCATTGCTACGGAAAATGTTCCATCAGGTGCAGTATTATTGGGTATGGCCATTGAAAGGGCTGATAACATCCGAAGCAGGTGGAGTATGTCAGAGCAGCTGGAGGGAACTCGGGTACTGCAGACATGAGGAAAATATGCTAACTCTACACTGAAAGGTCAGGGTTCAAACCCAGAACCCTCTGGCTGTTAGCCAACAGTGCCAACCACTCCACATCATAAAAAACATCATGAATTCATTATAATTACAATTTAAACTACTTTTACTGCTGAGCGATTGAGGCCTGTGAAGCACAGCCTTCAGCTTCATTTGTAAATTGAGCATGAAGCACAAAAAAAAAGAGTTAGATGCATGTTAACAAGCCACAGCCCACTGGTTTCATGGCAGACACTTTAACCACGCAACCACTGTGATGGATAATGGAGAAAGGAATGGGATTTGTAGTCAAAGCTGTGCATCCTCCCCGAAACACAACCTCTATGTCTTGCAGAGCCTCAGCGGTGTGGCCGATCGCTGGGAGTGAACACAGAGGGGACAGATGCCCAGCAGAGGAAAACGGGGGAATGAACGAGCTGAAGTCCAGCTGAAGTCACATTTCACACTGATATCACATTCATCCCTTTTTTGCAGTCTAAAACAATTTAGATTTAAAATTCAAAAGTACTTGTTTGTGTCTGCTCATGTATGCTTTTGAATGTTCTCTCTGGGCCACATGTCACAGGTAGATGGCTTGTTCAAATGTTATTAAAGATGGCACCACAGTAGCACCCAACTGAACCAGTGATGTGTAATGTAGGCATGTTAGCAAGCTGTTTAAAATCATTGGAGAAATCAGCTATTGCAAGATTATGATGGAATCCAACTGAAAGAATCCCTCCATCTCTGCAGGCCTTCCTCCAAAACCATTCCCAGCAAACAGATGAATGCCCCATAGCTCTCTTTTGGCCAGCTAGGAGGGGTAGGGTGTGTGTGTGTGTGTGTGTCAAGTTTACCATGTTCCAAAAGGTATTTTCACTCTAATAAATACACAATGCACAAATAAACTGACAAGCCTTTTTTTCCCCAGTGATTTACAGAAATGTACACTGTAGCAAATTCAATTTCTTTTGGACTTTAATATTATGTAACTTTCAGTTATTCAGTGGAAAAGACAAACTATCACCTATAGTTAATTTAGCATACTTGATTCAAAGTAGTTTTTTTTCCATTCTTTTCTCATCAACTTTAATTCTTGTGGCTATGAATGAGGTCTTTCAACAGAAGCCACTTTCCCTCTGCACAGTGAGAGAGAGAGCAACCTTCATGAAGGTCTCCTCTCCAAGGCTCTGGTGTACAATAACACCTCTTCACTCATTTTACCTCATGACCCATTTATATCCACATATTTCATTTTTTGAGAATACAAAAGACTGGCTTAACTTGAATTTTATTCCAAGATCTTCAGATATACAATTTTTACTCTCATTATATTTCCACTTCACATGATACACATCCGTGAATAAAATATCGAATTTGTTGATCATTTGCACTCAAAAATAAAATATTTCACCAATCAAATCAGAATATTGATAATAAAAACGACATATGTATAACAATTTATTATATATGTATACTTGATCACATATTTGCTCAGTTACTTCATTTATGGATTATTTAAATTGTGTTTACTATTAACGGAGTTTTCGTCATTAATTCGATCTATATCTCATACTACGTCTTTTATGTTGAAAATACGTCTGAGAGGATGTGACGTAGACGGAAGTGCTACTATTTTGTTGGGGCGGCAGAGACACAAACATCGGGATCATCGGAGTGTTATTGATCGGGTTCGATAAAGACATAGCAGGACTCGAGCTGTATGGCGGTGACGGTTTCTGCGGTATGATCGATCACATGATCTCCCTGCGTGAGCTAACGGACACATGCTAAGCTAATGCTAACAGAGAGCGGCGGACCGACGTGAAGCTGCTAATCTGTAATCAAACTGAAAACTACAAACAAATTGTAATCAATGGAAGTGATCGATTAACAACGTAATCGATTTTAATAGAGTTGGAGAGCTAAGCTAGGCTAACATCCGAGACGTTCTGGACGGTTCTGTTAGCTGAAGCTAAGCCAGATGACCTGAAGCAGGAAGTTCAGTTCTTTGACCTGATCAGAAATTTATCGATCAGTGGCAGCTGATACAGAACCGGAGAATCAGAAAAATGTCTCGTTAACATTAAAAATGATGTATCATATTTATGAGCCAATCAGGAAGCTCCGTTGGAGACGTAATGATGATTGATTAATGATTAACCGTTGGAGTTAATCATGACAATATTAATCACACATCAGTTTGATCACATGTCCGATCATCAGTTATTGATCATCATAAATAAATCGAATTTGAAGCGGATTGATTCAGCCCTCATTGTATATGAGGTTTATTGGGAAAATCGACTATTGATCATCTGGTTTCAATAATCATACCACACAAGAACAATTTAAATAGATCAATACAACACATATTAAAGTGTTTTTTCGAAATCCAACCCAAAAGTCTACTTTTACTGACTACTGCACTCTTGAAATGATTTAGCCCCCTGAATCTCATCATCAGAGACATTTACAGATCACATGATAAAACACAGAGCCGACCTTCATAGACTTACTTTATCAGTAGAGTCCCAGATGTTTTTCTGTTAAGGTCTAAATTTACATCAGGGCTCCATGAACTCCATGACATTCACCACTGCTGACCCAGAAGCTCCAGAAAAGTGGGCTCCAGTAGCTCAGAACCATCTAGATCAGACCCAGAAGTTTTGGGATGCTGTTCTGTGGAGCCATGAAACCAAACTGGAACTTTTGGGGCCTCTGGATCAGCTGTATGTCTGGAGGAGGAAGAATGAAGCTGATGCTGAAAAGAACAGCCTACCTACAGTGAAGCATGGCGGTGGCTCGGTGATGCTCTGGGGCTGCTTTGCTTCCTGGGCCACAGCGTGTAGAGGGTCAGATGGATTCCACAAAGTACAATGATCCCAAGCAGACCTCAGAGTCCACCAAGGCTTGGTTTCAGAAGAAGTCCTGGATCATTCTAGAGCCCGTCACACTCGCTTGACTGGAATCCATAAAAAATGGATTCCAAGGTGGGAGGGTGGGATCTGAAGAAGGCGGTTGCAGCAGGTAAACCAGGAATATTCCAGAACTGGAGGCCCATGTCCATGAGGAATGGGCTAAGATTCCTCAGCAACGCTGCCAGAAGCTGGTGTCTGGATCTGCATCAGGTTTGCAGCAGGTCATAGCAGCTAAAGGGTCTACAGAGAACTAGAGACGCTGGTCATTAAGGGTTGGATCATTTAGAGACTGCAGGAGTACTTGGCTTAGATTTGGGGAAAAACACTTTAATATCTGTTGTATTTACCCATTTAAACTTGTTTGATTTGATTATTATCAGCTGATTGATAGATTTTACCAACAAACCTGATATATAATGGAGGCTGAATCATTTTGCTTCCAGCTGTAGATAGATGGATATCAGAAGACCTGATTTACCTATTTACTACAAGTATTTACTACCTAAATACCTGTATTTGAAATGATCACCTGTTGGTGGTGTTAACAGGGAGGGCCGGCTGTCATCATGGAGAATGGACAGAACACCACCACCAAACTGGGCCTGCCACCACTCACCCCCAACCAGCAGGAGGCGCTGCAGAAGGTAGCACACAGCCATTCTCTGTGCAACAGCTGGTTGGTTCATCTGAGCTGTGATTGGCTATTCTCTTTCTGCAGGCAAAGAAGTACGCCATGGAGCAGAGCATCAAGAGTGTACTCGTCAAACAAACGCTCGCTCAGCAACAGCAGCTCACTAGTCTTCAGGTAACAAACCTGTCTGCAGGTAAACTCACCTGCCTACACACAACACACCTGTCTGCACATAACACACCTGTCTGTTGGTGGACGTTCCTTTGAGGAGCTCTAGAGTTCTGATGAAGCAGAACTGCCAGCCTTTAGGCGTGTTGGTCCTGTTTGCAGGGCTATGGTGAGGTCTATGTCTACGATGGTGATGTAGTTCAGAAGACGAGGTTGTGGCTTGAGCTGTTTGTAGGTTGATGTGAACAAACTAGTCTTTGTTTTTGCTCTCTGTCTCTCAGATGGCGTCTCTGTCTATGGGTCTGGGAGACACTCTGTCTCCTCTCCAATCAGTAAGTAAAATCACCTCTATACACAAACATCGTTTGAGATCATCTGGCAGATTCAAACATTCTGATTGGTCCTCCAGAGTTTCATGAACAGACAGTAGAGGATGATCTGATTCAGTCCAGACGAGGTCCAGGTCCTGACTGGTGTATGATGTCCTCTCTGCTTGCGTCCAGGTAGCAGCTCAGCGTCAGAGAGCTCTGGCCATCATGTGCCGGGTCTATGTCGGTTCCATCTACTATGAGCTGGGAGAGGACACTATCAGACAGGCCTTTGCTCCGTTTGGACCAATCAAAAGCATTGACATGTCCTGGGACTCCGTCACCATGAAACACAAGGTCAGACGTCAACATGCCTTTTCTATAAGTCTCACTCTATACATCATCCATCATATATCATCCATCCATCAGTCTAGTCATTATTAATTATCCATCAGTCCAACCATTATTCATCTGTCATCCAGCCATCAATCCATTTATCATCCTTCCATCAACACTCTTTTTTTATATAATAATAATATAATATATAATAATTAATAACAACTCAATGACAAGTTAGTAGCACAAAACACACAGAACCTTTACCAGCTGATAATAGATTCAGTGACACACCAGTATGGTCACGCCAGTTTGACCTCTCCAGCACAGTCACACCATTACTATTATTACTGACAAGGTGTCTGAATGTCTGATTGATTGTGGTTGTTCTGTTTTGTTTTATGTGACTGGCAGACTGAAACTGAATTGCCCTACGGGGATAAATAAAGTGGTTTGAATCTTGAATCTTGAACCAGTGCAATCCAGATAAATTCACAACCAGGTCTATCTAAACAGAATACCAGTAGTGTAATCAAATACCAGTACAGTCTAACCAGAAATACCAGTACTGTCTGCTACTGGTTTCGTTAAGATGTTTCTCGTCTACAGGGTTTTGCCTTTGTAGAGTACGAGATGCCAGAAGCTGCTCAGCTGGCTCTGGAACAGATGAACTCTGTCATTCTGGGAGGCAGAAACATCAAGGTGAGTCCAGTTTAAACCAGCAAACCAGTGCTGACCAGTTTAATCCATCACACACCAGTACAGACCAATTTAAACTGGTCTTTGTGTGTCTTCATGATTTTACCCTGCTGCTTGTCCTGCAGGTTGGGAGGCCCAGTAACATTGGCCAGGCTCAGCCAATCATTGACCAGCTGGCAGAGGAAGCGCGGGCCTTCAACAGGATCTACGTAGCGTCCATCCACACCGACCTCTCCGACGACGACATCAAGAGTGTGTTTGAGGCGTTCGGAAAGATCAAGTCCTGCATGTTGGCTCGTGAGCCGACAACGGGACGGCACAAGAGCTACGGATTCATCGGTGAGACACATCTAGAATCACAAATATGACATAAGAAAAATCATTCAGAATGGTGGAAGCCAAAATCTGATCATATCCTGATAGAGGTCATCAACATCCAGATCAAGCAGGTGATAACATTAAGTTTCCATCCAACTGGGAAAGAGCAAAATGAATCACAAACTCCAACTTTTATCGCCAAGGATTTGCTTATTAAAAGTAGGAAGTAGTCACTGAGTGAGAAAAAAATAAGTCATAAAAAAATTGATGCATCTAAATCATTGATGATCGTTTTATCATTGAATCGTAGCCCTCTGAATCGGAATTGAATCGTTAGGCTCCTAAAGATTCCCACCCCTAGTCTTTACTCCCCTCAATGGACAACAAACTAACTCTTGGGAACCTCATCCTGTGGTTTCTGGAATGTAATGAGTATTACAACCAGAGGGGGCACTGGTGAGACTCTAAACTCTACTGGTCTGGCCAACGGTCATCTGATGGTTTTGTCTCTAGAGTATGAGAAGGCTCAATCCTCTCAGGACGCGGTGGCTTCCATGAACCTGTTTGACTTGGGGGGACAGTACCTACGGGTGGGGAAGGCTGTGACTCCGCCAGTACCACTCCTCACACCAACAGCTCCTGGAGGTCTCCCTGCTGCCGCCGCTGTCGCTGCCGCTGCTGCCACCGCCAAAGTTACTTCTCAGGTAACTTATGAAGCTCTGTCTAACAATTGTCACTTTGCTGGGACTCAGGACTTGACCTGGGTCCCAGCACCTTATAATTAAAGCTGCAAACAGTGTTCAATGGGCCCTCGCACCCCTGTGGCCATCTGGGTGTGCGCCAGTTCTGGTCTGGTTTTGTGTCGATTACATGCATGTGCCACACCATGGTTCAAGAGGTAACTGGTGCATTTTTAAAGGTTTGTGTTGTATAGATCTGTTTGCCTGTTATCGTTTGGGAAAATAAAACATGTGAGATTAAGTGGGATATAATACACTGCATCATTTTTACTTGTTCAAAAATCTGTCCAGTTACCTGAAGCTCTTTATTTTGACTTTGATTTTAAGATTTGTTTGAGTGGAACACTGTCATACCTCTTTGGTTTGAGAAAAAAAGTTTATTTTAAATGTTATGAACGAACGTATATATGGAATTTATATTTTATATTTTATATTTTCCAATCTGGGCACCTCTGTTTTGTTTTGTGGTGCGTTCAGGAAGTGGTGGGAACATCGGTGCTCGGAGCTCTGGTTGGACAGGCTGGACTCGTCTCTCTTCCTCAAGCTGTCATGGCTGCTCAGGCTCCAGGTGTCATCACAGGTAGGTTGAGTATTGATTTATTGAGTATTGATTTATCAGGACTCCTTGTCTTTCTTGTCATCTGTTGTTCTTTACTGTTCTAGTTTAAAGATGATATTTTTTAATATGATATTTTTAACATACCCTGTGTATTAAAATAACTTGAACTGTGAAAGTGACCCAGTCCAACTTAAGGGGGCGCTTGTTTACCTCTACCTTTTTTGGTGATGAATACTGTGGTTGGGTAGAGTTACTTCCTGCTTTTACTGCTTTTAAGTCAGTTGAAGCATTGCAGTTTTAACTCCATCCATATGACCGGCAGGCCAGGACAGGTGTGTTAAACCAGTGCACCCAGTTTATACACTGATTGGTCAAACAGGCTCAGGGTTGGCCCCAGTCTGCAAGATAAGCTTCCATTCAGGATAAGATTCTTCTTCTCCAGCGGCCTGAGACGTCTCCCTTTGGCCAGACAGCCACCTTATTTGATTGCCCTGTCTTTCCTGTCTGTTCCAGGTGTGACCCCCGCTCGACAAGGCCTGCCTCAGGTGGGTCTGGTGAACCCGGTGCTGGCAACGCCCCTGGCATCGGTGGCCTCATTTGACTCTGAGGTGAAGAGGAAAGAGGAAGACGAGTGTAAGCAGGAAGTCCAGCAGGATGGAGCCACAGAGCCCCTCAGCGAGCAGGAGCACATGAGCATCAGTGGCAGCAGCGCCCGGCACATGGTGATGAGGAAACTACTCCGCAAGCAGGAGGTACAGGTTCAATTAATGACCCGGGACTCCGGCACTGACAGCTAGGAGGAGGGTTCAAGTCTCTCTGCTGGGACATGTACCATCAAGACAACACTTAAAACTTACTTTAGCACAGCCCCAAATGAACCAAAGACAAGACCTAGAACCAATTCAGAACCAAATGCTATACCTGTAGAGAATAGTGAGGGCCAAGAACCAGAACCAGCTCAGAACCAAATACTAGCTTTGTACAGTATACCTGGGTCCAAGAACCAGAACCTGCTCAGAACCAAATACTAGATTTGTACAGTATACCTGGGTCCAAGAACCAGAACCTGCTCAGAACCAAATACTAGATTTGTACAGTATACTGGGATCCAAGAACCAAAACCTTCTCAGAACCAAAGGCTTACTGACACAATGTGATCGATATGCAAGCAGGATTTAGCTCGGGACTTGGGACTTGCTGGTCTTGACTCGGGACTTGTTGTACCTGTACGTCTGGACCTGGTCTTGAGGGCGAGGATTCTAGATGGGCCCAGGAGCAGAGCAGGATTCAATATGAACACAATTAATTCATTTTTCACATCAGAATGAAACCGCTAAATAAATGCATGTACACCAGAGTCCAGGTCTAGGGTCTGGCTCATAACCAGATCTGCAGCATCGTGAAGAAACAGCAGTCGTTATTTTGGTATCTTAAGATGTTTTTAGTGTTAGTATCAGTGCTATTATTAAATCGAAAACTGAATTATTTACTGATTCTCTTTGACCCCTGTCAGTCCACCGTGATGGTCCTGAGGAACATGGTCGGTCCTGATGACATTGATGACGACTTGGAGGGCGAGGTCACAGAGGAGTGCGGGAAGTTTGGCCGGGTGAAGCGTGTCATCATCTACCAGGAGCGTCAGGGCGAGGAGGACGACGCCGACGTCATCGTCAAGATCTTTGTGGTGTTCTCAGAGGTGGCGGAGATGAACCGAGCCATCAAGGCTCTCAACCACCGCTGGTTTGGAGGACGCAAGGTGGTCGCAGAGGTGTACGACCAGGAACGCTTCGACAACAGCGACCTGTCGGCGTAGAACACAAACACTGAGAGCATAACATAAGGTGCATCTAACCCGTCAGAGATTTTATCTCCAGAGACTCGTCTTCAGTTTGGATCTAAAGGACCATTCCGCTGTTTGTCACGTTTCACATTCCTGCTGATCGTTTTCTAAAATGATCCGTCTGTGTCACAATGTTCACAAAGTCTGTGAAACACAGTTTTCATTTAATACACCAAGACCAGTGACGCTTTAGCAGCTAGTGCTTTTAACTTCATGTTAAAATTGGACCCAGTCAGCAGCAGTACATCCTCCAGTCTATCACTGCACGAGTTTACTGGTGTATGACATCATTTTCTGGGATGTCACCAGTTCACTGTTTGAGATAATAATTTAGGAAACAAACAAACTTTTAATATTTTTCTTGAATCCAAACAGCCTTGTTTCGTATCTCTTTCAGAACTCTTTCAGTCTAAATCAGTTTTAAATGTTCATGTCAATGAACGTGTTTATATCAGTGAACACATCAGAGCAGAATGAATGAATGACACTGGTGTTGCGTTCAGGGACCCTGACATCTAAATGTGAAAAGGTTCAGAAGGAGTGAGACGGATGTGAGATGTGGTCCAGGTCTTACTTCACCTTGTTCAGCTCCAGAAACGTCAGGATGTTTGTCTTCTGATCATGAACTTATCAACGTTTTTGAACACACCACACCATCATTTAAGCTGATGTTGGTCCTGGTAGTCTTCTCTCAACGCTGTGGGAGCGTTTGACCTTCAGGTGGTCACATGTGAAGTTGACATGGTTCAGCATGACATTCAGGTGTCAACTGAGACATTTGTGAATAAAACTTCTTTTTTTTTTACTTCTTTTTGTTTATTTTGTCCTGACTTGCTGTTTGATTGGCTGACAGCTCTTAGTCCATCTGTCCTCTTGATCGTCTAAATTAAATTTCAGGGTTTTTTGCCTTTAATTGTATAGGACAGATGAAGATGTTGACAGGAAATGGAGGGGGAGAGAGAGGGGAAGACATGCAGCAAATGGCCGTGAGTGGGAATCAAACCCACGGATGCCACACAAGGACTGCAGCTTCTATACATGGGGCACACGATTCAACCACTGCACTGTCTGCACCCTCGAACTGTTGAGTATTCACCTCATCAATCATACAACATTAAAAAAATAACTCCATCAAAGAAATCAACAAACTGTATTTGGAAAAATAAGCATCAGTACATTTTGAGAAAGGTGGATAAAAGCAGACTTTGACATTATGAATTGAGTTTCCTAAGGAATGGTAAAGACCTGTGGTTCCCAGTATCCTCACTGGTCAAACTGGGAGGCACTCAGTTTCTTTTAAAATGTGATTTTAAATATGTAAATTAAACCCTCTGCTTCCTCCAATGAGTTCTGTTAAACTAAACTGATTTATAAATATAACTTAAGCCCCATATTGTACTGCTGTGGAACAATAAAGATATTAAGTAAAGAAAATCTATATTTATGGAGGACTGGATGGAGCGAAGGAGATGAGACAGGATGAAGGTGGGAAAATACTTGAATTAGATAAATAAATAGAATTATGATTGCTCTACTAAAAACAACATGAAGGTTACAAAAACTAGTGCTTAACAAAAAAACTAGTGTTTACAAAAAAAGAGGTGCTTTTTCAATCATTGAAAATAATCTAGATTACTACACCGAAATTCCATCAGATTGAAATAAAACTGAATTTCAAGAGCAGTTGCCATAATCCATTTTTATGCAATATTTGATCAGTACTGTGTTTCAGGAGCTAACAAGAAAAGTTCTCAATTTGTAAAATTATTGAACTTCTGAAATACTGTCAATTAGAACAGGGTGGTGGTGTAGTGGTTTGCACTGTTGCCTCACAGCAAGAAGGTTGTGGTTTCAGATCCACCTGAGGACCTGGGACTTTTCTGTGTGGAGTTTGCATGTTCTTCCCGTGTCTGTATGGGTTCTCTCCGGGTTCTCCGCCTTTCTCCGACAGTCCAGAAACATAAAATATAGGTGAATCGGTGACTCTAAATTTACCTTAAGTGTCAGTGTGAATGGTTGTTTGTCTTTCTATGTGTACTAAAACCAGCGGGCATTACGTATACTGTATAGATAAATGTTCCGGATGGTGTGCGTTATGTGAAGGATTTTGTGTGGTTTTTTTGGTTGTTGTTGTTTTTTTTAACCTTTTTACACTACTTCAATTTTCAGAGAGGTTGTCAATGTTTTGTCTTATAAATAAAGTTATAAAATAGTCGCAGCAGATGATAATCATACGCCTGACGCCCCGATTGTCTTTTACTCTGAAGGCTAAAACCGGATGCATGGAGGACGTCACTACTGCTGACCGTGTACGGCAGCACGGCGGATCACTCCGCGCCGCTCCTGCTGACGATGGGAGACGTTCTATGCGAAGAGCTCGAGGATTTAGTTCATTTCTCAGTGCACGACCTGCCGACACGAGGCTATGTCGTCATGGAGGAGATTCGACGTCAGGGGAAACTCTGTGATGTGACGCTCAAGGTAAAACTGACGAACCTCGAGGCTGAAGTTCGCCTGCTAGCCAGCTAACAGCAGGAATCAAGCTGAGGCAGCCGAGTTAGCAGTGTAGATGCTATTAACATGCTAACAGCGGATTAATATTATAAGATAACAGCCGCTTTAGATAAGTCTGTGACGTCACAGGCTGTTAGCATTAACAGATTCATCAAAGCTAAAGCTAACCTCTGACCTGCTGCACACCAGACACACCTGAGATACTCAGGCAGCAGGTTTCTGGTTGGCTGTCAGGCTGTCATGGTGACCAGTGAGTTGACGTCACGTGCTTCAGGTATTTAAAAGGTCAATTTCTTGTTGTCAGTCGTCTCCTGACCACGTGGAGGATGAAACCTTCAGCAGGAGGAATCTGAGACACAGTCCAACAGTCTGTCCACCTGTCTAGCAATCTGTCCTATCTGCTTACTAGTGTGTGTACCAGTCTGTCCTCCTATCTGTCCACCAGTCTGTGTACCAGTCTGTCCACCTGTCCGTCTGCCTACCTGTCTGTCTGCCTATGTACAGGTGAGAACTGTGTGTTTTCCCCTCTGCAGGTCGGGGATCATAAGTTCAGTGCTCATCGAATTGTTCTAGCGGCTTCTATCCCATATTTCCACGCCATGTTCACCAACGACATGGTTGAGTGTAAACAGGATGAGATCCTAATGCAGGGCATGGACCCCAGGTAAAGACCACCAGATATACCAATATGAGACCAGTACATATACCCACATGCTAGCAAGAGATGAGTTTATATGCCCACATACCAATATGACACCAGTAAATATGCCCACATACCAGTAAGAGACCAGTAAATATGATACCTTACTAGTCTCATAACTGTTAAACCAATGTCACACCAGTCTAACCAGTCTCTGTTTCCTGCAGTGCTCTGGAGGCTCTCATCAACTTTGCATACAACGGCCATGTTGCCATCGACCAGCAGAACGTCCAGTCTCTTCTGATTGGCTCGAGCTTCCTGCAGCTGCAGAACGTTAAAGATGCGTGCTGCTCCTTCCTGCAGGAGAGGTCAGTCACTCGCTACCGCATGCGCTCAGTACGCTCTGCCTCATCACGTCAGTGTGGATTCACAGAGCCTGAATTGTTGGAACATGAATTCATAGATCCAAATAACTTAACATGACATTTAAAACATCTTAAGGATCAATAATCAGTTTCAACCGACCACTGAGACGTTGAAGATGTGTGGAACATAAACAGATGTGATGTAATGTCTCTCTCTCTCCCTGTCTGTCTACCTGTCTCCAGGTTACATCCTAAGAACTGTTTAGGTGTGCGTCAGTTTGCGGAGACGATGATGTGCACGACTCTCTACGACTCCGCCAACAGTTTCATCCATCAGCACTTTGTGGACGTTTCAGTGTCGGACGAGTTCCTGTCTTTGAGGACGGAGGACCTCCTGGAGCTGGTCGGCTGTGACGAACTCAACATTAAAGCAGAAGAACAGGTGAGACACCTCACCTGAGCCGTCAGATCAACACACCTGTGTTCAATGGGTTTTACCTGTACTGGTGTTTGACATCAAAGTATGCCGATACTATTTGTCACTCTTAAACTATACAAAAAGCCAGTGACCACTATTTCCTTCCATCATCAACCACGACCAACGTAAACAGTTGCTGCTTTGTATTTGTTGCGGAAGTCACAGATATCTTTGAAAACCAAACCTGTGTCCTATTGAAGTCCGAACTTGTGACTTGTCCGAAGTTGAAATTTTATAACTCACACTTATGATTGCGATAACACGATTTTCACGTCATTCGCATCAATTCTTATCCACCCATTACTTTCTATGTAATCACCCCAATGCGAAAAATTTGCATCATGAACACAGCATCAGGTGTTATTTGAAGGTGTTGTATCTGTGCAGGTGTTTGAGGCGGTCTTGGCCTGGGTTCATCATGACCGGGACCACAGAGAGTCTCTTCTACCAGAACTGCTGTCAAAGATCAGACTTCCTCTCTGTCGACCTCAGTTCCTGTCAGACCGAGTCCAGCAGGACGAACTCGTCCGCTGCTGCCATAAATGCAGGTAAGACAACAGCCCAGTTGTCACGTTGTACAGGTATGATCAGATCAAATCAGATCAAACTTAATGGTCATTTTGCTGTACGTACAACTGTAGTGCAGGCAGAATGAAATAGCGTTTCCCTGGGATCCAGAATAAAATGAAGTAGAATAAAATAAAACAAACCACACAACAGCTGACAACACACACATCCCTGAGACGTCGTATGGTTGTAAAAATAACAGTAAAGTGACAAATGTTGCACGATCTCGTAGCAAGTGTTCCATAAAGTGTCTATGTGCTTCACAGTGCTATATTAAAGTGACAGAGGTCAGTTAAAGTTGTATAATGGTCCATAGTCCGGATCAGCAGTTCAGCAGTCTGACAACTTGTGGATGGGAAGCTGTTGATGTCACTGATGTCAACTCTTACTCTTCACTGAAACTAAATAGCAATGTTTCAAAGCCTAAAAATCTGCTTTATTGCTGTCTGACGCCATCTCTGTCTCTTATGCTTTCTCTGACTTTTTTCTCTGACTCTGTTGTCTCTGACTCTGACTCTGTTGTTGTCTCTGACTCTGTTGTTGTCTCTGACTCTGTCTCTGTTTTTGTCTCTGACTCTGTCTCTGTTTTTGTCTCTGACTCTGTCTCTGTTTTTGTCTCTGACTCTGTCTCTGTTTTTGTCTCTGACTCTGATGCCGTGTCTCTGACGCTCTCTCTGACTCGGTTTCTGTCTCTGACACTGACTCTTTTTCTGTCTCTGACTCCGTGTCTCTGACGCTCTCTCTGACTCGGTTTCTGTCTCTGACACTGACTCTTTTTCTGTCTCTGACGCCGTGACTCTGACGCTCTTTCTGACTCGGTTTCTGTCTCTGACACTGACTCTGTCTCTGACTCTGATGCCGTGTCTCTGACGCTCTCTCTGACTTGGTTTCTGTCTCTGACTCTGACACCGTGTGTCTGACACTGTCTCTGACTCTGATGCCATCTCTCTCTCTCTGATGCTGTCTCTGCTGTGTCTTCTCAGAGATCTGGTGGATGAAGCCAAAGATTTTCACCTGATGCCAGAGCGTCGTCCTCACCTTCCCACCTTCAAGACCCGACAGAGGTGTTGCACATCCATTACAGGACTCATCTACGCCGTGGGAGGACTCAACAGTTCAGGTACACTACACATCTGGCTCTCACTTAAAACACCTGGCAGTCTCAACTAGGGTTGGGCATCAAGAACCGGAAAAACTCCAATTCCATCAGAATCGTTAAGAAAATATAATTTGGATTCTGCTCATCGGTTCCTAAATAAATTTCACTCACACTCAAGATAAGTTTCAGTTTCCGTAGTGGTGGCATGCAGTTTCCGTAGTTTCCGCCTCACAGGTTGGATGGGTATTACATTGCACCGCCATGGACCACAGCAAGTGACACTCAAGTGTGGTTTTATTTTTGAATATGACCCTGAAAAATGCCGGGTCGGTACAGTGCAACACCTGTGCCAAAGTTATTTTGTGCATGGGAGGATGCACAACTAACATTATTAAACACCTTCGCCAACACGGTGTACAAAACAGCGAGTGTACAGTGTTTGACTCGTTGCGCCGAGCCAACAGTCAGCAGCGCCTGGTCACAATCAGGTAAGTATCACAATAAGGTAATTTTCGCAGATGAACATCCGCAGATAGCTAATACTGGTAGCCAGTGCCGCTAAGCCAGTGGCAGTGATCCCACAACGTGACATGGATCTATGAATGAGTCATTCATAATGAATGATACATTCATAAAGGTTATAATAAATAAATTTTTCCCTTGCACAATAAACATGTGGCCTGTTTTGATCCTGCAACTCAAAGAACTGGAAACGAGAATCTTTCGAGAAGAACCAGAACCGAAAAGCAGAACCAGAACCAGAATCGTTAAAATCCAAACAATGCTCAACCCTGGTCTCAGCATGTTTAACCTGAAAATCTCTCTCACTATGACAAGACTTTTATTGTGAAAATCACCCTTACTTTGACATGATTTTTAATTGCATAGTCTTCTCTCAGTGTTAATAAAGGGCTGTAAATAAGCAACCAATCACAGGAGGTGTGATGTCACAGCTGATATTTATTGGTCCTCCGCTCACTCTCTCATTTCAGGTGACTCTTTAAACGTAGTTGAAGTACTTGATCCAATCGGGAACTTCTGGGAGCGCTGTCAACCAATGAGGACAGCTCGCAGCAGAGTGGGCGTGGCTGTAGTTAATGGGCTGCTGTATGCCATTGGTGGATATGACGGCCAATCACGTCTCAGTACAGTGGAGGTTTACAACCCAGAGACAGACAGCTGGACACGTGTGTCAAGCATGAACAGCCAGCGCAGGTCAATACACTGATCAATATTGATCTATAATGTTCAATACATCTAAAGACTTATCTGTTGTATTGTAGTTACTTATCAATACTGATTAATCCAATCATGACATAGAGGAGTACTAACTGGTGTTGTCGTCCTCAGCGCCATGGGAACAGTTGTGATTGACGGACACATCTACGTTTGTGGCGGCTACGATGGAAAATCATCTCTGAACTCAGTGGAGCGTTACTCTCCAGAGAGCGACAGGTGAGTCTCACCTCACCTCATGGCGGCTAGCTAGCAGTTAGCTTCAGTGGAGCTTTACTCTTCAGAGAGCGACAGGTGAGTCTCACCTGACGGTGGCTAGCTAGCAGTTAGCTTCAGTGGAGCTTTACTCTTCAGTGGAGCTTTACTCTTCAGAGAGCGACAGGTGAGTCTCACCTGACGGTGGCTAGCTAGCAGTTAGCTTCAGTGGAGCTTTACTCTTCAGAGAGCAACAGGTGAGTTTCACCTGATGGCAGCCAGCTAGCGGTAAGCTTCAGTGGGGTGTTACTATCCAGAGAGCGACAGGTGAGTCTTAGGTGAGTGACGGCAGCTAGTTAGCTAGTAGTTAGCTGCCATTAGCTTATGTTTGTGTGTGTCTGTGTTGGCCTACCTGTTGCAGGTGGATGGTCGTCACGGACATGAGTGCGAGTCGTAGCGCTGCAGGTGTGACAGTGTTTGACGGAAGGATCTTCGTCTCTGGCGGCCATGACGGGTTACAGATCTTTAACACAGTCAGTTTGATCATCAATCAGTCAACGTGGATGAATGTTCATGTACTCGCATGTCGTTGATTAGTGAAATCAAATGATACATGTATTGATCTATTAATAGAAATCATGTATAGATGCATTTATACATGTATAATCACACTGATTACAGTCTTTTGCATGTTGCAACCGTCCCGTCCTGCAGGTGGAGTACTACAACCACCACACTAACCGCTGGCATCCAGCGGCGGCCATGATGAACAAGCGTTGTCGTCACGGAGCGGCGGCTCTGGGCAGTCACATGTATGTGGCGGGGGGCTATGATGGCTCGGGGTTCCTGAGTGGCGCTGAGGTCTTCAGCTCAGCATCGGGACAGTGGAGCATCCTGGTGGCCATGAACACGAGGCGCAGCAGAGTGTCACTGGTGTCGACGTTGGGACGTCTGTACGCCGTGGGCGGCTATGATGGACAGTCCAACCTGAACTCCGTTGAGACGTTCAACCCCGACACTAACCGCTGGACTTTCAGGGCCCCCATGGTCTGCCACGAGGGGGGCGTCGGTGTTGGCTGCATTCCGCTGCAGCCTGC